>OZ026858.1:6255239-6665160 GCA_964023215.1 Eledona agricola | reverse complement strand
GCGACTTCAACTTCTGCCGTTAGGATATTATACGAGCGAGTGATTTCCCGGTTCGGATGTCCCAAGGTTGTCATCACCGACAACGGAACTCAATTCGGGAGCGGGGTTTTTAGACGCCAGCTGCGTGAATTTGGAATCCACCACCGGCAAACCCCTCCATACACTCCCCAGGCAAATCCCGTTGAGAGGCAGAACAAAGTGATTAAAACCATGCTCGCCCAATACTGTGAGGAAAATCAAAGGAAATGGGACGTTCACGTACACGACTTCATGCTGGCTCTCAACACGGCCCGCCACGAGTCAACAGGATTTACCCCAGCCCTCCTAAATTTCGGGCACGAGCTGAGAATGCCGACCATGGAGGCCACAGGCGAAGAACCTGAGGATGAGACCGATGAAATCCCACGACCTGATACACTACGCCACTCTGACCGGATGAAGCATCTAAAGGAAATCTTTGACATTGTACGAGTAAAATTGACACAAGCCTCCCAGACGCAGAAAAAGTATTATGATTTACGACGAAGAGAATGGACCTGCCACGTGGGAGACCGAGTCCTGAAGAAGGAACATTTCCTGTCATCCGCCGTTAAGGGGTTCGCCGCCAAGTTGGCGCCGAAATATTCCGGGCCGTATATCGTGACAAAAGTCATCTCTCCTGTCGTTTTCCAATTGACCGATCCCATGACCAACCGCCGTTTGAAATCCGTCCACGTCAAGGATCTCAAACCGGCACACTAACAAGGCATCTTTGTTACCAGCATGGGAACCCTCAGCGAGATTGTGATCGATTCGAAAGAGATCCAGGATATCCTAGAAGCGAAGTTTATGGGGCGCCCAGAGATGACCAGTCCGTCATGGTGGCTCCAGACGGAAACATCACCGCCCAACACTCCACCGAGAAGCCGACAGCCGCCGTCAACGCCTGAGCTCCAACTCACCCCGGTACCGAGGCTCCTCACTCCACTGCCGAGCACCCCATTGCCTATCACGCCGGGGAAGAACCTACCCGAGGAAATCCGGCAGATGTTACAAGGCGGGCCACCACAGCCCAAGAGTTTGATGGTGACACTTCCGTTGGCCAGGATTTGGCCCCTGTCACCGGCTCAAAGGCGAAATCGGGTAAGGATTCCGGACCCGAGGATGTCGACCGGACTGCGTTGGGTGACCATACGGCCGATGCCACCGAAGACGACAAAAGTCGAGGGAATCGAAAGGCTCCCACGGCCGTGATGGACAATGGCACAAGTTTTTTTTGAGTTGCTTTTCAAGGAAGAAATTTTGAGTTTGGAGTTGTTTCGGGGAAGAAACAACTCCTGGAAGTAAGGGGGGAATGTAACGAAGCAAAATTTGGAAAATTCCATATGCCCCCCCCCAACCCCGCCCAACGGCGCATCCAACAGGCGCATCCACCAGGCGCATCCACCAAGCGCATCCACCAAGCGCAACCCTACTCACGACTAGAGTGGGGCTTAAAGGAGCCCTATAAATACGACTGCGGAAGCCGTACACATCAGTTGCTGGATGACTGCGCCTTCCAGCTCTGGCAACGCTTGAGGTACCAGTCCACCCTACCCTATCCTAAAGAGGTCTGCGCCCAATTCCAGACCTCTCCCTTCTTCTACCACCCCGGAGTACTGCGCCTTCCAGACTCCGTCCTTCCACCACCCCGGAGTACTGCGCCTTCCAGACTCCGTCCTTCCTCCACCCCGGAGTACTGCGCCTTCCAGACTCCAACCTTCCACCGTCACCATCACCGTCACCGTCACCGTCACCGTCACCGTCACCGTCACCGTCACCGTCACCGTCACCGTCACCGTCACCGTCACCGTCACCGTCACCGTCACCGTCACCGTCACCGTCACCGTTACTGTTACCGTTACGGTCACCGTCACCATCACCGCCGTTAATTTTTATTATTATTTTCGAAATAAATCATTTAGTTCTGGAAACGTTTTCATCAAGAAGCCCTGGCGATTTTCCGTCTCCACTGAAGCGACCCGGGAGAAAAAACTCCAACGAGACCTAATCCACGAGGAAAGTCTCGTTACACTGGTATAATTTGTTATGATTTTTAGCATTTTTTTGTAATATTAAAGTGATTGGGCTTACTTTGTTGCTGTAAAGTGTAGTTGGGGGTGATTTTTGATAGCCGAAGTAATTTAGGTGAGTTTGGCATAGTTTGCTATGGTTAGTAGCATTTTTTTTTTAATTTAAAAGTGATTGGGTTTAGTTTGTTGTCTTAAGGGTTAGTTGGTGATGATTTAGAGTAGCCGAAGTAATTTAGGTGAGTCTGCCATAGTTTGTTATGATTTGTACACCTTTTTTTGTAATTTTAAGATGATATGGTTTGGTTTGTTGTAGTAAGGGATAGTTGGAGGTGATTTACGGTAGCCGAAGTAATTTTGGTGATTCTGGTATAGTTTGTTATGATTTTTAGCATTTTTTTGTAATTATAAAGTGATTGGGCTTAGTTTGTTGCTGTAAAGTGTAGTTGGGGTGATTTGTGATAGCCGAAGTAATTTAGGTGAGTTTGGCATAGTTTGCTATGGTTAGTAGCATTTTTTTGTAATTTAAAAGTGATTGGGTTTAGTTTGTTGTGGTAAGGGTTAGTTGGTGATGATTTAGAGTAGCCGAAGTAATTTGGGCGAGTCTGGCATAGTTTGTTATAATTTGTACACCTTTTTTTGTAATTTTAAGATGATATGGTTTGGTTTGTTGTGGTAAGGAATAGTTGGGGTTGATTTACGGTAGCCGAAGTAATTTAGGTGATTCTGGTATAGTTTGTTATGATTTTTAGCATTTTTTTGTAATTTTAAAGTGATTGGGCTTACTTTGTTGCTGTAAAGTGTAGTTGGGGATGATTTTTGATAGCCGAAGTAATTTAGGTGAGTTTGGCATAGTTTGTTATGGTTAATAGCATTTTTTTGTAATTTAAAAGTGATTGGGTTTAGCTTGTTGTGGTAAGGGCTAGTTGGTGATGATTTAGAGTAGCCGAAGTAATTTAGGTGAGTCTGGCATAGTTTGTTATGATTTGTACACCTTTTTTTGTAATTTTAAGATAATATGGTTTGGTTTGTTGTAGTAAGGGATGGTTGGAGGTGATTTACGGTAACCGAAGTAATTTAGGTGATTCTGGTATAGTTTGTTAAGATTTTTAGCATTTTTTTGTAATTATAAAGTGATTGGGCTTAGTTTGTTGCTGTAAAGTGTAGTTGGGGTGATTTGTGATAGCCGAAGTAATTTAGGTGAGTTTGGCATAGTTTGCTATGTTTAGTAGCTTTTTTTTGTAATTTAAAGTGATTGGGTTTAGTTTGTTGTGGTAAGGGTTAGTTGGTGATGATTTAGAGTAGCCGAAGTAATTTAGGTGAGTCTGGCTTAGTTTGTTATGATTTGTACACCTTTTTTTGTAATTTTAAGATGATATGGTTTGGTTTGTTGTGGTAAGGGATAGTTGGGGGTGATTTACGATAGCCGAAGTAATTTAGGTGATTCTGGTATAGTTTGTTATGATTTTTAGCATTTTTTTGTAATTTTAAAGTGATTGGGCTTAGTTTGTTGCTGTAAAGTGTAGTTGGGGGTGATTTTTGATAGCCGAAGTAATTTAGGTGAGTTTGGCATAGTTTGCTATGGTTAGTAGCATTTTTTTGTAATTTAAAAGTGATTGTGTTTAGTTTGTTGTGGTAAGGGTTAGTTGGTGATGATTTAGAGTAGCCGAAGTAATTTAGGTGAGTCTGGCATAGTGTGTTATGATTTGTACATTTTTTTTTGTAATTTTAAGATAATATGGTTTGTTTTGTTATGGTAAGGGATAGTTGGGGGTGATTTACGGTAGCAGAAGTAATTTAGGTGATTCTGGTATAGTTTGTTATGATTTTTAGCATTTTTTTGTAATTTTAAAGTGATTGGGCTTAGTTTGTTGCTGTAAAGTGTAGTTGGGGGTGATTTTTGATAGCCGAAGTAATTTAGGTGAGTTTGGCATAGTTTGCTATGGTTAGTAGCATTTTTTTGTAATTTAAAAGTGATTGGGTTTAGTTTGTTGTGGTCAGGGTTAGTTGGTGACGATTTAGAGTAGCCGAAGTAATTTAGGTGAGTCTGGAATAGTTTGTTATGATTTGTACACCTTTTTTTGTAATTTTAAGATGATATGGTTTGGTTTGTTATGGTAAGGTATAGTTGTGGGTGATTTACGGTAGCCGAAGTAACTTAGGTGATTCTGGTATAGTTTGTTATGATTTTTAGTTTTTTTTGTAATTTTAAAGTGATTGGGCTTAGTTTGTTGCTGTAAAGTGTAGTTGGGGGTGATTTTTGATAGGCGAAGTAATTTAGGTGAGTTTGGCATAGTTTGCTATGGTTAATAGCATTTTTTTGTAATTTAAAAGTGATTGGGTTTAGTTTGTTGTGGTAAGGGTTAGTTGGTGATGATTTAGAGTAGCCGAAGTAATTTAGGTGAGTCTAGCATAGTTTGTTATGATTTGTACACCTTTTTTTGTAATTTTAAAATGATATGGTTTGGTTTGTTGTGGTAAGGGATAGTTGGGGGTGATTTACGGTAGCCGAAGTAATTTAGGTGATTCTGGTATAGTTTGTTATGATATTTAGCATTTTTTTGTAAGTTTAAAGTGATTGAGCTTAGTTTGTTGCTGTAAAGTGTAGTTGGGGGTGATTTTTGATAGCCGAAGTAATTTAGGTGAGTTTGGCATAGTTTGCTATGGTTAGTAGCATTTTTGGTAATTTAAAAGTGATTGGGTTTAATTTGTTGTGGTAAGGGTTAGTTGGTGATGATTTAGAGTAGCCGAAGTAATTTAGGTGAGTCTGGAATAGTTTGTTATGATTTGTACACCTTTTTTTGTAATTTTAAGATGATATGGTTTGGTTTGTTGTGGTAAGGGATAGTTGGGGGTGATTTACGGTAGCCGAAGTAATTTAAGTGATTCTGGTATAGTTTGTCATGATTTTTAGCATTTTTTTGTAATTTTAAAGTGATTGGGCTTAGTTTGTTGCTGTAAAGTGTAGTTGGGGGTGATTTTTGATAGCCGAAGTAATTTAGGTGAGTTTGGCATAGTTTGCTATGGTTAGTAGCATTTTTTTTAATTTAAAAGTGATTGGGTTTAGCTTGTTGTGGTAAGGGTTAGTTGGTGATGATTTAGAGTAGCCGAAGTAATTTAGGTGAGTCTGGCATAGTTTGTTATGATTTGTACACCTTTTTTTCTAATTTTGTTATGGTTTGGTTTGTTGAGGTAAGGGATAGTTCGGGGTGATTTACGGTAGCCGAAGTAATTTAGGTGATTCTGGTATAGTTTGTTATGATTTTTAGCATTTTTTTGTAATTTTAAAGTGATTGGGCTTAGTTTGTTGCTGTAAAGTGTAGTTGGGGGTGATTTTTGATAGCCGAAGTAATTTAGGTGAGTTTGGCATAGTTTGCTATGGTTAGTAGCATTTTTTTGTAATTTAAAAGTGATTGGGTTTAGTTTGTTGAGGTAAGGATTAGTTGGTGATGATTTAGAGTAGCCGAAGTAATTTAGGTGAGTCTGGCATAGTTTGTTATGATTTGTACACCTTTTTTTGTAATTTTAAGATGATATGGTTTGGTTTGTTGTGGTAAGGAATAGTTGGGGGTGATTTACGGTAGCCGAAGTAATTTAGGTGATTCTGGTATAGTTTGTTATGATTTTTAGCATTTTTTTGTAATTTTAAAGTGATTGGGGTTAGTTTGTTGCTGTAAAGTGTAGTTGGGGGTGATTTTTGATAGCCGAAGTAATTTAGGTGATTTTGGCATAGTTTGCTATAGTTAGTAGCATTTTTTTGTAATTTAAAACTGATTGAGTTTAGTTTGTTGTGGTAAGGGTTAGTTGGTGATGATTTAGAGAAGCCGAAGTAATTTAAGTGAGTCTGGCATAGTTTGTTATGATTTGTACACCTTTTTTTGTAATTTTAAGATGATATGGTTTGGTTTGTTGTGGTAAGGGATAGTTGGGGGTGATTTACGGTAGCCGAAGTAATTTAGGTGATTCTGGTATAGTTTGTTATGATTTTTTGCATTTTTTTGTAATTTTAAACTGATTTGGCTTAGTTTGTTGCTGTAAAGTGTAGTTGGGGGTGATTTTTGATAGCCGAAGTAATTTAGGTGAGTTTGGCATAGTTTGCTATGGTTAGTAGCATTTTTTTGTAATTTAAAAGTGATTGGGTTTAGTTTGTTGTGCTAAGGGTTAGTTGGTGATGATTTAGAGTAGCCGAAGTAATTTAGGTGAGTCTGGCATAGTTTGTTATGATTTGTACACCTTTTTTTAATTTTAAGATGAGATGGTTTGGTTTGTTGTGGTAAAGGATAGTTGGGGGTGATTTACGGTAGCCGAAGTAATTTAGGTGATTCTGGTATAGTTTGTTATGATTTTTAGCATTTTTTTGTAATTTTAAAGTGATTGGGCTTAGTTTGTTGCTGTAAAGTGTAGTTGGGGGTGATTTTTGATAGCTGAAGTAATTTAGGTGAGTTTGGCATAGTTTGCTATGGTTAGTAGTATTTTTTTGTAATTTAAAAGTGATTGGGTTTAGTTTGTTGTGGTAAGGGTTAGTTGGTGATGATTTAGAGTAGCCGAAGTAATTTAGGTGAGTCTGCCATAGTTTGTTATGATTTGCACACCTTTTTTTGTAATTTTAAGATGATACGGTTTGGTTTGTTGTGGTAAGGGATAGTTGGGGGTGATTTACGGTAGCCGAAGTAATTTAGGTGATTCTGGTATAGTTTGTTATGATTTTTAGCATTTTTTTGTAATTTTAAAGTAATTGGGCTTAGTTTGTTGCTGTAAAGTGTAGTTGGGGGTGATTTTTGATAGCCGAAGTAATTAAGGTGAGTTTGGCATAGTTTGCTATGGTTAGTTACATTTTTTTGTAATTTAAAAGTTATTGAGTTTAGTTTGTTGTGGTAAGGGTTAGTTGGTGATGATTTAGAGAAGCCGAAGTCATTTAAGTGAGTCTGGCATAGTTTGTTATGATTTGTACACCTTTTTTTTGTAATTTTAAGATGATATGGTCTGGTTTGTTGTGGTAAGGGATAGTTGGGGGTGATTTACGGTAGCCGAAGTAATTTAGGTGATTCTGGTATAGTTTGTTATGATTTTTAGCATTTTTTTGTAATTTTAAACTGATTTGGCTTAGTTTGTTGCTGTAAAGTGTAGTTGGGGGTGATTTTTGATAGCCGAAGTAATTTAGGAGAGTTTGGCATAGTTTGCTATGGTTAGTAGCATTTTTTTGTAATTTAAAAGTGATTGGGTTTAGTTTGTTGTGCTAAGGGTTAGTTGGTGATGATTTAGAGTAGCCGAAGTAATTTAGGTGAGTCTGGCATAGTTTGTTATGATTTGTACACCTTTTTTTTTAATTTTAAGATGAGATGGTTTGGTTTGTTGTGGTAAAGGATAGTTGGGAGTGATATACGGTAGCCGAAGTAATTTAGGTGATTCTGGTATAGTTTGCTATGATTTTTAGCATTTTTTTGTAATTTTAAAGCGATTGGGCTTAGTTTGTTGCTGTCAAGTGTAGTTGGGGGTGATTTTTGATAGCCGAAGTAATTTAGGTGAGTTTGGCATAGTTTGCTATGGTTAGTAGTATTTTTTTGTAATTTAAAAGTGATTGGGTTTAGTTTGTTGTGGTAAGGGTTAGTTGGTGATGCTTTAGAGTAGCCGAAGTTATTTAGGTGAGTCTGGCGTAGTTTGTTATGATTTGTACACCTTTTTTTGTAATTTTAACATGATATGGTTTGGTTTGATGTGGTAAGGGATAGTTGGGGGTGATTTACGGTAGCCGAAGTAATTTAGGTGATTCTGGTATAATTTGTTATGATTTTTAGCATTTTTTTGTAATAATAAAGTGATTGGGCTTACTTTGTTGCTGTAAAGTGTAGTTGGGGGTGATTTTTGATAGCCGAAGTAATTTAGGTGAGTTTGGCATAGTTTGCTATGGTTAGTAGCATTTTTTTTTTAATTTAAAAGTGATTGGGTTTAGTTTGTTGTCTTAAGGGTTAGTTGGTGATGATTTAGAGTAGCCGAAGTAATTTAGGTGAGTCTGCCATAGTTTGTTATGATTTGTACACCTTTTTTTGTAATTTTAAGATGATATGGTTTGGTTTGTTGTAGTAAGGGATAGTTGGAGGTGATTTACGGTAGCCGAAGTAATTTTGGTGATTCTGGTATAGTTTGTTATGATTTTTAGCATTTTTTTGTAATTATAAAGTGATTGGGCTTAGTTTGTTGCTGTAAAGTGTAGTTGGGGTGATTTGTGATAGCCGAAGTAATTTAGGTGAGTTTGGCATAGTTTGCTATGGTTAGTAGCATTTTTTTGTAATTTAAAAGTGATTGGGTTTAGTTTGTTGTGGTAAGGGTTAGTTGGTGATGATTTAGAGTAGCCGAAGTAATTTGGGCGAGTCTGGCATAGTTTGTTATAATTTGTACACCTTTTTTTGTAATTTTAAGATGATATGGTTTGGTTTGTTGTGGTAAGGAATAGTTGGGGTTGATTTACGGTAGCCGAAGTAATTTAGGTGATTCTGGTATAGTTTGTTATGATTTTTAGCATTTTTTTGTAATTTTAAAGTTATTGGGCTTACTTTGTTGCTGTAAAGTGTAGTTGGGGATGATTTTTGATAGCCGAAGTAATTTAGGTGAGTTTGGCATAGTTTGTTATGGTTAATAGCATTTTTTTGTAATTTAAAAGTGATTGGGTTTAGCTTGTTGTGGTAAGGGCTAGTTGGTGATGATTTAGAGTAGCCGAAGTAATTTAGGTGAGTCTGGCATAGTTTGTTATGATTTGTACACCTTTTTTTGTAATTTTAAGATAATATGGTTTGTTTTGTTGTAGTAAGGGATGGTTGGAGGTGATTTACGGTAGCCGAAGTAATTTATGTGATTCTGGTATAGTTTGTTAAGATTTTTAGCATTTTTTTGTAATTATAAAGTGATTGGGCTTAGTTTGTTGCTGTAAAGTGTAGTTGGGGTGATTTGTGATAGCCGAAGTAATTTAGGTGAGTTTGGCATAGTTTGCTATGTTTAGTAGCTTTTTTTTGTAATTTAAAGTGATTGGGTTTAGTTTGTTGTGGTAAGGGTTAGTTGGTGATGATTTAGAGTAGCCGAAGTAATTTAGGTGAGTCTGGCTTAGTTTGTTATGATTTGTACACCTTTTTTTGTAATTTTAAGATGATATGGTTTGGTTTGTTGTGGTAAGGGATAGTTGGGGGTGATTTACGATAGCCGAAGTAATTTAGGTGATTCTGGTATAGTTTGTTATGATTTTTAGCATTTTTTTGTAATTTTAAAGTGATTGGGCTTAGTTTGTTGCTGTAAAGTGTAGTTGGGGGTGATTTTTGATAGCCGAAGTAATTTAGGTGAGTTTGGCATAGTTTGCTATGGTTAGTAGCATTTTTTTGTAATTTAAAAGTGATTGTGTTTAGTTTGTTGTGGTAAGGGTTAGTTGGTGATGATTTAGAGTAGCCGAAGTAATTTAGGTGAGTCTGGCATAGTGTGTTATGATTTGTACATTTTTTTTTGTAATTTTAAGATAATATGGTTTGTTTTGTTATGGTAAGGGATAGTTGGGGGTGATTTACGGTAGCAGAAGTAATTTAGGTGATTCTGGTATAGTTTGTTATGATTTTTAGCATTTTTTTGTAATTTTAAAGTGATTGGGCTTAGTTTGTTGCTGTAAAGTGTAGTTGGGGGTGATTTTTGATAGCCGAAGTAATTTAGGTGAGTTTGGCATAGTTTGCTATGGTTAGTAGCATTTTTTTGTAATTTAAAAGTGATTGGGTTTAGTTTGTTGTGGTCAGGGTTAGTTGGTGACGATTTAGAGTAGCCGAAGTAATTTAGGTGAGTCTGGAATAGTTTGTTATGATTTGTACACCTTTTTTTGTAATTTTAAGATGATATGGTTTGGTTTGTTATGGTAAGGTATAGTTGTGGGTGATTTACGGTAGCCGAAGTAACTTAGGTGATTCTGGTATAGTTTGTTATGATTTTTAGTTTTTTTTGTAATTTTAAAGTGATTGGGCTTAGTTTGTTGCTGTAAAGTGTAGTTGGGGGTGATTTTTGATAGGCGAAGTAATTTAGGTGAGTTTGGCATAGTTTGCTATGGTTAATAGCATTTTTTTGTAATTTAAAAGTGATTGGGTTTAGTTTGTTGTGGTAAGGGTTAGTTGGTGATGATTTAGAGTAGCCGAAGTAATTTAGGTGAGTCTAGCATAGTTTGTTATGATTTGTACACCTTTTTTTGTAATTTTAAAATGATATGGTTTGGTTTGTTGTGGTAAGGGATAGTTGGGGGTGATTTACGGTAGCCGAAGTAATTTAGGTGATTCTGGTATAGTTTGTTATGATATTTAGCATTTTTTTGTAAGTTTAAAGTGATTGAGCTTAGTTTGTTGCTGTAAAGTGTAGTTGGGGGTGATTTTTGATAGCCGAAGTAATTTAGGTGAGTTTGGCATAGTTTGCTATGGTTAGTAGCATTTTTGGTAATTTAAAAGTGATTGGGTTTAATTTGTTGTGGTAAGGGTTAGTTGGTGATGATTTAGAGTAGCCGAAGTAATTTAGGTGAGTCTGGAATAGTTTGTTATGATTTGTACACCTTTTTTTGTAATTTTAAGATGATATGGTTTGGTTTGTTGTGGTAAGGGATAGTTGGGGGTGATTTACGGTAGCCGAAGTAATTTAAGTGATTCTGGTATAGTTTGTCATGATTTTTAGCATTTTTTTGTAATTTTAAAGTGATTGGGCTTAGTTTGTTGCTGTAAAGTGTAGTTGGGGGTGATTTTTGATAGCCGAAGTAATTTAGGTGAGTTTGGCATAGTTTGCTATGGTTAGTAGCATTTTTTTGTAATTTAAAAGTGATTGGGTTTAGTTTGTTGTGCTAAGGGTTAGTTGGTGATGATTTAGAGTAGCCGAAGTAATTTAGGTGAGTCTGGCATAGTTTGTTATGATTTGTACACCTTTTTTTAATTTTAAGATGAGATGGTTTGGTTTGTTGTGGTAAAGGATAGTTGGGGGTGATATACGGTAGCCGAAGTAATTTAGGTGATTCTGGTATAGTTTGTTATCATTTTTAGCATTTTTTTGTAATTTTAAAGTGATTGGGCTTAGTTTGTTGCTGTAAAGTGTAGTTGGGGGTGATTTTTGATAGCTGAAGTAATTTAGGTGAGTTTGGCATAGTTTGCTATGGTTAGTAGTATTTTTTTGTAATTTAAAAGTGATTGGGTTTAGTTTGTTGTGGTAAGGGTTAGTTGGTGATGCTTTAGAGTAGCCGAAGTTATTAAGGTGAGTCTGGCATAGTTTGTTATGATTTGTACACCTTTTTTTGTAATTTTAAGATGATATGGTTTGGTTTGTTGTGGTAAGGGATAGTGGGGGTGATTTACGGTAGCCGAAGTAATTTAGGTGATTCTGGTATAATTTGTTATGATTTTTAGCATTTTTTTGTAATATTAAAGTGATTGGGCTTACTTTGTTGCTGTAAAGTGTAGTTGGGGGTGATTTTTGATAGCCGAAGTAATTTAGGTGAGTTTGGCATAGTTTGCTATGGTTAGTAGCATTTTTTTTGTAATTTAAAAGTGATTGGGTTTAGTTTGTTGTGGTAAGGGTTAGTTGGTGATGATTTAGAGTAGCCGAAGGTATTTAAGTGAGTCTGGCATAGTTTGTTATGATTTGTACACCTTTTTTGTAATTTTAAGATTATATGGTTTGGTTTGTTGAGGTAAGGGATAGTTGGGGGTGATTTACGGTAGCCGAAGTAATTTAGGTGATTCTGGTATAGTTTGTTATGATTTTTAGAATTTTTTTGTAATTTTAAAGTGATTGGGCTTAGTTTGTTGCTGTAAAGTGTAGTTGGAGGTGATTTTTGATAGCCGAAGTAATTTAGGTGAGTTTGGCATAGTTTGCTATGGTTAGTAGCATTTTTTTGTAATTTAAAAGTAATTGGGTTTAGTTTGTTGTGGTAAGGGTTAGTTGGTGATGATTTAGAGTAGCCGAAGTAATTTAGGTGAGTCTGGCATAGTTTGTTATGATTTGTACACCTTTTTTTGTAATTTTAAGATGATATGGTTTGGTTTGTTGTGGTAAGGGATAGTTGGGGGTAATTTACGGTAGCCGAAGTAATTTAGGTGATTCTGGTATAGTTTGTTATGATTTTTAGCATTTTTTTGTAATTTTAAAGTGATTGGGCTTAGTTTGTTGCTGTAAAGTGTAGTTGGGGGTGATTTTTGATAGCCGAAGTAATTTAGGTGAGTTTGGCATAGTTTGCTATGGTTAGTAGCAATTTGTTGTAATTTAAAAGTGATTGGGTTTAGTTTGTTGTGGTAAGGGTTAGTTGGTGATGATTTAGAGTAGCCGAAGTAATTTAGGTGAGTCTGGTATAGTTTGTTATGATTTTTAGCATTTTTTTGTAATTTTAAAGTGATTGGGCTTAGTTTGTTGCTGTAAAGTGTAGTTGGGGGTGATTTTTGATAGCCGAAGTAATTTAGGTGAGTTTGGCATAGTTTGCTATGGTTAATAGCATTTTTTTGTAATTTAAAAATGATTGGGTTTAGTTTGTTGTGGTAAGGGTTAGTTGGTGATGATTTAGAGTAGCCGAAGTAATTTAGGTGAGTCTGGCATAGTTTGTTATGATTTGTACACCTTTTTTTGTAATTTTAAGATAATATGGTTTGGTTTGTTGTGGTAAGGGATAGTTGGGGGTGATTTACGGTAGCCGAAGTTATTTATGTGATTCTGGTATAGTTTGTTATGATTTTTAGCATTTTTTTGTAATTTTAAAGTGATTGGGCTTAGTTTGTTGCTGTAAAGTGTAGTTGGGGGTGATTTTTGATAGCCGAAGTAATTTAGGTGGGTTTGGCATAGTTTGCTATGGTTAGAAGCATTTTTTTTGTAATTTAAAAGTGATTGGGTTTAGTTTGTTGTGGTAAGGGTTAGTTGGTGATGATTTAGAGTAGCCGAAGGTATTTAAGTGAGTCTGGCATAGTTTGTTATGATTTGTACACCTTTTTTGTAATTTTAAGATTATATGGTTTGGTTTGTTGAGGTAAGGGATAGTTGGGGGTGATTTACGGTAGCCGAAGTAATTTAGGTGATTCTGGTATAGTTTGTTATGATTTTTAGAATTTTTTTGTAATTTTAAAGTGATTGGGCTTAGTTTGTTGCTGTAAAGTGTAGTTGGAGGTGATTTTTGATAGCCGAAGTAATTTAGGTGAGTTTGGCATAGTTTGCTATAGATAGTAGCATTTTCTTGTAATTTAAAAGTGATTGGGTTTAGTTTGTTGTGGTAAGGGTAAGTTGGTGATGATTTAGAGTAGCCGAAGTAATTTAGGTGAGTCTGGCATAGTTTGTTATGATTTGTACACCTTTTTTTGTAATTTTAAGATGATATGGTTTGGTTTGTTGTGGTAAGGAATAGTTGGGGGTGATTTACGGTAGCCGAAGTAATTTAGGTGATTCTGATATAGTTTGTTATGATTTTTAGCATTTTTTTGTAATTTTAAAGTGATTGGGGTTAGTTTGTTGCTGTAAAGTGTAGTTGGGGGTGATTTTTGATAGCCGAAGTAATTTAGGTCAGTTTGGCATAGTTTGCTATAGTTAGTAGCATTTTTTTGTAATTTAAAAGTGATTGGGTTTAGTTTGTTGTGGTAAGGGTTAGTTGGTGATGATTTAGAGCAGCCGAAGTAATTTAGGTGAGTCTGGCATAGTTTGTTATGATTTGTACACCTTTTTTTGTAATTTTAAGATGATATGGTTTGGTTTGTTGTGGTAAGGGATAGTTGGGGGTGATTTAAGGTAGCCGAAGTAATTTAGGTGATTCTGGTATAGTTTGTTATGATTTTTAGCATTTTTTTGTAATTTTAAAGTGATTGGGGTTAGTTTGTTGCTGTAAAGTGTAGTTGGGGGTGATTTTTGATAGGCGAAGTAATTTAGGTGAGTTTGGCATAGTTTGCTATGGTTAATAGCATTTTTTTGTAATTTAAAAGTGATTGGGTTTAGTTTGTTGTGGTAAGGGTTAGTTGGTGATGATTTAGAGTAGCCGAAGTAATTTAGGTGAGTCTAGCATAGTTTGTTATGATTTGTACACCTTTTTTTGTAATTTTAAAATGATATGGTTTGGTTTGTTGTGGTAAGGGATAGTTGGGGGTGATTTACGGTAGCCGAAGTAATTTAGGTGATTCTGGTATAGTTTGTTATGATATTTAGCATTTTTTTGTAAGTTTAAAGTGATTGAGCTTAGTTTGTTGCTGTAAAGTGTAGTTGGGGGTGATTTTTGATAGCCGAAGTAATTTAGGTGAGTTTGGCATAGTTTGCTATGGTTAGTAGCATTTTTGGTAATTTAAAAGTGATTGGGTTTAATTTGTTGTGGTAAGGGTTAGTTGGTGATGATTTAGAGTAGCCGAAGTAATTTAGGTGAGTCTGGAATAGTTTGTTATGATTTGTACACCTTTTTTTGTAATTTTAAGATGATATGGTTTGGTTTGTTGTGGTAAGGGATAGTTGGGGGTGATTTACGGTAGCCGAAGTAATTTAAGTGATTCTGGTATAGTTTGTCATGATTTTTAGCATTTTTTTGTAATTTTAAAGTGATTGGGCTTAGTTTGTTGCTGTAAAGTGTAGTTGGGGGTGATTTTTGATAGCCGAAGTAATTTAGGTGAGTTTGGCATAGTTTGCTATGGTTAGTAGCATTTTTTTGTAATTTAAAAGTGATTGGGTTTAGTTTGTTGTGCTAAGGGTTAGTTGGTGATGATTTAGAGTAGCCGAAGTAATTTAGGTGAGTCTGGCATAGTTTGTTATGATTTGTACACCTTTTTTTAATTTTAAGATGAGATGGTTTGGTTTGTTGTGGTAAAGGATAGTTGGGGGTGATATACGGTAGCCGAAGTAATTTAGGTGATTCTGGTATAGTTTGTTATCATTTTTAGCATTTTTTTGTAATTTTAAAGTGATTGGGCTTAGTTTGTTGCTGTAAAGTGTAGTTGGGGGTGATTTTTGATAGCTGAAGTAATTTAGGTGAGTTTGGCATAGTTTGCTATGGTTAGTAGTATTTTTTTGTAATTTAAAAGTGATTGGGTTTAGTTTGTTGTGGTAAGGGTTAGTTGGTGATGCTTTAGAGTAGCCGAAGTTATTAAGGTGAGTCTGGCATAGTTTGTTATGATTTGTACACCTTTTTTTGTAATTTTAAGATGATATGGTTTGGTTTGTTGTGGTAAGGGATAGTGGGGGTGATTTACGGTAGCCGAAGTAATTTAGGTGATTCTGGTATAATTTGTTATGATTTTTAGCATTTTTTTGTAATATTAAAGTGATTGGGCTTACTTTGTTGCTGTAAAGTGTAGTTGGGGGTGATTTTTGATAGCCGAAGTAATTTAGGTGAGTTTGGCATAGTTTGCTATGGTTAGTAGCATTTTTTTTGTAATTTAAAAGTGATTGGGTTTAGTTTGTTGTGGTAAGGGTTAGTTGGTGATGATTTAGAGTAGCCGAAGGTATTTAAGTGAGTCTGGCATAGTTTGTTATGATTTGTACACCTTTTTTGTAATTTTAAGATTATATGGTTTGGTTTGTTGAGGTAAGGGATAGTTGGGGGTGATTTACGGTAGCCGAAGTAATTTAGGTGATTCTGGTATAGTTTGTTATGATTTTTAGAATTTTTTTGTAATTTTAAAGTGATTGGGCTTAGTTTGTTGCTGTAAAGTGTAGTTGGAGGTGATTTTTGATAGCCGAAGTAATTTAGGTGAGTTTGGCATAGTTTGCTATGGTTAGTAGCATTTTTTTGTAATTTAAAAGTAATTGGGTTTAGTTTGTTGTGGTAAGGGTTAGTTGGTGATGATTTAGAGTAGCCGAAGTAATTTAGGTGAGTCTGGCATAGTTTGTTATGATTTGTACACCTTTTTTTGTAATTTTAAGATGATATGGTTTGGTTTGTTGTGGTAAGGGATAGTTGGGGGTAATTTACGGTAGCCGAAGTAATTTAGGTGATTCTGGTATAGTTTGTTATGATTTTTAGCATTTTTTTGTAATTTTAAAGTGATTGGGCTTAGTTTGTTGCTGTAAAGTGTAGTTGGGGGTGATTTTTGATAGCCGAAGTAATTTAGGTGAGTTTGGCATAGTTTGCTATGGTTAGTAGCAATTTGTTGTAATTTAAAAGTGATTGGGTTTAGTTTGTTGTGGTAAGGGTTAGTTGGTGATGATTTAGAGTAGCCGAAGTAATTTAGGTGAGTCTGGTATAGTTTGTTATGATTTTTAGCATTTTTTTGTAATTTTAAAGTGATTGGGCTTAGTTTGTTGCTGTAAAGTGTAGTTGGGGGTGATTTTTGATAGCCGAAGTAATTTAGGTGAGTTTGGCATAGTTTGCTATGGTTAATAGCATTTTTTTGTAATTTAAAAATGATTGGGTTTAGTTTGTTGTGGTAAGGGTTAGTTGGTGATGATTTAGAGTAGCCGAAGTAATTTAGGTGAGTCTGGCATAGTTTGTTATGATTTGTACACCTTTTTTTGTAATTTTAAGATAATATGGTTTGGTTTGTTGTGGTAAGGGATAGTTGGGGGTGATTTACGGTAGCCGAAGTTATTTATGTGATTCTGGTATAGTTTGTTATGATTTTTAGCATTTTTTTGTAATTTTAAAGTGATTGGGCTTAGTTTGTTGCTGTAAAGTGTAGTTGGGGGTGATTTTTGATAGCCGAAGTAATTTAGGTGGGTTTGGCATAGTTTGCTATGGTTAGAAGCATTTTTTTTGTAATTTAAAAGTGATTGGGTTTAGTTTGTTGTGGTAAGGGTTAGTTGGTGATGATTTAGAGTAGCCGAAGGTATTTAAGTGAGTCTGGCATAGTTTGTTATGATTTGTACACCTTTTTTGTAATTTTAAGATTATATGGTTTGGTTTGTTGAGGTAAGGGATAGTTGGGGGTGATTTACGGTAGCCGAAGTAATTTAGGTGATTCTGGTATAGTTTGTTATGATTTTTAGAATTTTTTTGTAATTTTAAAGTGATTGGGCTTAGTTTGTTGCTGTAAAGTGTAGTTGGAGGTGATTTTTGATAGCCGAAGTAATTTAGGTGAGTTTGGCATAGTTTGCTATAGATAGTAGCATTTTCTTGTAATTTAAAAGTGATTGGGTTTAGTTTGTTGTGGTAAGGGTAAGTTGGTGATGATTTAGAGTAGCCGAAGTAATTTAGGTGAGTCTGGCATAGTTTGTTATGATTTGTACACCTTTTTTTGTAATTTTAAGATGATATGGTTTGGTTTGTTGTGGTAAGGAATAGTTGGGGGTGATTTACGGTAGCCGAAGTAATTTAGGTGATTCTGATATAGTTTGTTATGATTTTTAGCATTTTTTTGTAATTTTAAAGTGATTGGGGTTAGTTTGTTGCTGTAAAGTGTAGTTGGGGGTGATTTTTGATAGCCGAAGTAATTTAGGTGAGTTTGGCATAGTTTGCTATAGTTAGTAGCATTTTTTTGTAATTTAAAAGTGATTGGGTTTAGTTTGTTGTGGTAAGGGTTAGTTGGTGATGATTTAGAGCAGCCGAAGTAATTTAGGTGAGTCTGGCATAGTTTGTTATGATTTGTACACCTTTTTTTGTAATTTTAAGATGATATGGTTTGGTTTGTTGTGGTAAGGGATAGTTGGGGGTGATTTAAGGTAGCCGAAGTAATTTAGGTGATTCTGGTATAGTTTGTTATGATTTTTAGCATTTTTTTGTAATTTTAAAGTGATTGGGGTTAGTTTGTTGCTTTAAAGTGTAGTTGGGGGTGATTTTTGATAGCCGAAGTAATTTAGGTGAGTTTGGCATAGTTTGCTATGGTTAGTAGCATTTTTTTGTAATTTAAAAGTGATTGGGTTTAGTTTGTTGTGGTCAGGGTTAGTTGGTGATGATTTAGAGTAGCCGAAGTAATTTAGGTGAGTCTGGCATAGTTTGTTATGATTTGTACACTTATTTTTGTAATTTTAAGATGATATGGTTTGGTTTGTTGTAGTAAGGGATAGTTGGGGGTGATTTACGGTAGCCGAAGTAATTTACGTGATTCTGGTATAATTTGTTATGATTTTTAGCATTTTTTTGTAATTTTAAAGTGATTGGGCTTAGTTTGTTGCTGTAAAGTGTAGTTGGGGGTGATTTTTGATAGCCGAAGTAAATTAGGTGAGTTTGGCATAGTTTGCTATGTTTAGTAGCATTTTTTTGTAATTTAAAAGTGATTGGGTTTAGTTTGTTTTGGTAAGGGTTAGTTGGTGATGATTTAGAGAAGCCGAAGTAATTTAGGTGAGTCTGGCATAGTTTGTTATGATTTGTACACCTTTTTTTGTAATTTTAAGATGATATGGTTTGGTTTGTTGTGGTAAGGGATAGTTAGGGGTGATTTACGGTAGCCAAAGTAATTTAGGTGATTCTGGTTTAGTTTGTTATGGTTTTTAGCATTTTTTTGTAATTTTAAAGTGATTGGGCTTAGTTTGTTGCTGTAAAGTGTAGTTGGGGGTGATTTTTGATAGCCGAAGTAATTTAGGAGAGTTTGGCATAGTTTGCTATGGTTAGTAGCATTTTTTTGTAATTTAAAAGTGATTGGGTTTAGTTTGTTGTGGTAAGGGTTAGTTGGTGATGATTTAGAGTAGCCGAAGGTATTTAAGTGAGTCTGGCATAGTTTGTTATGATTTGTACACCTTTTTTGTAATTTTAAGATTATATGGTTTGGTTTGTTGAGGTAAGGGATAGTTGGGGGTGATTTACGGTAGCCGAAGTAATTTAGGTGATTCTGGTATAGTTTGTTATGATTTTTAGAATTTTTTTGTAATTTTAAAGTGATTGGGCTTAGTTTGTTGCTGTAAAGTGTAGTTGGAGGTGATTTTTGATAGCCGAAGTAATTTAGGTGAGTTTGGCATAGTTTGCTATAGATAGTAGCATTTTCTTGTAATTTAAAAGTGATTGGGTTTAGTTTGTTGTGGTAAGGGTAAGTTGGTGATGATTTAGAGTAGCCGAAGTAATTTAGGTGAGTCTGGCATAGTTTGTTATGATTTGTACACCTTTTTTTGTAATTTTAAGATGATATGGTTTGGTTTGTTGTGGTAAGGAATAGTTGGGGGTGATTTACGGTAGCCGAAGTAATTTAGGTGATTCTGATATAGTTTGTTATGATTTTTAGCATTTTTTTGTAATTTTAAAGTGATTGGGGTTAGTTTGTTGCTGTAAAGTGTAGTTGGGGGTGATTTTTGATAGCCGAAGTAATTTAGGTGAGTTTGGCATAGTTTGCTATAGTTAGTAGCATTTTTTTGTAATTTAAAAGTGATTGGGTTTAGTTTGTTGTGGTAAGGGTTAGTTGGTGATGATTTAGAGCAGCCGAAGTAATTTAGGTGAGTCTGGCATAGTTTGTTATGATTTGTACACCTTTTTTTGTAATTTTAAGATGATATGGTTTGGTTTGTTGTGGTAAGGGATAGTTGGGGGTGATTTAAGGTAGCCGAAGTAATTTAGGTGATTCTGGTATAGTTTGTTATGATTTTTAGCATTTTTTTGTAATTTTAAAGTGATTGGGGTTAGTTTGTTGCTTTAAAGTGTAGTTGGGAGTGATTTTTGATAGCCGAAGTAATTTAGGTGAGTTTGGCATAGTTTGCTATGGTTAGTAGCATTTTTTTGTAATTTAAAAGTGATTGGGTTTAGTTTGTTGTGGTCAGGGTTAGTTGGTGATGATTTAGAGTAGCCGAAGTAATTTAGGTGAGTCTGGCATAGTTTGTTATGATTTGTACACTTATTTTTGTAATTTTAAGATGATATGGTTTGGTTTGTTGTAGTAAGGGATAGTTGGGGGTGATTTACGGTAGCCGAAGTAATTTACGTGATTCTGGTATAATTTGTTATGATTTTTAGCATTTTTTTGTAATTTTAAAGTGATTGGGCTTAGTTTGTTGCTGTAAAGTGTAGTTGGGGGTGATTTTTGATAGCCGAAGTAAATTAGGTGAGTTTGGCATAGTTTGCTATGTTTAGTAGCATTTTTTTGTAATTTAAAAGTGATTGGGTTTAGTTTGTTTTGGTAAGGGTTAGTTGGTGATGATTTAGAGAAGCCGAAGTAATTTAGGTGAGTCTGGCATAGTTTGTTATGATTTGTACACCTTTTTTTGTAATTTTAAGATGATATGGTTTGGTTTGTTGTGGTAAGGGATAGTTAGGGGTGATTTACGGTAGCCAAAGTAATTTAGGTGATTCTGGTTTAGTTTGTTATGGTTTTTAGCATTTTTTTGTAATTTTAAAGTGATTGGGCTTAGTTTGTTGCTGTAAAGTGTAGTTGGGGGTGATTTTTGATAGCCGAAGTAATTTAGGAGAGTTTGGCATAGTTTGCTATGGTTAGTAGCATTTTTTTGTAATTTAAAAGTGATTGGGTTTAGTTTGTTGTGGTAAGGGTTAGTTGGTGATGATTTAGAGTAGCCGAAGTAATTTAGGTGAGTCTGGCATAGTTTGTTATGATTTGTACACCTTTTTTTGTAATTTAAAGATGATATGGTTTGGTTTGTTGTGGTAAGGGATAGTTGGGGGTGATTTACGGTAGCCGAAGTAATTTAGGTGATTCTGGTATAGTTTGTTAGGATTTTTAGCATTTTTTTGTAATTTTAAAGCGATTGGGCTTAGTTTGTTGCTTTAAAGTGTAGTTGGGGGTGATTTTCGATAGCCGAAGTAATTTATGTGAGTTTGGCATAGTTTGCTATGGTTAGTAGCATTTTTTTGTAATTTAAAAGTGATTGGGTTTAGTTTGTTGTGGTAAGGGTTAGTTGGTGATGATTTAGAGTAGCCGAAGTAATTTAGGTGAGTCTGGCATAGTTTGTTATGATTTGTACACCTTTTTTTGTAATTTTAAGATGATATGGTTTGGTTTGTTGTGGTAAGGGATAGTTGGGGGTGATTTACGGTAGCCGAAGTAATTTAGGTGATTCTGGTATAGTTTGTTATAATTTTTAGCATTTTTTTGTAATTTTAAAGTGATTGGGCTTACTTTGTTGCTGTAAAGTGTAGTTGGGGGTGATTTTTGATAGCCGAAGTAATTTAGGTGAGTTTGGCATAGTTTGCTATGGTTAGTAGCATTTTTTTGTAATTTAAAAGTGATTGGGTTTAGTTTGTTGTGGTAAGGGTTAGTTGGTGATGATTTAGAGTAGCCGAAGGAATTTAGGTGAGTCTGGCATAGTTTGTTATGATTTGTACTTCTTTTTTTGTAATTTTAAGGTGATATGGTTTGGTTTGTTGAGGTAAGGGATAGTTGGGGGTGATTTACGGTAGCCGAAGTAATTTAGGTGATTCTGGTATAGTTTGTTATGATTTTTAGCATTTTTTTCTAATTTTAAAGTGATTGGGCTTAGTTTGTTGCTGTAAAGTGTAGTTGGGGGTGATTTTTGATAGCCGAAGTAATTTAGGTGAGTTTGGCATAGTTTGCTATAGTTAGTAGCATTTTTTTGGAATTTAAAAGTGATTGGGTTTAGTTTGTTGTGGTAAGGGTTAGTTGGTGATGATTTAGAGTAGCCGAAGTAATTTAGGTGAGTCTAACATTGTTTGTTATGATTTGTACACCTTTTTTGTAATTTTAAGATGATATGGTTTGGTTTGCTGTGGTAAGGGATAGTTGGGGGTGATTTACGGTAGCCGAAGTAATTTAGGTGATTCTGGTATAGTTTGTTATAATTTTTAGCATTTTTTTGTAATTTTAAAGTGATTGGGGGTAGTTTGTTGCTGTAAAGTGTAGTTGGGGGTGATTTTTGATAGCCGAAGTAATTTAGGTGAGTTTGGCATAGTTTGCTATGGTTAGTAGCATTTTTTTGTAATTTAAAAGTAATTGGGTTTAGTTTGTTGTGGTAAGGGTTAGTTGGTGATGATTTAGAGTAGCCGAAGTAATTTAGGTGAGTCTGGCATAGTTTGTTATGATTTGTACACCTTTTTTTGTAATTTTAAGATGATATGGTTTGGTTTGTTGTGGTAAGGGATAGTTGGGGGTGATTTACGGTAGCCGAAGTAATTTAGGTGATTCTGGTATAGTTTGTTATGATTTTTAGCATTTTTTTGTAATTTTAAAGTGATTGGGCTTAGTTTGTTGCTGTAAAGTGTAGTTGGGGGTGATTTTTGATAGCCGAAGTAATTTAGGTGAGTTTGGCATAGTTTGCTATGGTTAGTAGCAATTTGTTGTAATTTAAAAGTGATTGGGTTTAGTTTGTTGTGGTAAGGGTTAGTTGGTGATGATTTAGAGTAGCCGAAGTAATTTAGGTGAGTCTGGTATAGTTTGTTATGATTTTTAGCATTTTTTTGTAATTTTAAAGTGATTGGGCTTAGTTTGTTGCTGTAAAGTGTAGTTGGGGGTGATTTTTGATAGCCGAAGTAATTTAGGTGAGTTTGGCATAGTTTGCTATGGTTAATAGCATTTTTTTGTAATTTAAAAATGATTGGGTTTAGTTTGTTGTGGTAAGGGTTAGTTGGTGATGATTTAGAGTAGCCGAAGTAATTTAGGTGAGTCTGGCATAGTTTGTTATGATTTGTACACCTTTTTTTGTAATTTTAAGATAATATGGTTTGGTTTGTTGTGGTAAGGGATAGTTGGGGGTGATTTACGGTAGCCGAAGTTATTTATGTGATTCTGGTATAGTTTGTTATGATTTTTAGCATTTTTTTGTAATTTTAAAGTGATTGGGCTTAGTTTGTTGCTGTAAAGTGTAGTTGGGGGTGATTTTTGATAGCCAAAGTAATTTAGGTGAGTTTGGCATAGTTTGCTATAGTTAGTAGCATTTTTTTGTAATTTAAAAGTGATTGGGTTTAGTTTGTTGTGGTAAGGGTTAGTTGGTGATGATTTAGAGTAGCCGAAGTAATTTAGGTGAGTCTGGCATAATTTGTTATGATTTGTACACCTTTTTTTGTAATTTTAAGATGATATGGTTTGATTTGTTGTGGTAAGGAATAGTTGGGGGTGATTCACGGTAGCCGAAGTAATTTAGGTGAGTTTGGCATAGTTTGCTATGGTTAGTAGCAATTTGTTGTAATTTAAAAGTGATTGGGTTTAGTTTGTTGTGGTAAGGGTTAGTTGGTGATGATTTAGAGTAGCCGAAGTAATTTAGGTGAGTCTAACATAGTTTGTTATGATTTGTACACCTTTTTTGTAATTTTAAGATGATATGGTTTGGTTTGCTGTGGTAAGGGATAGTTGGGGGTGATTTACGGTAGCCGAAGTAATTTAGGTGATTCTGGTATAGTTTGTTATAATTTTTAGCATTTTTTTGTAATTTTAAAGTGATTGGGGGTAGTTTGTTGCTGTAAAGTGTAGTTGGGGGTGATTTTTGATAGCCGAAGTAATTTAGGTGAGTTTGGCATAGTTTGCTATGGTTAGTAGCATTTTTTTGTAATTTAAAAGTAATTGGGTTTAGTTTGTTGTGGTAAGGGTTAGTTGGTGATGATTTAGAGTAGCCGAAGTAATTTAGGTGAGTCTGGCATAGTTTGTTATGATTTGTACACCTTTTTTTGTAATTTTAAGATGATATGGTTTGGTTTGTTGTGGTAAGGGATATTTGGGGGTGATTTACGGTAGCCGAAGTAATTTAGGTGATTCTGGTATAGTTTGTTATGATTTTTAGCATTTTTTTGTAATTTTAAAGTGATTGGGCTTAGTTTGTTGCTGTAAAGTGTAGTTGGGGGTGATTTTTGATAGCCGAAGTAATTTAGGTGAGTTTGGCATAGTTTGCTATGGTTAGTAGCAATTTGTTGTAATTTAAAAGTGATTGGGTTTAGTTTGTTGTGGTAAGGGTTAGTTGGTGATGATTTAGAGTAGCCGAAGTAATTTAGGTGAGTCTGGTATAGTTTGTTATGATTTTTAGCATTTTTTTGTAATTTTAAAGTGATTGGGCTTAGTTTGTTGCTGTAAAGTGTAGTTGGGGGTGATTTTTGATAGCCGAAGTAATTTAGGTGAGTTTGGCATAGTTTGCTATGGTTAATAGCATTTTTTTGTAATTTAAAAATGATTGGGTTTAGTTTGTTGTGGTAAGGGTTAGTTGGTGATGATTTAGAGTAGCCGAAGTAATTTAGGTGAGTCTGGCATAGTTTGTTATGATTTGTACACCTTTTTTTGTAATTTTAAGATAATATGGTTTGGTTTGTTGTGGTAAGGGATAGTTGGGGGTAATTTACGGTAGCCGAAGTTATTTATGTGATTCTGGTATAGTTTGTTATGATTTTTAGCATTTTTTTGTAATTTTAAAGTGATTGGGCTTAGTTTGTTGCTGTAAAGTGTAGTTGGGGGTGATTTTTGATAGCCAAAGTAATTTAGGTGAGTTTGGCATAGTTTGCTATAGTTAGTAGCATTTTTTTGTAATTTAAAAGTGATTGGGTTTAGTTTGTTGTGGTAAGGGTTAGTTGGTGATGATTTAGAGTAGCCGAAGTAATTTAGGTGAGTCTGGCATAATTTGTTATGATTTGTACACCTTTTTTTGTAATTTTAAGATGATATGGTTTGATTTGTTGTGGTAAGGAATAGTTGGGGGTGATTCACGGTAGCCGAAGTAATTTAGGTGAGTTTGGCATAGTTTGCTATGGTTAGTAGCAATTTGTTGTAATTTAAAAGTGATTGGGTTTAGTTTGTTGTGGTAAGGGTTAGTTGGTGATGATTTAGAGTAGCCGAAGTAATTTAGGTGAGTCTGGTATAGTTTGTTATGATTTGTACACTTTTTTTTTAATTTTAAAATGATATGGTTTGGTTTGTTGTGGTAAGGGATAGTTGGGGGTGATTTACGGTAGCCGATGTAATTTAGGTGATTCTGGTATAGTTTATTATGATTTTTAGCATTTTTTTGTAATTTTAAAGTGATTGGGGGTAGTTTGTTGCTGTAAAGTGTAGTTGGGGGTGATTTTTGATAACCGAAGTAATTTAGGTGAGTTTGGCATAGTTTGCTATGGTTAGTAGCATTTTTTTGTAATTTAAAAGTGATTGAGTTTAGTTTGTTGTGGTAAGGGTTAGTTGGTGATGATTTAGAGTAGCCGAAGTAATTTAAGTGAGTCTGGCATAGTTTGTTATGATTTGTACACTTTTTTTTGTAATTTTAAGATGATATGGTTTGGTTTGTTGTGGTAAGGGATAGTTGGGGGTGATTTACGGTAGCCGAAGTAATTTAGGTGATTCTGGTATAGTTTGTTATGATTTTTAGCATTTTTTTGTAATTTTAAAGTGATTGAGCTTAGTTTGTTGCTGAAAGTGTAGTTGGGGGTGATTTTTGATAGCCGAAGTAATTTAGGTGAGTTTGGCATAGTTTGCTAGGGTTAGTAGCATTTTTTTGTAATTTAAAAGTGATTGGGTTTAGTTTGTTGTGGTAAGGGTTAGTTGGTGATGATTTAGAGTAGCCGAAGAAATATAGGTGAGTCTGACATAGTTTGTTATGATTTGTACACCTTTTTTTGTAATTTTAAGATGATATGGTATGGTTTGTTGTGGTAAGGGATATTTGGGGGTGATTTACGGTAGCCGAAGTAATTTAGGTGATTCTGGTATAGTTTGTTATGATTTTTAGCATTTTTTTGTAATTTTAAAGTGATTGGGGGTAGTTTGTTGCTGTAAAGTGTAGTTGGGGGTGATTTTTGATAGTTGAAGTAATTTAGGTGAGTTTGGCATAGTTTGCTATGGTTAGTAGCAATTTGTTGTAATTTAAAAGTGATTGGGTTTAGTTTGTTTTGGTAAGGGTTAGTTGGTGATGATTTAGAGCAGCCGAAGTAATTTAGGTGAGTCTGGTATAGTTTGTTATGATTTGTACACATTTTTTTATAATTTTAAAATGATAGGGTTTGGTTTGTTGTGGTAAGGGATAGTTGGGGGTGATTTACGGTAGCCGAAGTAATTTAGGTGATTCTGGTATAGTTTGTTATGATTTTTAGCATTTTTTTATAATTTTAAAGTGATTGGGCTTAGTTTGTTGCTGTAAAGTGTAGTTGGGGGTGATTTTTGATAGCCGAAGTAATTTAGGTAAGTTTGGCATAGTTTGCTATGGTTAGTAGCATTTTTTTGTAATTTAAAAGTTATTGGGTTTAGTTTGTTGTGGTAAGGGTTAGTTGGTGATGATTTAGAGTAGCCGAAGAAATTTAGGTGAGTCTGGCATAGTTTGTTATGATTTGTACACCTTTTTTTGTAATTTTAAGATGATATGGTTTGGTTTGTTGTGGTAAGGGATAGTTGGGGGTGATTTACGGTAGCCGAAGTAATTTAGGTGATTCTGGTAGTTTGTTATGATTTTTAGCATTTTTTTGTAATTTTAAAGTGATTGGGCTTAGTTTGTTGCTGTAAAGTGTAGTTGGGGGTGATTTTTGATAGCCGAAGTAATTTAGGTGAGTTTGGCATAGTTTGCTATAGTTAGTAGCATTTTTTTGTAAATTAAAAGTGATTGGGTTTAGTTTGTTGTGGTAAGGGTTAGTTGGTGATGATTTAGAGTAGCCGAAGTAATTTAGGTGAGTCTGGCATAGTTTGTTATGATTTGTACACCTTTTTTTGTAATTTTAAGATGATATGGTTTGGTTTGTTGTGGCAAGGGATAGTTGGGGGTGATTCACGTTAGCCGAAGTAATTTAGGTGATTCTGGTATAGTTTGTTATGATTTGTACAACTTTTTTTGTAATATTAAGATAATATGGTTTGGTTTGTTGTGGTAAGGGATAGTTGCGGGTGATTTAAGGTAGCCGAAGTAATTTAGGTGATTCTGGTATAGTTTGTTATAATTTTTTGCATTTTTTGGTAATTTTAAAGTGATTGGGCTTAGTTTGTTGCTGTAAAGTGTAGTTGAGGGTGATTTTTGATAGCCGAAGTAATTTAGGTGAGTTTGGCATAGTTTGCTATGGTTAGTAGCATTTTTTTGTAATTTAAAAGTGATTGTGTTTAGTTTGTTGTGGTAAGGATTAGTTGGTGATGATTTAGAGTAGCCGAAGTAATTTAGGTGAGTCTGGCATAGTTTGTTATGATTTGTACACCTTTTTTTTTAATTTTAAGATGAGATGGTTTGGTTTGTTGTGGTAAGGGATAGTTGGGGGTGATTTACGGTAGCCGAAGTAATTTAGGTGATTCTGGTATAGTTTGTTATGATTTTTAGCATTTTTTTGTAATTTTAAAGTGATTTGGCTTAATTTGTTGTTGTAAAGTGTAGTTGGGGGTGATTTTTGATAGCCGAAGTAATTTAGGGGAGTTTGGCATAGTTTACTATGGTTAGTAGCATTTTTTTGTAATTTAAAGGTGTTTGGGTTTAGTTTGTTGTGCTAAGGGTTAGTTGGTGATGATTTAGAGTAGCCGAAGTAATTTAGGTGAGTCTGGCATAGTTTGTTATGATTTGTACATCTTTTTTTGTAATTTTAAGATGATATGGTTTGGTTTGTTGTGGTAAGGGATAGTTGGGGGTGATATACGGTAGCCGAAGTAATTTAGGTGATTCTGGTATAGATTGTTAGGATTTTTAGCATTTTTTGTAATTTTAAAGTGATTGGGCATAGTTTGTTGCTGTAAAGTGTAGTTGGGGGTGATTTTTGATAGCCGAAGTAATTTAGGTGAGTTTGGCCTAGCTTGTTATGTTTAGTAGCATTTTTTTGTAATTTAAAAGTGATTGGGTTTAGTCTGTTGTGGTAAGGGTTAGTTGGTGATGATTTAGAGTAGCCGAAGTAATTTAGGTGAGTCTGGCATAGTTTGTTATGATTTGTACACCTTTTTTTGTAATTTTAAGATGATATGGTTTGGTTTGTTGTGGTACGGGATAGTTGGGGGTGATTTACGGTAGCCGAAGTAATTTAGGTGATTCTGGTATAGTTTGTTATGATTTTTAGCATTTTTTTGTAATTTTAAAGTGATTGGGCTTAGTTTGTTGCTTTAAAGTGTAGTTGGGGGTGATTTTCGATAGTCGAAGTAATTTATGTGAGTTTGGCATAGTTTGCTATGGTTAGTAGCATTTTTTTGTAATTTAAAAGTGATTGGGTTTAGTTTGTTGTGGTAAGGGTTAGTTGGTGATGATTTAGAGTAGCCGAAGGAATTTAGGTGAGTTTGGCATAGTTTGTTATGATTTGTACACTTTTTTTTGTAATTTTAAGGTGATATGGTTTGGTTTGTTGAGGTAAGGGATAGTTGGGGGTGATTTACGGTAGCCGAAGTAATTTAGGTGATTCTGGTATAGTTTGTTATGATTTTTAGCATTTTTTTGTAATTTTAAAGTGATTGGGCTTAGTTTGTTGCTGTAAAGTGTAGTTGGGGGTGATTTTTGATAGCCGAAGTAATTTAGGTGAGTTTGGCATAGTTTGCTATAGTTAGTAGCATTTTTTTGGAATTTAAAAGTGATTGGGATTAGTTTGTTGTGGTAAGGGTTAGTTGGTGATGATTTAGAGTAGCCGAAGTAATTTAGGTGAGTCTGGCATAGTTTGTTATGATTTGTACTCCTTTTTTTGTAATTTTAAGATGATATGGTTTGGTTTGTTGTGGTAAGGAATAGTTGGGGGTGATTTACGGTAGCCGAAGTAATTTAGGTGATTCTGGTATAGTTTGTTATGATTTTTAGCATTTTTTTGTAATTTTAAAGTGATTGGGCTTAGTGTGTTGCTGTAAAGTGTAGTTGGGGGTGATTTTTGATAGCCGAAGTAATTTAGGTGAACGTTGCATAGTTTGCTATGGTTAGTAGCATTTTTTTGTAATTTAAAAGTGCTTGGGTTTAGTTTGTTGTGGTAAGGGTTAGTTGGTGATGATTTAGAGTAGCCGAAGAAATTTAGGTGAGTCTGGCATAGTTTGTTATGATTTGTACACCTTTTTTTGTAATATTAAGATGATATGGTTTTGTTTGTTGTGGTAAGGGATAGTTGGGAGTGATTCACGGTAGCCGAAGTAATTTAGGTGATTCTGGTATAGTTTGTTATGATTTTTAGCATTTTTATGGAATTTTAAAGTGATTGGGCTTAGTTTGTTGCTGTAAAGTGTAGTTGGGGGTGATTTGTGATAGCCAAAGTAATTTAGGTGAGTTTGGCATAGTTTGCTATAGTTAGTAGCATTTTTTTGTAATTTAAAAATGATTGGGTTTAGTTAGTTGTCGTAAGGGTTAGTTGGTGATGATTTAGAGTAGCCGAAGTAATTTAGGTGAGTCTGGCATAGTTTGTTATGATTTGTACACCTTTTTTTGTAATTTTAAGAAGATATGGTTTGGTTTGTTGTGGTAAGGGATAGTTGGGGGTGATTCACGGTAGCCGAAGTTATTTAGGTGTGTTTGGCATAGTTTGTTATGGTTAGTAGCAATTTGTTGTAATTTAAAAGTGATTGGGTTTAGTTTGTTGTGGTAAGTGTTAGATGGTGATGATTTAGAGTAGCCGAAGTAATTTAGGTGAGTCTGGTATAGTTTGTTATGATTTGTACACATTTTTTTATAATTTTAAAATGATAGGGTTTGGTTTGTTGTGGTAAAAGATAGTTGGGGGTGATTTACGGTAGCCGAAGTAATTTAGGTGATTCTGGTATAGTTTGTTATGATTTTTAGCATTTTTTTGTAATTTTAAAGTGATTGGGGGTAGTTTGTTGCTGTAAAGTGTAGTTGGGGGTGATTTTTGATAGCCGAAGTAATTTAGGTGAGTTTGGCATAGTTTGCTATGGTTAGTAGCATTTTTTTGTAATTTAAAAGTGATTGGGTTTAGTTTGTTGTGGTAAGGGTTAGTTGGTGATGATTTAGAGTAGCCGAAGTAATTTAGGTGAGTCTGGCATAGTTTGTTATGATTTGTACATCTTTTTTTTTAATTTTAAGATGAGATGGTTTGGTTTGTTGTGGTAAGGGATAGTTGGGGGTGATTTACGGTAGCCGAAGTAATTTAGGTGATTCTGGTATAGTTTGTTATGATTTTTAGCATTTTTTTGTAATTTTAAAGTGATTTGGCTTAATTTGTTGTTGTAAAGTGTAGTTGGGGGTGATTTTTGATAGCCGAAGTAATTTAGGGGAGTTTGGCATAGTTTACTATGGTTAGTAGCATTTTTTTGTAATTTAAAGGTGTTTGGGTTTAGTTTGTTGTGCTAAGGGTTAGTTGGTGATGATTTAGAGTAGCCGAAGAAATTTAGGTGAGTCTGGCATAGTTTGTTATGATTTGTACAACTTTTTTTGTAATATTAAGATAATATGGTTTGGTTTGTTGTGGTAAGGGATAGTTGCGGGTGATTTAAGGTAGCCGAAGTAATTTAGGTGATTCTGGTATAGTTTGTTATAATTTTTTGCATTTTTTGGTAATTTTAAAGTGATTGGGCTTAGTTTGTTGCTGTAAAGTGTAGTTGAGGGTGATTTTTGATAGCCGAAGTAATTTAGGTGAGTTTGGCATAGTTTGCTATGGTTAGTAGCATTTTTTTGTAATTTAAAAGTGATTGTGTTTAGTTTGTTGTGGTAAGGATTAGTTGGTGATGATTTAGAGTAGCCGAAGTAATTTAGGTGAGTCTGGCATAGTTTGTTATGATTTGTACACCTTTTTTTTTAATTTTAAGATGAGATGGTTTGGTTTGTTGTGGTAAGGGATAGTTGGGGGTGATTTACGGTAGCCGAAGTAATTTAGGTGATTCTGGTATAGTTTGTTATGATTTTTAGCATTTTTTTGTAATTTTAAAGTGATTTGGCTTAATTTGTTGTTGTAAAGTGTAGTTGGGGGTGATTTTTGATAGCCGAAGTAATTTAGGGGAGTTTGGCATAGTTTACTATGGTTAGTAGCATTTTTTTGTAATTTAAAGGTGTTTGGGTTTAGTTTGTTGTGCTAAGGGTTAGTTGGTGATGATTTAGAGTAGCCGAAGTAATTTAGGTGAGTCTGGCATAGTTTGTTATGATTTGTACATCTTTTTTTGTAATTTTAAGATGATATGGTTTGGTTTGTTGTGGTAAGGGATAGTTGGGGGTGATATACGGTAGCCGAAGTAATTTAGGTGATTCTGGTATAGATTGTTAGGATTTTTAGCATTTTTTGTAATTTTAAAGTGATTGGGCATAGTTTGTTGCTGTAAAGTGTAGTTGGGGGTGATTTTTGATAGCCGAAGTAATTTAGGTGAGTTTGGCCTAGCTTGTTATGTTTAGTAGCATTTTTTTGTAATTTAAAAGTGATTGGGTTTAGTCTGTTGTGGTAAGGGTTAGTTGGTGATGATTTAGAGTAGCCGAAGTAATTTAGGTGAGTCTGGCATAGTTTGTTATGATTTGTACACCTTTTTTTGTAATTTTAAGATGATATGGTTTGGTTTGTTGTGGTACGGGATAGTTGGGGGTGATTTACGGTAGCCGAAGTAATTTAGGTGATTCTGGTATAGTTTGTTATGATTTTTAGCATTTTTTTGTAATTTTAAAGTGATTGGGCTTAGTTTGTTGCTTTAAAGTGTAGTTGGGGGTGATTTTCGATAGTCGAAGTAATTTATGTGAGTTTGGCATAGTTTGCTATGGTTAGTAGCATTTTTTTGTAATTTAAAAGTGATTGGGTTTAGTTTGTTGTGGTAAGGGTTAGTTGGTGATGATTTAGAGTAGCCGAAGGAATTTAGGTGAGTTTGGCATAGTTTGTTATGATTTGTACACTTTTTTTTGTAATTTTAAGGTGATATGGTTTGGTTTGTTGAGGTAAGGGATAGTTGGGGGTGATTTACGGTAGCCGAAGTAATTTAGGTGATTCTGGTATAGTTTGTTATGATTTTTAGCATTTTTTTGTAATTTTAAAGTGATTGGGCTTAGTTTGTTGCTGTAAAGTGTAGTTGGGGGTGATTTTTGATAGCCGAAGTAATTTAGGTGAGTTTGGCATAGTTTGCTATAGTTAGTAGCATTTTTTTGGAATTTAAAAGTGATTGGGATTAGTTTGTTGTGGTAAGGGTTAGTTGGTGATGATTTAGAGTAGCCGAAGTAATTTAGGTGAGTCTGGCATAGTTTGTTATGATTTGTACTCCTTTTTTTGTAATTTTAAGATGATATGGTTTGGTTTGTTGTGGTAAGGAATAGTTGGGGGTGATTTACGGTAGCCGAAGTAATTTAGGTGATTCTGGTATAGTTTGTTATGATTTTTAGCATTTTTTTGTAATTTTAAAGTGATTGGGCTTAGTGTGTTGCTGTAAAGTGTAGTTGGGGGTGATTTTTGATAGCCGAAGTAATTTAGGTGAACGTTGCATAGTTTGCTATGGTTAGTAGCATTTTTTTGTAATTTAAAAGTGCTTGGGTTTAGTTTGTTGTGGTAAGGGTTAGTTGGTGATGATTTAGAGTAGCCGAAGAAATTTAGGTGAGTCTGGCATAGTTTGTTATGATTTGTACACCTTTTTTTGTAATATTAAGATGATATGGTTTTGTTTGTTGTGGTAAGGGATAGTTGGGAGTGATTCACGGTAGCCGAAGTAATTTAGGTGATTCTGGTATAGTTTGTTATGATTTTTAGCATTTTTATGGAATTTTAAAGTGATTGGGCTTAGTTTGTTGCTGTAAAGTGTAGTTGGGGGTGATTTGTGATAGCCAAAGTAATTTAGGTGAGTTTGGCATAGTTTGCTATAGTTAGTAGCATTTTTTTGTAATTTAAAAATGATTGGGTTTAGTTAGTTGTCGTAAGGGTTAGTTGGTGATGATTTAGAGTAGCCGAAGTAATTTAGGTGAGTCTGGCATAGTTTGTTATGATTTGTACACCTTTTTTTGTAATTTTAAGAAGATATGGTTTGGTTTGTTGTGGTAAGGGATAGTTGGGGGTGATTCACGGTAGCCGAAGTTATTTAGGTGTGTTTGGCATAGTTTGTTATGGTTAGTAGCAATTTGTTGTAATTTAAAAGTGATTGGGTTTAGTTTGTTGTGGTAAGTGTTAGATGGTGATGATTTAGAGTAGCCGAAGTAATTTAGGTGAGTCTGGTATAGTTTGTTATGATTTGTACACATTTTTTTATAATTTTAAAATGATAGGGTTTGGTTTGTTGTGGTAAAAGATAGTTGGGGGTGATTTACGGTAGCCGAAGTAATTTAGGTGATTCTGGTATAGTTTGTTATGATTTTTAGCATTTTTTTGTAATTTTAAAGTGATTGGGGGTAGTTTGTTGCTGTAAAGTGTAGTTGGGGGTGATTTTTGATAGCCGAAGTAATTTAGGTGAGTTTGGCATAGTTTGCTATGGTTAGTAGCATTTTTTTGTAATTTAAAAGTGATTGGGTTTAGTTTGTTGTGGTAAGGGTTAGTTGGTGATGATTTAGAGTAGCCGAAGTAATTTAGGTGAGTCTGGTATAATTTGTTATGATTTTTAGCATTTTTTTGTAATTTTAAAGTGATTGGGCTTAGTTTGTTGCTGTAAAGTGTAGTTGGGGGTGATTTTTGATAGCCGAAGTAATTTAGGTGAGTTTGGCATAGTTTGCTATGGTTAATAGCATTTTTTTGTAATTTAAAAATGATTGGGTTTAATTTGTTGTGGTAAGGGTTAGTTGGTGATGATTTAGAGTAGCCGAAGTAATTTAGGTGAGTCTGGCATAGTTTGTTATGATTTGTACACCTTTTTTTGTAATTTTAAGATGATATGGTTTGGTTTGTTGTGGTAAGGGATAGTTGGGGGTGATTTACGGTAGCCGAAGTAATTTAGGTGATTCTGGTATAGTTTGTTATGATTTTTAGCATTTTTTTGTAATTTTAAAGTGATTGGGCTTAGTTTGTTGCTGTAAAGTGTAGTTGGGGGTGATTTTTGATAGCCGAAGTAATTTAGGTGAGTTTGGCATAGTTTACTATGGTTAGTAGCAATTTGTTGTAATTTAAAAGTGATTGGGTTTAGTTTGTTGTGGTAAGGGTTAGTTGGTGATGATTTAGAGTAGCCGAAGTAATTTAGGTGAGTCTGGTATAGTTTGTTATGATTTTTAGCATTTTTTTGTAATTTTAAAGTGATTGGGCTTAGTTTGTTGCTGTAAAGTGTAGTTGGGGGTGATTTTTGATAGCCGAAGTAATTTAGGTGAGTTTGGCATAGTTTGCTATGGTTAATAGCATTTTTTTGTAATTTAAAAATGATTGGGTTTAATTTGTTGTGGTAAGGGTTAGTTGGTGATGATTTAGAGTAGCCGAAGTAATTTAGGTGAGTCTGGCATAGTTTGTTATGATTTGTACACCTTTTTTTGTAATTTTAAGATGATATGGTTTGGTTTGTTGTGGTAAGGGATAGTTGGGGGTGATTTACGGTAGCCGAAGTTATTTATGTGATTCTGGTATAGTTTGTTATGATTTTTAGCATTTTATTGTAATTTTAAAGTGATTGGGCTTAGTTTGTTGCTGTAAAGTGTAGTTGGGGGTGATTTTTGATAGCCGAAGTAATTTAGGTGAGTTTGGCATAGTTTGCTATAGTTAGTAGCATTTTTTTGTAATTTAAAAGTGATTGGGTTTAGTTTGTTGTGGTAAGGGTTAGTTGGTGATGATTTAGAGTAGCCGAAGTAATTTAGGTGAGTCTGGCATAATTTGTTATGATTTGTACACCTTTTATTGTAATTTTAAGATGATATGGTTTGATTTGTTGTGGTAAGGGATAGTTGGGGGTGATTCACGGTAGCCGAAGTAATTTAGGTGAGTTTGGCATAGTTTGCTATGGTTAGTAGCAATTTGTTGTAATTTAAAAGTGATTGGGTTTAGTTTGTTGTGGTAAGGGTTAGTTGGTGATGATTTAGAGTAGCCGAAGTAATTTAGGTGAGTCTGGTATAGTTTGTTATGATTTGTACACTTTTTTTTATAATTTTAAAATGATATGGTTTGGTTTGTTGTGGTAAGGGATAGTTGGAGGTGATTTACGGTAGCCGAAGTAATTTAGGTGATTCTGGTATAGTTTGTTATGATTTTTAGCATTTTTTTGTAATTTTAAAGTGATTGGGCTTACTTTGTTGCTGTAAAGTGTAGTTGGGGGTGATTTTTGATAGCCGAAGTAATTTAGGTGAGTTTGGCATAGTTTGCTATAGTTAGTAGCATTTTTTTGTAAATTAAAAGTGATTGGGTTTAGTTTGTTGTGGTAAGGGTTAGTTGGTGATAATTTAGAGTAGCCGAAGTAAATTAGGTGAGTCTGGCATAGTTTGTTATGATTTGTATACCTTTTTTTGTAATTTTAAGATGATATGGTTTGGTTTGTTGTGGCAAGGGATAGTTGGGGGTGATTCACGTTAGCCGAAGTAATTTAGGTGATTCTGGTATAGTTTGTTATGATTTTTAGCATTTTTTTGTAATTTTAAAGTGATTGGGCTTAGTTTGTTGCTGTAAAGTGTAGTTGGGGGTGATTTTTTATAGCCGTAGTAATTTAGGTGAATTTTGCATAGTTTGCTATGGTTAGTAGCATTTTTTTGTAATTTAAAAGTGATTGGGTTTAGTTTGTTGTGGTAAGGGTTAGTTGGTGATGATTTAGAGTAGCCGAAGAAATTTAGGTGAGTCTGGCATAGTTTGTTATGATTTGTACAACTTTTTTTGTAATATTAAGATAATATGGTTTGGTTTGTTGTGGTAAGGGATAGTTGCGGGTGATTTAAGGTAGCCGAAGTAATTTAGGTGATTCTGGTATAGTTTGTTATAATTTTTAGCATTTTTTGGTAATTTTAAAGTGATTGGGCTTAGTTTGTTGCTGTAAAGTGTAGTTGGGGGTGATTTTTGATAGCCGAAGTAATTTAGGTGAGTTTGGCATAGTTTGCTATGGTTAGTAGCATTTTTTTGTAATTTAAAAGTGATTGTGTTTAGTTTGTTGTGGTAAGGATTAGTTGGTGATGATTTAGAGTAGCCGAAGTAATTTAGGTGAGTCTGGCATAGTTTGTTATGATTTGTACACCTTTTTTTTTAATTTTAAGATGAGATGGTTTGGTTTGTTGTGGTAAGGGATAGTTGGGGGTGATTTACGGTAGCCGAAGTAATTTAGGAGATTCTGGTATAGTTTGTTATGATTTTTAGCATTTTTTTGTAATTTTAAAGTGATTTGGCTTAATTTGTTGTTGTAAAGTGTAGTTGGGGGTGATTTTTGATAGCCGAAGTAATTTAGGTGAGTTTGGCATAGTTTACTATGGTTAGTAGCATTTTTTTGTAATTTAAAGGTGTTTGGGTTTAGTTTGTTGTGCTAAGGGTTAGTTGGTGATGATTTAGAGTAGCCGAAGTAATTTAGGTGAGTCTGGCATAGTTTGTTATGATTTGTACACCTTTTTTTGTAATTTTAAGATGATATGGTTTGGTTTGTTGTGGTAAGGGATAGTTGGGGGTGATATAGGGTAGCCGAAGTAATTTAGGTGATTCTGGTATAGATTGTTAGGATTTTTAGCATTTTTTGTAATTTTAAAGTGATTGGGCATAGTTTGTTGCTGTAAAGTGTAGTTGGGGGTGATTTTTTATAGCCGAAGTAATTTAGGTGAGTTTGGCCTAGCTTGTTATGTTTAGTAGCATTTTTTTGTAATTTAAAAGTGATTGGGTTTAGTTTGTTGTGGTAAGGGTTAGTTGGTGATGATTTAGAGTAGCCGAAGTAATTTAGGTGAGTCTGGCATAGTTTGTTATGATTTGTACACCTTTTTTGGTAATTTTAAGATGATATGGTTTGGTTTGTTGTGGTAAGGGATAGTTGGGGGTGATTTACGGTAGCCGAAGTAATTTAGGTGATTCTGGTAGTTTGTTATGATTTTTAGCATTTTTTTGTAATTTTAAAGTGATTGGGCTTAGTTTGTTGCTGTAAAGTGTAGTTGGGGGTGATTTTTGATAGCCGAAGTAATTTAGGTGAGTTTGGCATAGTTTGCTATGGTTAGTAGCATTTTTTTGTAATTTAAAAGTGATTGTGTTTAGTTTGTTGTGGTAAGTGTTAGTTGGTGATGATTTAGAGTAGCCGAAGTAATTTAGGTGAGTCTGGCATAGTTTGTTATGATTTGTACACCTTTTTTTGTAATTTTAAGATGATATGGTTTGGTTTGTTGTGGTAATGGATAGTTGGGGGTGATTTACGGTAGCCGAAGTAATTTAGGTGATTCTGGTATAGTTTGTTATGATTTTTAGCATTTTTTTGTAATTTTAAAGTGATTGGGCTTAGTTTGTTGCAGTAAAGTGTAGTTGGGGGTGATTTTTGATAACCGAAGTAATTTAGGTGAGCTTGGCATAGTTTGCTATGGTTAGTAGCATTTTTTTGTAATTTAAAAGTGATTGGGTTTAGTTTGTTGTGGTAAGGGTTAGTTGGTGATGATTTAGAGTAGCCGAAGTAATTTAGGTGAGTCTGGCATAGTTTGTTATGATTTGTACACCTATTTTTGTAATTTTAAGATGATATGGTTTGGTTTGTTGTGGTAAGGGATAGTTGGGGGTGATTTACGGTAGCCGAAGTAATTTAGGTGATTCTGGTATAGTTTGTTATGATTTTTAGCATTTTTTTGTAATTTTAAAGTGATTGGGCTTAGTTTGTTGCTGTAAAGTGTAGTTGGGGGTGATTTTTTATAGCCGAAGTAATTTAAGTGAGTTTGGCATATTTTGCTATGGTTTGTAGCATTTTTTTGTAATTTAAAAGTGATTGGGTTTAGTTTGTTGTGGTAAGGGTTAGTTGGTGATGATTTAGAGTAGCCGAAGTAATTTAGGTGAGTCTGGCATAGTTTGTTATGATTTGTACACCTTTTTTTGTAATTTTAAGATGATATGGTTTGGTTTGTTGTGGTAAGGGATAGTTGGGGTGATTTACGGTAGCCGAAGTAATTTAGGTGATTCTGGTATAGTTTGTTATGATTTTTAGCATTTTTTTGTAATTTTAAAGTGATTAGGCTTAGTTTGTTGCTGTAAAGTGTAATTGGGGGTGATTTTTGATAGCCGAAGTAATTTAGGTGAGTTTGGCATAGTTTGCTATGGTTAGTAGCATTTTTTTGTAATCTATATATATAAAGCGAAGTGTCCTCACTGACACACTCATTCATTCACTCATTCATCTACACATCTACACACTGATTCATAATCAACCCACAGCCCAAACCGTGAGGGCTGGAGACTTGAAATTTTAGACACGGGTGTATCATGTGCCGAAACTGAACACTAAGAAGGGATTTTGCGAAATTCGGCCCGGTTCCTTTGTAATTCAATAAAAACCGGCTAAAATAAACAAAAAATGATCGGATCGCGGAGACCGTGTTTATGTTAGAAGCACGTATCTAGCCAAAACAACTTCGACGACGGGCGACCGGTTTACATTAAAAGCACTTATTTAACCTAAACAATTTCAACGTCGAGTTTCTGCTTTCGTGATCATACTTTTGCCGTACCTAGCGAGGCCGCAGATATTTCAATTATAATTTTGATTTCAATTATAATGTCGATCCGTGACTCAATTAAAAATTACCAAATCACTCCAAATTTAATCCGTCAACATTAAACATCCTCAAATATCTCTTACCACTGCAAACTTTACCAAATCAACCCCAAAAAATTCCCGAACTATGCCAAACTGACATAAACTAGATCCATTATTTTAAATCATCCCTTACCACCCCTTAGCAACCCCAAGTAACTCCAATCACTTTAAAATAAAACAAAATGACACAAATCATGGCAGATTATGTCCAACTCACACATATTATTTCGTCCACCAAAAATCACCCCCAACAACCCCTTACTACCCCAAAATAAGCCCAATCACTTTAAAATTACAAAAAATGCTACAAACCATAGCAAACTATGCCAAACTCACTTAAATTACTTCGGCTATCATAAATCACCCTCAACTACCCCTTACCACCCCTAACTCATCCCAATCACTTTAAAATTACAAAAAATGCTACAAACCATAGCAAACTATGCCTAACTCACCCAAATTACTTCGGCTAACATAAATCACCCCCAACAACCCCTTACTACCCCAAAATAAGCCCAATCACTTTAAAATTACAAAAAATGCTACAAACCATAGCAAACTATGCCAAACTCACTTAAATTACTTCGGCTATCATAAATCACCCCCAACTACCCCTTACCGCCCCTAACTCATCCCAATCACTTTAAAATTACAAAAAATGCTACAAACCATAGCAAACTATGCCTAACTCACTTAAATTACTTCGGCTAACATAAATCACCCCCAACTACCCCTTACCACCCCTAACTCATCCCAATCACTTTAAAATTACAAAAAATGCTACAAATCATAGCAAACTATGCCTAACTCACCTAAATTACTTCGGCTAACATAAATCACCCCCAACAACCCCTTACTACCCCAAAATAAGCCCAATCACTTTAAAATTACAAAAATGCTACAAACCATAGCAAACTATGCCTAACTCACCTAAATTACTTCGGCTAACATAAATCACCCCCAACAACCCCTTACTACCCCAAAATAAGCCCAATCACTTTAAAATTACAAAAAAATGCTACAAACCATAGCAAACTATGCCTAACTCACCTAAATTACTTCGGCTACCATAAATCAGCCCCAACTACCCCTTACCACCCCAAAATAAGCCCAATCACTTTAAAATTACAAAAAATGCTACAAACCATAGCAAACTATGCCAAACTCACTTAAATTACTTCGGCTAACATAAATCACCCCCAACAACCCCTTACTACCCCAAAATAAGCCCAATCACTTTAAAATTACAAAAAAATGCTACAAACCATAGCAAACTATGCCTAACTCACCTAAATTACTTCGGCTAACATAAATCACCCCCAACAACCCCTTACTACCCCAAAATAAGCCCAATCACTTTAAAATTACAAAAAAATGCTACAAACCATAGCAAACTATGCCTAACTCACCTAAATTACTTCGGCTACCATAAATCAGCCCCAACTACCCCTTACCACCCCAAAATAAGCCCAATCACTTTAAAATTACAAAAAATGCTACAAACCATAGCAAACTATGCCAAACTCACTTAAATTACTTCGGCTATCATAAATCACCCCCAACTACCCCTTACCACCCCAAACTCAGCCCAATCACTTTAAAATTACAAAAAATGTTACAAGCCTTATCAAACTATGCCAAACTCATCTAAATTACTTTGCCTTCCATAAATCACCCCCAACTACCCCTTACCACCCCAAAATAGGCTCAATCACTTTAAAATTACAAAAAAATTCTACAAACCGTAGCAAACTATGCCAAACTCCCCTAAATTACTTCGGCTACCATAAATCACCCCGAACTACCCCTTACAACCCCAAAATAAACCCAATCATTTTAAAATTACAAAATATTCAACAAATCATAGCAAACTATGCCTAACTCACCTAAATTACTTCGGCTACCATAAATCACCCCCAACTACCCCTTACCACCCCAAAATAAGCCCAATCACTTTAAAATTACAAAAAATGCTACAAACCATAGCAAACTATGCCTAACTTACCTAATTTCCTTCGGCTACCATAAATCACCCCCAACTACCCCTTACCACCCCAAAATAAGCCCAATCACTTTAAAATTACAAAAAATGCTACAAACCATAGCAAACTATGCCAAACTCACTTAAATTACTTCGGCTATCATAAATCACCCCCAACTACCCCTTACCCCCCAAACTCAGCCCAATCACTTAAAAATTACAAAAAATGTTACAAGCCATATCAAACTATGCCAAACTCATCTAAATTACTTTGGCTTCCATAAATCACCCCCAACTACCCCTTACCACCCCAAAATAGGCTCAATCACTTTAAAATTTAAAAAAAATTCTACAAACCGTAGCAAACTATCTCAAACTCACCTGAATTACTTCGGCTACCATAAATCACCCCCAACTACCCCTTACCAACCACAAACTAAACCCAATCACTTTAAAATTACAAAAAATGCTACAAACCATAGCAAACTATGCCTAACTCACCTAAATTACTTCGGCTACCATAAATCACCCCCAACTACCCCTTACCACCCCAAAATAAGCCCAATCACTTTAAAATTACGAAAAATGCTACAAGCCATAGCAAACTATCTCAAACTCACCTGAATTACTTCGGCTACCATAAATCACCCCCAACTACCCCTTACCACCCCAAACTAAGCCCAATCACTTTAAAATTACAAAAAATGCTACAAAACATAGCAAGCTATGCCAAACTCACTTAAATTACTTCGGCTACCATAAATTAATAATCGTTTTCAATCAAAATCTTCTATTTGGTTGTGTTATTTATAAATGCCTTATCGTATTAAATCATAAAATATTAATAAATATCTGCACATAAAATATATTGTTCCGACTAATAGTCGTTATTCTGAATATTAAATAGGCTGATACCTATTTCGATTCTCTTCCACCTTCCAATAAATATTTGTTCCAGTTGAGATGCAAACATAAACGTATTTATGAATTGCAACACGCTGACGGGGCAAGCCCTACCTTTTCAACATGCGTGCATTTGTATAAACAGCTCTATGGTTTTTAACTTTAAAGAGGTATAAAGGCCGTGTAAGCGCTAGAGTTTCGTAAAAATATCTGAAAAATTCGAAATTCTGCAATTGAATCAGAACTATCTTTGTGTTCGATAGTGAATTTATACTTGGAGTGGCACTGCCAACCCTGCCACCCCTGACGAGGCACCTGCTGACTACTCTCCTTCCAGGGAAACTTTATAAATCAACGTCAAAATAATTTAGGGCGCCTGAATGTAAAAATATCACTGTGTAATAAGTTCAGACGGACATGGAACACTTGAAATTTCAATATTTGTTTGTAATTCGTCACAGGTCCATGAAGAATTGCATGTTAATGTAAACAAGTGTTAGTTTGTCGGAGAGACCGAATAAGATTTTTAACATTCCTGTCAAAATATTTATTTACTTTAGAATGTTAATTTCTTAAATTGATTTTGTGAAAATTATGACGGGCCATACGAGTACACCTGTGCGAGTATTATTTGGTACATACAAATTAATCTCTTTTGTTATCCAAATTGTTTTTATACGCACTAGGCACGTGCACCTCATATAATTGTGAAAATTGCTGCTTCAGCGTCTGGAACGCTGGTACTCAACGTCGCCAAGGTCGAGGCGACGCATCGGTATTCAAAGTTCTATCGCTATTAAATAAATTATTTTAATATAATATTCCCGATTTGTTCTTGCCGTTAACCAAAACTCTCCCCAATCGATTTTCGAAAAATTTCCAGCGTCGGACCGGACTTCACTTATTTTCGTACGCTAATTTTTACCGTTCAGTTAATGATAGTGGTGTATTTGTTCTTCACCAAACCTGCTCCGGCCGAAATCCGAAATTTTCACTGACATCATACGCTTAAGTATTGTATGCTTAGACACGATTTATTTACACTATTTATTTTACGTACATTGCGTTCATTATTGTTCTGCATTATTTATAAGATGGAGCAGTTTGAAAATCTAATAGTAAGCGGAGAACAAACACCACCACGTATAATTCCCGTGCAAAGTGATGGAAATAGTCTTTCTTACTATCTTTCCTATTGCATTCTTAATACCGGAAATAGAGCTCAAGAGCGAAGAATAACTTCGACTTTTTTTATACATAATTCCTAAATACTTCGTTTTTATGGTTTAAAATTTTGTATTTATATATTTCAACATTGTCTTTAACGTTGTCAGAGAACTAAATGGGAATAATTTGGAATAATTTAGCTTCTATGTCAACTCTCCTTCTCTTGGAACTTTTGAAAACAACGACAAAATTCTTTAGGGCGCCTGGATTTGAAAATATAACTCTGTGTAATAAGTTTAGACTGACTAGAGTGAAAATAAAGGAGCTTGCACCCAGAAACGAAATTAGATGGAACACTTGAAGTTGAAATATTTGTTTGTAATTCGTCACAAGTCCATGAGGGAATGCGTGTTAATGTAAACAAATGTGACTTTATTGGAGAGGCCGAATAAGATTTTTACATTATTGAAGCAGCTGGAGCCTGCCACGTCAAGGGCAAGGTCAGAAACGTGAAAAGGCGATGCTCGATTTAGTTTGATTGAGTGTCTATGCAGAAATTCGCACATACCAAGCGTTGGATAAGCATTTCTTATCGTTTCTTAGAATTCGAGAATTGCTGGTTCAGCGTGTGGAGCAGTACTCGATCGCGGTGTTTAATTTTAACACAACTACAATTGTGAAAATTGCTGCTCCAGTGTCGGAAACTGTTCGCAAAGTCGCCAAATTCGCTGAGGCGACGCAACAGTGTTCGAAGGTCTACCGCTATCAAATAAAGTATTTTAATTTAACATTTGATCCTCGCGTTAACCAAATCTGCCCCCAATCAATTTTCGAAAAATTATCAGCATCGGACCGGACTCCACTTATATTTGTACGCTAATTTTTACGTTTAGTTAATGATAGTGGTGTATTTGTTTTTCACCAAATTTGCCCCGAAATTTTCACCGTTGTATGTACCAGATATCACTGACATTCATACCAGTGGCGGTGTAAGCGCTAAATTTTCGTGAAAATATCTGAAAAATTCATAATTCTGCAACTGAATTACAGAACTAATTTTGTGTTCGATAGTAAATTTATACTTGGAGTGGCACTGCCAACCCTGCCACCCCTGACGAGCCCCACTGCTGACTACTTTCCTTCCAGAAAAATTTTTGAAATCAGCGGCAAAATAAATTTAGGGCACCTGGATGTGAAAATATCACTATGTAATAAGTTCAGACTGACAAGAGTGAAAAAAACCGCTTGCATCCAGAAACGAAATCAAATGGAACACTTGAAATTTAGATATTTGTTTGTAATTCGTCACAGGTCCATGAAGGCATGCATGTTAATGTAAACAAGTGTTAGTTTGTCGGAGAGGCCGAATAAGATTTTTACACCCACCACATTCCCGTCAAAATATTTATTTACTTTAGTATGTTAATTCATTTTGTGCAAATTATGACGGGCCAGTCGAGTACACCTGCGCGAGTATTGTTTGGTAATCCAAATTCTTTTAATACGCACTAGGCACGTGCACCTAATATAATTGTTAAAATTGCTGCTTCAGCGTCTGGAACGCTGGTACTCAACGTCGCCAAGGTCGAGGCGACGAATCAGTATTCGAAGTTCTATCGCTATTAAATAAATTTTTTTAATATAATATTCCCGATTTGTTCTTGACGTTAAGTAAATATCTCCCCAATCGATTTTCGAAAAATTACCATCGTCGTACCGGACTCCACTTATATACCGTACGCTAATTTTTACGTTCATTTAATGATAGTGGTGTATTTGATCTTCACCAAACCTGCTCCGGCCAAAATCCGAAATTTGCAGTTTTACCGGATTTCACTGACATCATAAGTAATGTGTGCTTATACACGATTTACACTATTTATTTTATGTACATTGTGTTCATTATTGTTCTGCATTATTTATAACTAAGATGGAGGAATAGTAAGCGGGGTACAAATACCACCACGTATAATTCCTCTGAAAAGTGATGGAAATAGTCTTTTTTACTATCTTTCCTATTGCATTTTATTACCGAAAATAGAGCTCAAGAGGTTCGCACTATAATTGTTCATTTTAAAATTACCAAATTTTCTGTATATTTTACCTGAATACGTTAAACACCCCTAAACATAATGTACCATTCCAAACTACTCTCAAAAATCATACACTTGCCATTCCAAACTACCCCACATCAACCTAAAATGTAAAAAAATTACGAATTACAAGCAAACTACGCTAAACCCGCATAAATTACTTCGACTTCCGCTATATCACCCCAACCACTTCTTACCAAGCCAAACTAAACCCAATCGCATTAAAATTACCAAAAGTTTCGTTTAATCCGCCAAAGCTAAACCCCGCCAACTATCAATAACCATTCAAAACGATCCCCAAAAAAAACCTTATCATCCGAAACTACACCAAATACATCGTTTTTATGGTGTGAAATTATTTATTTATATATTTCAACATTCTTCGACGACATTCTTTAACGTTGTTAGAGAACTAAATGGGAATAATTTGGAATAGTTCAGCTTCTCTGTCAACTCTCCTTCTCTTGAAGAGTGAAAAAGAGTGAAAAAAAAGGAGCTTGCACCCAGAAACGAAATTATCGTCATTTTCCAAATCATATTGAAGTACCCGGTCCTGGCAATGCAGGTTAATTTCAGCAAATTTGTTTATTTTGTGATTGGAAAAGTAGAGCATTCCTGTTTAATTGTATTATAATGTCGATTAGTCTACATCACAAATACACCACTTTTGTCAACACTGCGTTTATTTAATCTACGTCCGGGCAACGCCGGGTACATTCAGCTAGTCTATATATATAAAGCGAAGTGTCCTCACTGACACACTCATTCATTCACTCATTCATCTACACATCTACACACTGATTCATAATCAACCCACAGCCCAAACCGTGAGGGCTGGAGACTTGAAATTTTAGACACGGGTGTATCATGTGCCGAAACTGAACACTAAGAAGGGATTTTGCGAAATTCGGCCCGGTTCCTTTGTAATTCAATAAAAACCGGCTAAAATAAACAAAAAATGATCGGATCGCGGAGACCGTGTTTATGTTAGAAGCACGTATCTAGCCAAAACAACTTCGACGACGGGCGACCGGTTTACATTAAAAGCACTTATTTAACCTAAACAATTTCAACGTCGAGTTTCTGCTTTCGTGATCATACTTTTGCCGTACCTAGCGAGGCCGCAGATATTTCAATTATAATTTTGATTTCAATTATAATGTCGATCCGTGACTCAATTAAAAATTACCAAATCACTCCAAATTTAATCCGTCAACATTAAACATCCTCAAATATCTCTTACCACTGCAAACTTTACCAAATCAACCCCAAAAAATTCCCGAACTATGCCAAACTGACATAAACTAGATCCGTTATTTTAAATCATCCCTTACCACCCCTTAGCAACCCCAAGCAACTCCAATCACTTTAAAATAAAACAAAATGACACAAATCATGGCAGATTAAGTCCAACTCACACATATTATTTCGTCTACCAAAAATCACCCCCAACTACCCCTTACCACCCCAAAATAAGCCCAATCACTTTAAAATTACAAAAAATGTTACAAACCTTACCAAACTATGCCAAACTCATCTAAATTACTTTGGCTTCCATAAATCACCCCCAACTACCCCTTACCACCCCAAAATAAGCCCAATCACTTTAAAATTATCAAAAATGCTACAAACCATAGCAAACTATGCCTAACTCACCTAAATTACTTCGGCTAACATAAATCACCCCCAACAACCCCTTACTACCCCAAAATAAGCCCAATCACTTTAAAATTACAAAAAATGCTACAAACCATAGCAAACTATGCCAAACTCACTTAAATTACTTCGGCTATCATAAATCACCCCCAACTACCCCTTACCACCCCTAACTCATCCCAATCACTTTAAAATTACAAAAAATGCTACAAACCATAGCAAACTATGCCTAACTCACCCAAATTACTTCGGCTAACATAAATCACCCCCAACAACCCCTTACTACCCCAAAATAAGCCCAATCACTTTAAAATTACAAAAAATGCTACAAACCATAGCAAACTATGCCAAACTCACTTAAATTACTTCGGCTATCATAAATCACCCCCAACTACCCCTTACCGCCCCTAACTCATCCCAATCACTTTAAAATTACAAAAAATGCTACAAACCATAGCAAACTATGCCTAACTCACTTAAATTACTTCGGCTAACATAAATCACCCCCAACTACCCCTTACCACCCCTAACTCATCCCAATCACTTTAAAATTACAAAAAATGCTACAAACCATAGCAAACTATGCCTAACTCACCTAAATTACTTCGGCTAACATAAATCACCCCCAACAACCCCTTACTACCCCAAAATAAGCCCAATCACTTTAAAATTACAAAAAAATGCTACAAACCATAGCAAACTATGCCTAACTCACCTAAATTACTTCGGCTATCATAAATCAGCCCCAACTACCCCTTACCACCCCAAAATAAGCCCAATCACTTTAAAATTACAAAAAATGCTACAAACCATAGCAAACTATGCCAAACTCACTTAAATTACTTCGGCTAACATAAATCACCCCCAACAACCCCTTACTACCCCAAAATAAGCCCAATCACTTTAAAATTACAAAAAAATGCTACAAACCATAGCAAACTATGCCTAACTCACCTAAATTACTTCGGCTAACATAAATCACCCCCAACAACCCCTTACTACCCCAAAATAAGCCCAATCACTTTAAAATTACAAAAAATGCTACAAACCATAGCAAACTATGCCTAACTCACCTAAATTACTTCGGCTAACATAAATCACCCCCAACAACCCCTTACTACCCCAAAATAAGCCCAATCACTTTAAAATTACAAAAAATGCTACAAACCATAGCAAGCTATGCCTAACTCACCTAAATTACTTCGGCTGTGGATGTTTAGTGCGGGCGATATAATTGGGGCGCAAGGAGTCACAATGAAAGTCAGCTTTTCGGTTTTACTGTCGTGCCGTGGAGATGATGTCGTGAAGCTGGAGTTGGACTGACTGGAGTTTTGAGTTGGAAAAAGTGGAAATTTGGTGTTGAAGGAAGGAGGGTGAAACAGGATGGTTCTCACGGTCATGTTGACCTGGATTTATGACGGGGTTGGAAATTGGAGGCGGCACGACTTGTTTATTTGAGAATATGTACACTTTATTACAGATTTACAATTTGCAGCTGGGGCTTGCGACGTGGGAAGGTCGCGGCCGCCACAGTACCTTCCTGCCAGTGATTAACCCGCTGGATGTTTAGCGGATAAGCGCGATTTTTTGGATCAGCCGCTGACCTGCAGGCGATCTGCAAAGCGTACGCGTCTTCCGCTGCGCGTGACGATTTGTGTTGGCTGGTTCGTCCTCGTCAGCGGTGATGGAGCTACTGATGGAGTGGGTGATGGCACTGTGGGTGGCGTTGATTGTTGCGTTTCGTCCGCCAGAATGTATGCCGGTTTCAGACGGTCGATAGAGACGGTGGTGTTCTTGTCTTTGACCTGCACGATGAACGTCTTGGGGTTGCGCTGCACCACCCTGAAGGGGCCGTCATACGGCATCTGCAGGGGTCCACTGGGTCCGTCGTGTCGGATGAACACCTGTTCGGCGGTCGCAAGGTCCTTGAAAATGAACGTTTTGCGGTCGCCGTGTCGTGAACCGTTCGTCGGTTGGAGGTCCTGGAAGAAGCGTCGCAGGTCCGTAACGTAATCTGAGGCGTTGTCTTCGTGATCGGCGGTGCGCGAGACCAGGAATTCGCTCGGAAGTCGCAGGGGTTCGCCGTACACCATTTCGGCGGCGGTGGCTTGCAGATCGTCCCTCCAGGCGGCGCGAATACCCAGCAAGACTGTTGGGAGAACTCGCGTCCACTGCTCGGCTTGGTGGCACTTGATTGCTGCTTTTAGCTGGCGGTGGAGGCGCTCGACCATGCCGTTGGCTGCTGGGTGGTATGCGGTGGTCCTGAGGTGTGTTGATCCGGCCAACATGTTCAGATTTCTGAACAAGTTTGATTCAAACTGTCGGCCTTGGTCGGTGGTCACTCGAAGAGGGGTTCCGTAGCGACAGATCCACCCCTCGTAGAAGGCTCTCGCCACGGTGGTTGCTTCTTGGTTCTCCAGGGGGAATGCTTCGGGCCAGCGTGAGAATCGGTCCACGCAGGTGAGGCAATATCTGCATCCTTCCGATGGTGGCATGATCACGAGATCGATGTGGACGTGCTCGAATCTCCGCGAAGGTGGTGCGAATGTTCCGATCGGTGATGCCACGTGGCGGGTGACTTTCGCGCGTTGGCACTGCAGGCAGGTGCGGGCCCATTCTCGACAGTCCGATTTGACCGACGGCCAAACGTAACGTTGTGTCACGAGTTTGACGGTGGTTTTGATGCCGGGATGCGCTATGTTGTGGATGCTGTCGAAAGCCGCACGCCTAAATTGTGTCGTCAAGAATGGTCTGACATTTGAGGTGGAGATGTCGCAATATACGGTGATGTTGGTGCCGGGCATCTTAATTTGTTGGAGTTGCAGAGACGCATCTGGATGTAGGAAGACCTGCAGTTCCGCGTCTGCTGTTTGGGCGGTGGAGAGAGCTGCGAAGTCTATCGCTGGTGAGATTTCCTCGATCCGTGACAAGGCGTCGGCGACCACGTTCTCTTTGCCGGGAATGTGCCTGATGTCAGTTGAAAACTGCGAGATGTAGTCGAGGTGGCGGGCTTGTCTTGGAGAGCTGGTGTCGGCCTTTTGAAATCTGAAAGCATACGTTAGCGGCTTGTGGTCCGTCCAGATGGTCAACGGTCTTGCTTCGACCATGTAGCGGAAGTGTTTCACCGCGAGGTAGATGGACAGAAGCTCGCGGTCGAAGGCGCTGTATTTGGACTGACTGGAGTTTTGAGTTGGAAAAAGTGGAAATTTGGTGTTGAAGGAAGGAGGGTGAAACAGGATGGTTCTCACGGTCATGTTGACCTGGATTTATGACGGGGTTGGAAATTGGAGGCGGCACGACTTGTTTATTTGAGAATATGTACACTTTATTACAGATTTACAATTTGCAGCTGGGGCTTGCGACGTGGGAAGGTCGCGGCCGCCACACGGCTAACATAAATCACCCCCAACAACCCCTTACTACCCCAAAATAAGCCCAATCACTTTAAAATTACAAAAAAATGCTACAAACCATAGCAAACTATGCCTAACTCACCTAAATTACTTCGGCTAACATAAATCACCCCCAACAACCCCTTACTACCCCAAAATAAGCCCAATCACTTTAAAATTACAAAAAATGCTACAAACCATAGCAAACTATGCCTAACTCACCTAAATTACTTCGGCTAACATATATCACCCCCAACAACCCCTTACTACCCCAAAATAAGCCCAATCACTTTAAAATTACAAAAAAATGCTACAAACCATAGCAAAGTATGCCTAACTCACCTAAATTACTTCGGCTACCATAAATCAGCCCCAACTACCCCTTACCACCCCAAAATAAGCCCAATCACTTTAAAATTACAAAAAATGCTACAAACCATAGCAAACTATGCCAAACTCACTTAAATTACTTCGGCTATCATAAATCACCCCCAACTACCCCTTACCACCCCAAACTCAGCCCAATCACTTTAAAATTACAAAAAATGTTACAAGCCTTATCAAACTATGCCAAACTCATCTAAATTACTTTGGCTTCCATAAATCACCCCCAACTACCCCTTACCACCCCAAAATAGGCTCAATCACTTTAAAATTACAAAAAAATTCTACAAACCGTAGCAAACTATGCCAAACTCCCCTAAATTACTTCGGCTACCATAAATCACCCCGAACTACCCCTTACAACCCCAAAATAAGCCCAATCACTTTAAAATTACAAAATATTCAACAAATCATAGCAAACTATGCCTAACTCACCTAAATTACTTCGGCTACCATAAATCACCCCCAACTACCCCTTACAACCCCAAAATTAGCCCAATCACTTTAAAATTACGAAAAATGCTACAAACCATGGCAAACTATGCCAAACTCACTTAAATTACTGCGGCTACCATAAATCACCCCCAACTACCCCTTACCAACCACAAACTAAACCCAATCACTTTAAAATTACAAAAAATGCTACAAACCATAGCAAACTATGCCAAACTCACTTAAATTACTTTGGCTTCTATAAATCACCCCCAACTACCCCTTACCACCCCAAAATAGGCTCAACCACTTTAAAATTACAAAAAAATTCTACAAACCGTAGCAAACTATGCCAAACTCCCCTAAATTACTTCGGCTACCATAAATCACCCCGAACTACCCCTTACAACCCCAAAATAAACCCAATCATTTTAAAATTACAAAATATTCAACAAATCATAGCAAACTATGCCTAACTCACCTAAATTACTTCGGCTACCATAAATCACCCCCAACTACCCCTTACCACCCCAAAATAAGCCCAATCACTTTAAAATTACAAAAAATGCTACAAACCATAGCAAACTATGCCTAACTTACCTAATTTCCTTCGGCTACCATAAATCACCCCCAACTACCCCTTACCACCCCAAAATAAGCCCAATCACTTTAAAATTACAAAAAATGCTACAAACCATAGCAAACTATGCCGAACCCACTTAAATTACTGCGGCTACCATAAATCACCCCCAACTACCCCTTACCAACCACAAACTAAACCCAATCACTTTAAAATTACAAAAAATGCTACAAACCATAGCAAACTATGCCAAACTCACTTAAATTACTTCGGCTATCATAAATCACCCCCAACTACCCCTTACCACCCCAAACTCAGCCCAATCACTTTAAAATTACAAAAAATGTTACAAGCCATATCAAACTATGCCAAATTCATCTAAATTACTTTGGCTTCCATAAATCACCCCGAACTACCCCTTACCACCCCAAAATAGGCTCAATCACTTTAAAATTACAAAAAAATTCTACAAACCGTAGCAAACTATCTCAAACTCACCTGAATTACTTCGGCTACCATAAATCACCCCCAACTACCCCTTACCAACCACAAACTAAACCCAATCACTTTAAAATTACAAAAAATGCTACAAACCATAGCAAACTATGCCGAACCCACTTAAATTACTGCGGCTACCATAAATCACCCCCAACTACCCCTTACCGCCCCAAAATTAGCATAATCACTTTAAAATTATAAAAATGCTACAAAACATAGCAAGCTATGCCAAACTCACTTAAATTACTTCGGCTACCATAAATTAATAATCGTTTTCAATCAAAATCTTCTATTTGGTTGTGTTATTTATAAATGCCTTATCGTATTAAATCATAAAATATTAATAAATATCTGCACATAAAATATATTGTTCCGACTAATAGTCGCTATTCTGAATATTAAATAGGCTGATACCTATTTCGATTCTCTTCCACCTTCCAATAAATATTTGTTCCAGTTGAGAAGCAAACATAAACGTATTTCTGAATTGCAACACGCTGACGGGGCAAGCCCTACCTTTTCAACATGCGTGCATTTGTATAAACAGCTCTAAGGTTTTTAACTTTAAAGAGGTATAAAGGCGGTGTAAGCGCTAGAGTTTTGTAAAAATATCTGAAAAATTCGAAATTCTGCAATTGAATCAGAACTATCTTTGTGTTCGATAGTAAATTTATACTTGGAGTGGCACTGCCAACCCTGCCACCCCTGACGAGGCACCTGCTGACTACTCTCCTTCCAGGGAAACTTTATAAATCAACGTCAATATAATTTAGGGCGCCTGAATGTGAAAATATCACTGTGTAATAAGTTCAGACTGACATGGAACACTTGAAATTTCGATATTTGTTTGTAATTCGTCACAGGTCCATGAAGGAATGCATGTTAATGTAAACAAGTGTTAGTTTGTTGGAGAGACCGAATAAGATTTTTAACATTCCTGTCAAAATATTTATTTACTTTAGAATGTTAATTTCTTAAATTGATTTTGTGCCATACGAGTACACCTGTGCGAGTATTATTTGGTACATACAAATTAATCTTTTTTGTTATCCAAATTGTTTTTATACGCACTAGGCACGTGCACCTCATATAATTGTGAAAATTGCTGCTTCAGCGTCTGGAACGCTGGTACTCAACGTCGCCAAGGTCGAGGCGACGCATCGGTATTCAAAGTTCTATCGCTATTAAATAAATTATTTTAATATAATATTCCCGATTTGTTCTTGCCGTTAACCAAAACTCTCCCCAATCGATTTTCGAAAAATTTCCAGCGTCGGACCGGACTTCACTTATTTTCGTACGCTAATTTTTACCGTTCAGTTAATGATAGTGGTGTATTTGTTCTTCACCAAACCTGCTCCGGCCGAAATCCGAAATTTTCACTGACATCATACGCTTAAGTATTGTATGCTTAGACACGATTTATTTACACTATTTATTTTACGTACATTGCGTTCATTATTGTTCTGCATTATTTATAAGATGGAGCAGTTTGAAAATCTAATAGTAAGCGGAGAACAAATACCACCACGTATAATTCCCGTGCAAAGTGATGGAAATAGTCTTTCTTACTATCTTTCCTATTGCATTTTTAATACCGGAAATAGAGCTCAAGAGCGAAGAATAACTTCGACTTTTTTTATACATAATTCCTAAATACTTCGTTTTTATGGTGTAAAATTTTGTATTTATATATTTGAACATTGTCTTTAACGTTGTCAGAGAACTAAATGGGAATAATTTGGAATAATTTAGCTTCTATGTCAACTCTCCTTCTCTTGGAACTTTTGAAAACAACGACAAAATTCTTTAGGGCGCCTGGATTTGAAAATATAACTCTGTGTAATAAGTTTAGACTGACTAGAGTGAAAATAAAGGAGCTTGCACCCAGAAACGAAATTAGATGGAACACTTGAAGTTGAAATATTTGTTTGTAATTCGTCACAAGTCCATCAGGGAATGCGTGTTAATGTAAACAAATGTGAGTTTATTGGAGAGGCCGAATAAGATTTTTACATTATTGAAGCAGCTGGAGCCTGCCACGTCAAGGGCAAGGTCAGAAACGTGAAAAGGCGATGCTCGATTTAGTTTGATTGAGTGTCTATGCAGAAATTCGCACATACCAAGCGTTGGATAAGCCTTTCTTATCGTTTCTTAGAATTCGAGAATTGCTGGTTCAGCGTGTGGAGCTGTACTCGATCGCGGTGTTTAATTTTAACACAATTACAATTGTGAAAATTGCTGCTCCAACGTCGGAAACTGTTCGCAAAGTCGCCAAATTCGATGAGGCGACGCATCAGTGTTCGAAGGTCTACCGCTATCAAATAAAGTATTTTAATTTAACATTTGATCCTCGCGTTAACCAAATCTGCCCCCAATCAATTTTCGAAAAATTATCAGCATCGGACCGGACTCCACTTATATTTGTACGCTAATTTTTACGTTTAGTTAATGATAGTGGTGTATTTGTTTTTCACCAAATTTGCCCCGAAATTTTCACCGTTGTATGTACCAGATATCACTGACATTCATACCAGTAAGCGCTAGATTTTCGTGAAAATATCTGAAAATTCATAATTCTGCAACTGAATTACAGAACTAATTTTGTGTTCGATAGTAAATTTATACTTGGAGTGGCACTGCCAACCCTGCCACCCCTGACTAGCCCCACTGCTTCCTTCCAGAAAAATTTTTGAAATCAGCGGCAAAATAAATTTAGGGCACCTGGATGTGAAAATATCACTATGTAATAAGTTCAGACTTACAAGAGTGAAAAAAACCGCTTGCATCCAGAAACGAAATCAAATGGAACACTTGAAATTTAGATATTTGTTTGTAATTCGTCACAGGTCCATCAAGGCATGCATGTTAATGTAAACAAGTGTTTGTTTATCGGAGAGGCCGAATAAGATTTTTACATCCATCACATTCCCGTCAAAATATTTATTTACTTTAGTATGTTAATTCATTTTGTGCAAATTATGACGGGCCATACGAGTACACCTGCGCGAGTATTATTTGGTAATCCAAATTCTTTTAATACGCACTAGGCACGTGCACCTAATATAATTGTTAAAATTGCTGCTTCAGCGTCTGGACCGCTGGTACTCAACGTCGCCAAGGTCGAGGCGGCGCATCGGTATTCGAAGTTCTATCGCTATTAAATAAATTTTTTTAATATAATATTCCCGATTTGTTCTTGACGTTAAGTAAATATCTCCCCAATCGATTTTCGAAAAATTACCATCGTCGTACCGGACTCCACTTACATACCGTACGCTAATTTTTACGTTCATTTAATGATAGTGGTGTATTTGATCTTCACCAAACCTGCTCCGGCCAAAATCCGAAATTTGCAGTTTTACCGGATTTCACTGACATCATAAGTAATGTGTGCTTATACACGATTTACACTATTTATTTTATGTACATTGTGTTCATTATTGTTCTGCATTATTTATAACTAAGATGGAGGAATAGTAAGCGGGGTACAAAATACCACCACGTATAATTCTTCTGAAAAGTGATGGAAATAGTCTTTTTTAATATCTTTCCTATTGCATTTTATTACCGAAAATAGAGCTCAAGAGGTTCGCACTATAATTGTTCATTTTAAAATTACCAAATTTTCTGTATATTTTACCTGAATACGTTAAACACCCCTAAACATAATGTACCATTCCAAACTACCCTCAAAAATCATACACTTGCCATTCCAAACTACCCCACATCAACCTAAAATGTAAAAAAATTACGAATTCCAAGCAAACTACGCTAAACTCGCAAAAATTACTTCGACTTCCGCTATATCACCCTAACCACTTCTTACCAAGCCAAACTAAACCCAATCACATTAAAATTACCAAAAGTTTCGTTTAATCCGCCAAAGCTAAACCCCGCCAACCATCAATAACCATTCAAAACAATCCCCAAAAAAACCTTATCATCCGAAACTACACCAAATACATCGTTTTTATGGTGTGAAATTATGTATTTATATATTTCAACATTCTTCGACGACATTCTTTAACGTTGTTAGAGAACTAAATGGGAATAATTTGGAATAATTCAGCTTCTCTGTCAACTCTCCTTCTCTTGAAGAGTGAAAAAGAGTGAAAAAAAAGGAGCTTGCACACAGAAACGAAATTATCGTCATTTTCCAAATCATATTGAAGTATGTACCCGGTCCTGGCAATGCAAGTTAATTTCAGCAAATTTGTTTATTTTGTGATTGGAAAAGTAGAGCATTCCTGTTTAATTGTATTATTATGTCGATTAGTCAACATCACCAATACACCACTTTTGTCAACACTGCGTTTATTTAATCTACGTCCGGGCAACGCCGGGTACATTCAGCTAGTCTATATATATGTTAGATTTAATGGAGGTCGGTTTAATATTAATCGCATTTATTAGCTTTTATATCACTTTATTCTCCAAATTTTAATGGACAACCCAAAACGAACGGGCTACGCCCAAAAACTCTGCTGATTATGTTTTTGCTCCTGACGCTCTGGTACGTTGCGTCACACCCGGGAGGGGATATTCGCCGGCACATTCTAACAATATTCGCTGGCATATTCTAACATCTAACACGGCCATCCTGCGAGGGCTGCGTCCTCGCAGCAGCGATATGCGTCTGAAGCTGTAACTTCCGCTGGTCACAATCAAATGTTGCAATCTTGGCCTTCAACGGGGCTCCTTGCAGTTGAGGTAAAATAGCAACGATGAAGTCAAACACGATTCAGCCCAAGTCTGCATGAGCCTGCAGAATCAACACGAGATTCAAAACAAATAGTACAGCAGAATCAACACGAGATTCAAAAGCAAATAATACAGCAGAATCAACACGAGATTCAAAACAAATAATAGGTACAACAGAATCAACACGAGATTCAAAAGCAAATAATACAGCAGAATCAACACGAGATTCAAAAATAAATAATACAGCAGAATCAACACGAGATTCAAAAACAAACAATCCAGCAGAATCAACACGAGATTCAAAAACAAATAGTACAGCATAATCAATCAATAGGCTACGCCCTCAGACGCTCGTAAGCCGCCACAAGGTTGGCTTGCATCCGAGAATCCAAGCGCCGCAGCTCAGGAAAATAAGTTCAGCAGAATCAACACGAGATTCAAGGAAAGGGGTTCAGCAGAATCAACACGAGATTCAAAAACAAATAATACAGCATAATCAATCAATAGGCTACGCCCTCAGACGCTCGTAAGCCGCCACAAGGTTGGCTTGCATCCGAGAATCCAAGCGCCGCAGCTCAGGAAATAAAGTTCAGCAGAATCAACACGAGATTCAAGGAAAATAAGTTCGGCAGAATCAACACGAGATTCAAAAATAAATAGTACAGCATAATCAATCAATAGGCTACGCCCTCAGACGCTCGTAAGCCGCCACAAGGTTGGCTTGCATCCGAGAATCCAAGCGCCGCAGCTCAGGAAAATAAGTTCAGCAGAATCAACACGAGATTCAAGGAAAGGAGTTCAGCAGAATCAACACGAGATTCAAGGAAAATAAGTTCAGCAGAATCAACACGAGATTCAAAAATAAATAGTACAGCATAATCAATCAATAGGCTACGCCCTCAGACGCTCGTAAGCCGCCACAAGGTTGGCTTGCATCCGAGAATCCAAGCGCCGCAGCTCAGGAAAATAAGTTCAGCAGAATCAACACGAGATTCAAGGAAAGGGGTTCAGCAGAATCAACACGAGATTCAAAAACAAATAATACAGCATAATCAATCAATAGGCTACGCCCTCAGACGTTCGTAAGCCGCCACAAGGTTGGCTTGCATCCGAGAATCCAAGGGCCGCAGCTCAGGAAAATAAGTTCAGCAGAATCAACACGAGATTCAAGGAAAGGAGTTCAGCAGAATCAACACGAGATTCATGGAAAATAAGTTCAGCAGAATCAACACGAGATTCAAGGAAAGGAGTTCAGCAGAATCAACACGAGATTCAAGGAAAATAAGTTCAGCAGAATCAACACGAGATTCAAGGAAAATAAGTTCAGCAGAATCAACACGAGATTCAAAAATAAATAGTACAGCATAATCAATCAATAGGCTACGCCCTCAGACGCTCGTAAACCGCCACAAGGTTGGCTTGCATCCGAGAATCCAAGCGCCGCAGCTCAGGAAAATAAGTTCAGCAGAATCAACACGAGATTCATGGAAAGGAGTTCAGCAGGATCAACACGAGATTCAACGAAAGGAGTTCAGCAGAATCAACACGAGATTCATGGAAAGGAGTTCAGCAGAATCAACACGAGATTCAACGAAAGGAGTTCAGCAGAATCAACACGAGATTCAACGAAAATAAGTTCAGCAAAATCAATCAGTGGGCCACGCCCTCAGATGCTCGTAAGCAGCCACAAGGTTGGCTAGCCTCCGAGAATCCGAGCGCCGCAGCTCGTATCTGTTGTGGTCTAACACTCTAATAATTCGAAACGGTCCTAAGTAACGTGGCCAAATTTACCACTACCTGATAGTTGGGCGTCTTGTGCAACAACCAAATCATTGACTTTAAATGTTTTGTCTTGACGCCGTTTTGTATTGAAATTGTGTTGCTGCTTCAAAAGACCATGAGTTAAACGGCTTCTAACTTCTCCATGAACGTCATCCGCATTTACACCAGGATCAACAGGTGCTGGCACGTTCTGTAGGAAAACATTTTCTGCGGGAAAGCGAGATGTTCTGCCAAACATTAAAAATTCTGGCGGGTACCCAGTGGCGGCGGATATGGTTCTATTTACAGCATGCTCAAGCATCGGGAGTTTCTTTGTCCAGAACCGTTCGGCCTCACCTGACAAACTACTTAGTAGCAGGTTAAATGGGTCCTCATGACGCGTTCAACTTGACCGTTGCCGCGCGGTACTCCTGTAGCTACTTGATGAAACTCGACATTCCATTCCTGCAGCAGTTCAAGGATAATTTTGGATTTAAAAACAGGAGCTCTATCCGTCATTAAACGTTTTGTTGCATGGTTAGCGATAAATAACTCACGAAGGGCAGCATTGGAATTACTTCCAAGACACTACCACGACAAATGTAGAGAAAAACGATGTAACGCGCGCAACCGTTCCGTCGCGCAATCCCCTAACGTTCTAAAATTCGAACTAAGCATGCAAGCCGCTTTGAGCATTCGATCATGAGCATTCTCGTTATTAGGATACGCAGTTAATAAATCGTCTCGTAACGTTTTCCAATCGCGGCTGATCGGACGCCATTTTTCATAAAAAAATTTAGCCCTACCTCGCAACGCATCACCTACTTTAAGAAGCCATACTCTCTCACCACAGCCGGTTTCATCTTTAACATCATCGATAACTCGTAACCATTCCTCCACCGAATAGGGGCTATCGTCTGGGTCCCACTTGGTGAGGTTGAAATTAGTCGAAGTAGCTGACCCGCGGTCCACCTGCGGCGATTCTAGGCGTGGACAATTCTCAGACGGCTTCCTCAATTCAGTAAGCATCATCTTCACCAATTCCGTGACATGGCTAATGGGCACGGCAGGATCAGTCATAGTGGCCGCTGCTGGGGTCGTGAAATTTTCCGCAACTTGGCTCATGGGCACAGATGGGTCGGTGGCAGGCACTGGTATCTTAGGGCGGTTCACCTGGCTGGTGATCTCTTCTTCAAAAACGTCGTCCATTTCGACGGTTACATCGGCACCAACACTCATGTTCGTGGTTAAACGTAGGTTTAGCACTTTGCTTTTTCGAATCCCACTTCTGATGTTAGATTTAATGGAGGTCGGTTTAATATTAGTCGCATTTATTAGCTTTTATATCACTTTATTCTCCAAATTTTAATGGACAACCCAAAACGAACGGGCTACGCCCAAAAACTCTGCTGATTATGTTTTTGCTCCTGACGCTCTGGTACGTTGCGTCACACCCGGGAGGGGATATTCGCCGGCACATTCTAACAATATTCGCTGGCATATTTTAACATCTAACATATATAAAGCGAAGTGTCCTCACTGACACACTCATCTACACATCTACACATTCACTGATTCACCGACAACCCACAGCCCAAACCGTGAAGGCTGGCGACTTGAAATTTTAGACACGGGTGTATCATGTGCCGAAAGTGAACGCTAAGAAGGGATTTTGCGAAATTCGGCCCGGTTCCTTTGTAATTCAATAAAAACCGGCTAAAATAAACAAAAAATGATCGGATCGCGGAGACCGTGTTTATGTTAGAAGCACGTATCTTGCCAAAACAACTTCGACGACGGGCGACCTGTTTACATTAAAAGCACTTATTTAACCTAAACAATTTCAACGTCGAATTTCTGCTTTTGTAATCAAATTTTTACCGTACCTAGCGAGGCCGCGGATATTTTTATTATAATCTTGATTTCAATTATAATGTCGATCCGTGACTCAATTAAAAATTACAAAACCACTGCAAATTTAATCCGTCTACATTACACATCCTCATATATCTCTTACCATTGCAAACTTTACCAAATCAACCCCAAAAAATTCCCAAACTAAGCCAAGCGGACATAAATTAGATCCGTTATCTTAAATCATCCCTTACCACCCTTTAGCAACCCCAAGTAACTCCAATCACTTTAAAATAAAACAAAATGACACAAATCATAGCAAACTATCCCTAACTCACCTAAATTACTTCGGCTACCATAAATCACCCTCAACTACCCCTTACCACCCCAAACTCAGCCCAATCACTTTAAAATTACAAAAAATGTTACAAGCAATATCAAACTATGCCAAACTCCCCTAAATTACATCGGCTACCATAAATCACCCCCAACTACCCCTTACAACCCCAAAATAAGCCCAATCAGTTTAAAATTACAAAAAATGTTACAAGCCATATCAAACTATGCCTAACTCACCTAAATTATTTCGGCTACCATTAATCACCCCCAATTACCCCCTACCACCTTAAAATAAGCCCAATCACTTTAAAATTGCAAAAAATTCTACAAACCATAGCAAACTATGCCAAACTCCCCTAAATTACTTCAGCTACCATAAATCACCCCCAACTACCCTTTACAATCCCAAAATAAGACCAATCACATAACATTACAAAAAATGCTACAAATCATAACAAACTATGCCTAACTCACCTAAATTACTTCGGCTACCATAAATTATTATTATTATTATTATTATTATTATTTATTATTTGTAAAGTTCACATATAATCATAAGGAACTCGTTCGGCTCGACCATCCCCAGATGGAAGTCCGGTCTTCCACGAGTCCCTTAATTCAACAGAAATAATCATACATAAGAATCTTACAGAAAACAAAAACAAATCCTTATCATATACATATTACCTAATATTACCTAATATAACCGTAAAATAAAAAAAAACTAAATAAAACTAATATAAATCTAACTAAACTGACTACAATTCAAATCCCAACCCCATCAACAACAATTGCTTGATATGTTTCTTAAATGCTTCTGAATTCAAGGACTTAATATTGCGTGGCACTCTATTCCAGATTCGTGGCAAGTTGTGTGAAATGCACCTTTCGTAAAAAGCGGTGCAGTGTCGCGGGATTGAGAGGTAACTTCTCCTTCTAATATTGACATTGTGAACATCCGTGCGAAACGAAATTCTGCGGGTCAAGTACTTGGGAGCACGCCCAGTAACTACTTTTTGGTAAAAAACATACAGCATGCAAAAATCTCCTCTGTTTCATATTTAACCACTGGATTTCCGTTAATTTAGAAGATATGTGAGAATATCGCGACATTCCAAAAATAAATCTCAAACATGAATTTTGGACCACTTGAATCCGCCGTATGTCCTCACCACTCAAACAATTCCCATAAACAACATCACAATAGTCAAAGTGGGACAGCACTAAACAATTACATAATTTAATTCTTATTTTTCGATTCAGAAAGGCTTTATTGTTGTAAAGCAATCTAAGACTACTATATGCTCTCCTTTGACACATTAATATGCGAAGTGAATCGCAGGTTACAATCCATCAACATGCCTAAATTTTTGACTTCGGGTATAATCCGGAGTGGCTTCGAATACACAGCTAAGTTAGCGTGTTCAAGTAATTCGAGGAGTTCAGAACGGTCTCTTGTTCTTCCAAACAATACAATGTTTGATTTAGACGGATTTATTGCTAGTCCGTGATCACTAGAAACACTCGCAATGTTGCTCAAATCTAGTTTAATTTTATTAATGGCTGCCGTAAAATCTTCTCTACGAAAAGATGCATAAATTTGGGTGTCATCGGCGTAGCAATGGTAGCTGCAGGCCAGACTCGTCATGAGATTGCAAGTGTAAATGGTATAGAGTAGAGGCCCAAGTATAGAACCCTGTGGCACCCCGCAAAGAATTGGTAAACTTTCAGAAACCTCTGCATCAATCTTTACTCTCTGTGAGCGCCCACATAAATATCTCTGCATGAACAGCTGAACAGAATCGTCACAACCAATAAAATGCAAAATCGCCAACAACATCTCATGTCGAACGGTATCAAAAGCCTTAGTGTAATCCAACAGTATGAGGATGGTATGCATATTATTATCGTGAGCCTCCAGAATGTCATCAGTTACTTTAAGCAAGGCAGTAGTACAACTATGGTTCTGTCTAAAGCCAGATTGAAATTCCGGAAGGATGTTATATTTGTCGAGGTGCACCCTTAGTTGGTCGATTACTACCTTTTCCAAAACTTTTGAGAGAACAGGTAGTATACTTATCGGGCGCAAATCCTTATACCCTAAAGGATTTCGTACTTTGGGTAGTGGTACGATTAGTGATTCCTTCCAAGACTCTGGAAAAAGAGACTGTTCAGTACAATAATTAATAATATGTGTAAGTACAGGTAACAACGTAGGGCAACACATTTTAATAAACTTAATCGAAATTCCATCAACTCCTACTGCACTTGATGTAATCGAATTAATTATTGCAAAAACCTGACCATCATTTACCGGCTGAAACCTAAAACCACCCTTAATATTATTTTTAGTGCAGCCATTGTAAAAGTGAACCAGACTCCCATCATACGTGACAGTTTGAGACGATGTAATGAAAAACTTATTAATTGCATCCGCATTCTTTAAGTGTTTCGGAATGTTATTCATCTTTTTTGATGCTATACCCAACTTTTTTAGTTCTTTCCAAGTGTTACTCGGGTTACCATTTGTGCGCACAAAGTATTCCATATATGCACGTTTCTCGGTTTTGACCGCCATATTCGTAATGTTTCGAAGTTGCTTATAGTAATTCCATTTTTCCGTAGTACGGCGCTGTTTAAACTTCTTTAATGCCTTGTCCCTCAACCCCATCATTAGTCTCAATGTGTCGGTTAACCATGGTTGGTACACTGCTTTACGCTTACGAAGTTTAAATGGACAGTGCTTATCCAGTAGGACAGTAAGAATATCATTTAGATACACAATTTTTTCATTAATATCAACAATTTCTACGATCTGATAAATTGGTAAAGAGGTCAAATGGATCCGAAGCGATTCAAGGTCCACATTACTATAATTTCGTCGCCAAATATTATTAATTTTATTGTCAGTATCATTAGCCGCGATATTACCATCCTCAACATTTGCATAAATCAGGCAATGATCACTCACATGATGCATGTCGACCACCCCTCTGTTCGTTACCTCAACATCATCAGACAGTAATATCAAATCGATCAACGTTACTGAGTTATTACAAGTCCTTGTGGGCTCGTCAACAACCTGGGACAGACCACATGATGCTATTAATTGAGAGAAATTCCACTTCGCACGACTATCCTTCAACCAGTCAATATTGAAGTCACCAAGACAACTGATACCATCACAGATGGGCAAAAAATTATACAAGGATTCTTCCAATTTATTTAAAAAGAATGAGTAGTTCATACTAGGAGGTCTGTACGCGACACCGATTATCCAGATCTTAACTAGCCCCCCGATCCTGACCCACAACTGCTCGATATCATCACACGATGGTAACACCCTGAATGCGAGGGTATTTTTTACATAGAAGCCAACTCCCCCTCCCCTGCCACAACGATCCTTACGCAAAAGAGAATAATTATGTATCTCCAAATTTTCCGAGGGAGTATCAACATCAAGCCACGTTTCCGTTAATGCCACAATATCATAAGCATTCAAGAGCACATGGTTACTTAAATCCCCAAAATTACTAGCTAGAGATCTACAATTTAAATGGCAAAGCAGCATAATTTAACCCCATACAATTTACATCTCTTGAAATAACCACTATCTGTTTTAATCTTTTCTGTATCGGCTACTTTAATTAATTGTTCCGTGTTTAACGCTGCGTCTAGATTAAGTTAATTATGAAATTATCTATTATATAAAGCGAAGTGTCCTCACTGACACACTCATTCATCTACACACTGATTCATAATCAACCCACAGCCCAAACCGTGAGGGCTGGAGACTTGAAATTTTAGACACGGCTGTATCATGAGCCGAAACTGAACACTAAGAAGGGATTTTGCGAAATTCGGCCCGGTTCCTTTGTAATTCAATAAAAACCGGCTAAAATAAACAAAAAATGATCCGATCGCGGAGACCGTGTTTATGTTAGAAGCACGTATCTAGCCAAAACAACTTCGACGACGGGCGACCGGTTTACATTAAAAGCACTTATTTAACCTAAACAATTTCAACGTCGAGTTTCTGCTTTCGTGATCATACTTTTGCCGTACCTAGCGAGGCCGCAGATATTTCAATTATAATTTTGATTTCAATTATAATGTCGATCCGTGACTCAATTAAAAATTACCAAATCACTCCAAATTTAATCCGTCAACATTAAACATCCTCAAATATCTCTTACCACTGCAAACTTTACCAAATCAACCCCCAAAAATTCCCGAACTATGCCAAACTGACATAAACTAGATCCGTTATTTTAAATCATCCCTTACCACCCCTTAGCAACCCCAAGTAACTCCAATCACTATAAAATAAAACAAAATGACACAAATCTTGGCAGATTATGTCGAACTCACACATATTATTTCGTCTACCAAAAATCACCCCCAACTACCCCTTACCACCCCAAAATAAGCCCAATCACTTTAAAATTACAAAAAAATTCTACAAACCGTTGCAAACTATGCCAAACTCCCCTAAATTACTTCGGCTATCATGAATCACCCCCAACTACCCCTTACCACCCAAAACACAGCCCAATCACTTTAAAATTATAAAAAATGTTACAAGCCATATCAAACTATGCCAAACTTATCTGAATTACTTTGGCTTCCATAAATCACCACCAACTACCCCTTACCACCCCAAAATAGGCTCAATCACTTTAAAATTACAAAAAAATTCTACAAACCGTAGCAAACTATGCCAAACTCCCCTAAATTACTTCGGCTACCATAAATCACCCCGAACTACCCCTTACAACCCCAAAATAAGCCCAATCACTTTAAAATTACAAAATATTCAACAAATCCTAGCAAACTATGCCTAACTCACCTAAATTACTTCGGCTACCATAAATCAACCCAACTACCCCTTACCACCCCAAAATAAGCCCAATCACTTTAAAATTACAAAAAATGCTACAAACCATAGCAAACTATGCCAAACTCACTTAAATTACTTCGGCTACCATAAATCACCCCCAACTACCCCTTACCAACCACAAAGTAAACCCAATCACTTTAAAATTACAAAAAATGCTACAAACCATAGCAAACTATGCCAAACTCACTTAAATTACTTCGGCTATCATAAATCACCCCCAACTACCCTTTACCACCCCAAACTCAGCCCAATCACTTTAAAATTACAAAAAATATTACAAGCCATATCAAACTATGCCAAACTCATCTAAATGACTTTGGCTTCCATAAATCACCCCCAACTAATCCTTAGCAACCCAAAATAAGCTCAATCACTTTAAAATTACAAAAAAATTCTACAAACCGTAGCAAACTATGCCAAACTCCCCTAAATTACTTCGGCTACCATAAATCACCCCGAACTACCCCTTACAACCCCAAAATAAGCCCAATCACTTTAAAATTACAAAATATTCAACAAATCCTAGCAAACTATGCCTAACTCACCTAAATTACTTCGGCTACCATAAATCACCCCCAACTACCCCTTACCACCCCAAAATAAGCCCAATCACTTTAAAATTACAAAAAATGCTACAAACCATAGCAAACTATGCCAAACTCACTTAAATTACTTCGGCTATCATAAATCACCCTCAACTACCCCTTACCACCCCAAACTCAGCCCAATCACTTTAAAATTACAAAAAATGTTACAAGCCATATCAAACTATGCCAAACTCATCTAAATTACTTTGGCTTCCATAAATCACCCCCAACTACGCCTTACCACCCCAAAATAGGCTCAATCACTTTAAAATTACAAAAAAATTCTACAAACCGTAGCAAACTATGCCAAACTCCCCTAAATTACTTCGGCTACCATAAATCACCCCGAACTACCCCTTACAACCCCAAAATAAGCCCAATCACTTTAAAATTACAAAATATTCAACAAATCATAGCAAACTATGCCTAACTCACCTAAATTACTTCGGCTACCATAAATCACCCCCAACTACTCCTTACCACCCCAAAATAAGCCCAATCAATTTAAAATTACAAAAAATGCTACAAACCATAGCAAACTATGCCAAACTCACTTAAATTACTTTGGCTTTTATAAATCACCCCCAACTACCCCTTACACCCCAAAATAGGCTCAATCACTTTAAAATTACAAAAAAATTCTACAAACCGTAGCAAACTATGCCAAACTCCCCTAAATTACTTCGGCTACCATAAATCACCCCGAACTATCCCTTACAACCCCAAAATAAGCCCAATCACTTTAAAATTACAAAATATTCAACAAATCATAGCAAACTATGCCTAACTCACCTAAATTACTTCGGCTACCATAAATCACCCCCAACTACCCCTTACCACCCCAAAATAAGCCCAATCACTTTAAAATTACAAAAAATGCTACAAACTATAGCAAACTATGCCAAACTCACTTAAATTACTTTGGCTTCCATAAATCACCCCCAACTACCCCTTACCACCCCAAAATAGGCTCAATCACTTTAAAATTACAAAAAAATTCTACAAACCGTAGCAAACTATGCCAAACTCCCCTAAATTACTTCGGCTATCATAAATCACCCCCAACTACCCCTTACCACCCCAAAATAAGCCCAATTACTTTAAAATTACAAAAAAATTATACAAACCATAGCAAACTGTGTCAAAGTCACCTAAATTACTTCGGCTACCATAAATCACCCCCAACTACCCCTTACGACCCCAAAATTAGCCCAATCACTTTAAAATTACGAAAAATGCTACAAACCATAGCAAACTATCTCAAACTCACCTGAATTACTTCGGCTACCATAAATCACCCCCAACTACCCCTTACCACCCCAAACTAAGCCCAATCGCTTTAGAATTACAAAAAATGCTACAAACCATAGCAAACTATTCCAAACTCACCTAAATTACTTCGGTTACCATAAATCACCCCCAACTACCCCTTACCAACCACAAACTAAACCCAATCACTTTAAAATTACAAAAAATTCTACAAACCATAGCAAACTATGCCAAACTCACTTAAATTACTTCGGCTATCATAAATCACCCCCAACTACCCCTTACCACCCCAAAATAAGCCCTATTACTTTAAAATTACAAAAAATTATACAAACCATAGCAAACTATGTCAAAGTCACCTAAATTACTTCGGCTACCATAAATCACCCCCAACTACTCCTTACGACCCCAAAATTAGCCCAATCACTTTAAAATAACGAAAAATGCTACAAGCCATAGCAAACTATCTCAAACTCACCTGAATTACTTCGGTTACCATAAATCACCCCCAACTACCCCTTACCACCCAAAACTAAGCCCAATCACTTTAAAATTACAAAAAATGCTACAAACCATAGCAAACTATTCCAAACTCACCTAAATTACTTCGGCTACCATAAATTAATAATCGTTTTCAATCAAAATCTTCTATTTGGTTGTGTTATTTATAAATGCCTTATCGTATTAAATCATAAAATATTAATAAATATCTGCACATAAAATATATTGTACCGACTAATAGTCGTTATTCTGAATATTAAATATGCTGATACCTATTTTGATTCTCTTCCACCTTCCAATAAATATTTGTTCCAGTTGAGATGCAAACATAAACGTATTTCTGAATTGCAACACGCTGACGGGGCAAGCCCTACCTTTTCAACATGCGTCCATTTGTATAAACAGCTCTATGGTTTTTAACTTTAAAGAGGTATAAAGGCGGTGTAAGCGCTAGAGTTTCGTAAAAATATCTGAAAAATTCGAAATTCTGCAATTGAATCAGAACTCTTTTTGTGTTCGATAGTAAATTTATACTTGGAGTGGCACTGCCAACCCTGCCACCCCTGACGAGGCACCTGCTGACTACTCTCCTTCCAGGGAAACTTTATAAATCAACGTCAAAATAATTTAGGGCGCCTGAATGTGAAAATATCACTGTGTAATAAGTTCAGACTGACATGGAACACTTGAAATTTCGATATTTGTTTGTAATTCGTCACAGGTCCATGAAGGAATGCATGTTAATGTAAACAAGTGTTAGTTTGTTGGAGAGACTGAATAAGATTTTTAACATTTCCGTCAAAATATTTATTTACTTTAGAATGTTATTTTTATAAATTCATTTCGTGAAAATTATGACGGGCCATACGAGTACACCTGTGCGAGTATTATTTGGTACATACAAATTAATCTCTTTTGTTATCCAAATTGTTTACATACGCACTAGGCACGTGCACCTCATATAATTGTGAAAATTACTGCTTCAGCGTCTGAAACGCTGGTACTCAACCTCGCCAAGGTCGAGGCGACGCATCGGTATTCGAAGTTCTATCGCTTAAAAATAAATTATTTTATTCCCGATATTCCCGATTTGTTCTTGCCGTTAACCAAAACTCTCCCCAATCGATTTTCGAAAAATTTCCAGCGTCGGACCGGACGTCACTTATTATCGTACGCTAATTTTTACGTTCAGTTAATCATATTGGTGTATTTGTTCTTCACCAAACCTGCTCCGGCCAAAATCCGAAATTTTCACTGACATCATACGCTTAAGTATTGTGTGCTTATACACGATTTACACTATTTATTTTACGTACATTGCGTTCATTATGGTTCTGCATTATTTATAACTAAGATGGAGCAGTTTGAAAATCTAATAGTAAGCGGAGAACAAATACCACCATGTATAATTTCCGTGAAAAGTGATGGAAATAGTCTTTCTTACTATCTTTCCTATTGTATTTTTAAGACCGGAAATAGAGCTCAAGAGCGAAGAATAACTTCGACTTTTTTTATACATAATTCCTAAATACTTTGTTTTTATGGTGTAAAATTTTGTATCTATATATTTCAACATTGTCTTTAACGTTGTCAGAGAACTAAATGAAAATATAACTCTGTATAATAAGTTTAGACTGACTAAGAGTGAAAAGAAAGGAGCTTGCACCCAGAAACGAAATTAAATGGAACACTTGAAGTTGCAATATTTGTTTGTAATTCGTCAGAAGTCCATGAGGGAATGCGTGTTAATGTAAACAAATGTGAGTTTATTGGAGAGGCCGAATAAGATTTTTACATTATTGAAGCAGCTGGAGCCTGCCACGTCAAGGGCAAGGTCACAAACGTGAAAAGGCGATGCTCGATTTAGTTTGATTGAGTATCTATGCAGAAATTCGCACATACCAAGCGTTGGATAAGCCTTTCTTATCGTTTTTTAGAATTCGAGAATTGCTGGTTCAGCGTGTGGAGCAGTACTCGATCGCGGTGTTTAATTTTAACACAACTACAATTGTGAAAATTGCTGCTCCAGCGTCGGAAACTGTTCGCAAAGTCGCCAAATTCGATGAGGCGACGCATCAGTGTTCGAAGGTCTACCGCTATCAAATAAAGTATTTTAATTTAACATTTGATCCTCGCGTTAACCAAATCTGCCCCCAATCAATTTTCGAAAAATTACCAGCGTCGAACCGGATTCCACTTATATTTGTACGCTAATTTTTACTTTCAGTTAATGGTAGTGGTGTATTTGTTTTTCACCAAATTTGCCCCGGCTGAAATCCGAAATTTTCACCGTTGTATGTACCAGAGATCACTGACATTCATACCCTTAATAGTTATGTGCTTATACATGTTTTACACTATTTTTTTTACGTACACTGTGTTTATTATTGCTTTACATCATTTATAACTAAGATGGAGAAGTTTGAAAATCTAGCGATGTACAAATACCACACCGTATTATGAAAGGTGATGGAAATTGACTTTTTTTATATCTATGGTATTGGTATTGATATTTTAATACTGGAACGGAAGCTCAATAGGTTGGCACTTTAATTGTTCAACAAGTGTGTGTTAATGTAAACAGGTGTGAGTCCGTCGGAGAGACCGAATTAGATTTTTACATCCACCATATTCCCGTCAAAATATTTATTTATTTTAGAATTTTAATTTTGCCGTTAACAAAATTTGTTCCCAATCACCTTCGTCGTACCGGACGACCGTTCAGTTAATGATAATGGTGTATTTATTTTTCACCAAATCTGCCTCGGCTGAAATCCAAAATTTACAGCGTTGGACCAGACATTACTGACATTGATACGCGTTTTACACTGTTTATTTTACGTAAATACATTGGGTTCATTATTGCTTTACATCATTTATAACTAAGATGGACAAGTTTGAAAATCTAGCGATGCACAAATACCATAAAATACCACATTTTACCACATACCAAAATTTTAATACTGGAAAGGGAGCTCAAAAGGTTCGCACTTTAATTGTCCAACCAGTTAGGGCCAGGTTGTAATAATTTTTGTGCAGTTCAGAAGGAGATAAGTGTTTGTTTATTCCGGAGATAAGTCAAAATCATCTACATACTGTTCTGTTTGTGAGTTGACTGCAGCAAGAGGAATTGTTCCATTGTGTTTTCAATTTTATCATCACATGATCAGCTAATTTGTAAACTTCGATTTCCTCTAAAATTATATAAAGTTAATTTCGATTTCCTGGAATCGCTTATAGAACAACTGCCTAAAGAGTCTATTCAAAATTTTTCATCTCAGATATCAACCAAGGTATCCTCTTTGTCCAAATCATATTGAAGTACCCGGTTCTGGCAACACAGGTTAATTTCAGCATATTTGTTTATTTTGTGATTGGAAAAGTAGAGCATTCCTGTTTAATCTTATATATAAAGCGAAGTGTCCTCACTGACACACTCATTCATTCACTCATTCATCTACACATCTACACACTGATTCATAATCAACCCACAGCCCAAACCGTGAGGGCTGGAGACTTGAAATTTTAGACACGGGTGTATCATGTGCCGAAACTGAACACTAAGAAGGGATTTTGCGAAATTCGGCCCGGTTCCTTTGTAATTCAATAAAAACCGGCTAAAATAAACAAAAAATGATCGGATCGCGGAGACCGTGTTTATGTTAGAAGCACGTATCTAGCCAAAACAACTTCGACGACGGGCGACCGGTTTACATTAAAAGCACTTATTTAACCTAAACAATTTCAACGTCGAGTTTCTGCTTTCGTGATCATACTTTTGCCGTACCTAGCGAGGCCGCAGATATTTCAATTATAATTTTGATTTCAATTATAATGTCGATCCGTGACTCAATTAAAAATTACCAAATCACTCCAAATTTAATCCGTCAACATTAAACATCCTCAAATATCTCTTACCACTGCAAACTTTACCAAATCAACCCCAAAAAATTCCCGAACTATGCCAAACTGACATAAACTAGATCCGTTATTTTAAATCATCCCTTACCACCCCTTAGCAACCCCAAGTAACTCCAATCACTTTAAAATAAAACAAAATGACACAAATCATGGCAGATTATGTCCAACTCACACATATTATTTCGTCTACCAAAAATCACCCCCAACTACCCCTTACCACCCCAAAATAAGCCCAATCACTTTAAAATTACAAAAAAATTCTACAAACCGTAGCAAACTATGCCAAACTCATCTAAATTACTTTGACTTCCATAAATCACCCCAAACTACCCCTTACCACCCCAAAATAAGCCCAATCACTTTAAAATTACAAAAAAATTCTACAAACCGTAGCAAACTATGCCCAACTCACCTAAATTACTTCGCCTAACATAAATCACCCCCAACAACCCCTTACTACCCCAAAATAAGCCCAATCACTTTAAAATTACAAAAAATGCTACAAACCATAGCAAACTATGCCAAACTCACTTAAATTACTTCGGCTATCATAAATCACCCCCAACTACCCCTTACCACCCCTAACTCATCCCAATCACTTTAAAATTACAAAAAATGCTACAAACCATAGCAAACTATGCCTAACTCACCCAAATTACTTCGGCTAACATAAATCACCCCCAACAACCCCTTACTACCCCAAAATAAGCCCAATCACTTTAAAATTACAAAAAATGCTACAAACCATAGCAAACTATGCCAAACTCACTTAAATTACTTCGGCTATCATAAATCACCCCCAACTACCCCTTACCGCCCCTAACTCATCCCATTCACTTTAAAATTACAAAAAATGCTACAAACCATAGCAAACTATGCCTAACTCACTTAAATTACTTCGGCTAACATAAATCACCCCCAACTACCCCTTACCACCCCTAACTCATCCCAATCACTTTAAAATTACAAAAAATGCTACAAACCATAGCAAACTATGCCTAACTCACCTAAATTACTTCGGCTAACATAAATCACCCCCAACAACCCCTTACTACCCCAAAATAAGCCCAATCACTTTAAAATTACAAAAAATGCTACAAACCATAGCAAACTATGCCTAACTCACCTAAATTACTTCGGCTAACATAAATCACCCCCAACAACCCCTTACTACCCCAAAATAAGCCCAATCACTTTAAAATTACAAAAAAATGCTACAAACCATAGCAAACTATGCCTAACTCACCTAAATTACTTCGGCTACCATAAATCAGCCCCAACTACCCCTTACCACCCCAAAATAAGCCCAATCACTTTAAAATTACAAAAAATGCTACAAACCATAGCAAACTATGCCAAACTCACTTAAATTACTTCGGCTAACATAAATCACCCCCAACAACCCCTTACTACCCCAAAATAAGCCCAATCACTTTAAAATTACAAAAAAATGCTACAAACCATAGCAAACTATGCCTAACTCACCTAAATTACTTCGGCTACCATAAATCAGCCCCAACTACCCCTTACCACCCCAAAATAAGCCCAATCACTTTAAAATTACAAAAAATGCTACAAACCATAGCAAACTATGCCAAACTCACTTAAATTACTTCGGCTATCATAAATCACCCCCAACTACCCCTTACCACCCCAAACTCAGCCCAATCACTTTAAAATTATAAAAAATGTTACAAGCCTTATCAAACTATGCCAAACTCATCTAAATTACTTTGGCTTCCATAAATCACCCCCAACTACCCCTTACCACCCCAAAATAGGCTCAATCACTTTAAAATTACAAAAAAATTCTACAAACCGTAGCAAACTATGCCAAACTCCCCTAAATTACTTCGGCTACCATAAATCACCCCGAACTACCCCTTACAACCCCAAAATAAACCCAATCATTTTAAAATTACAAAATATTCAACAAATCATAGCAAACTATGCCTAACTCACCTAAATTACTTCGGCTACCATAAATCACCCCCAACTACCCCTTACCACCCCAAAATAAGCCCAATCACTTTAAAATTACAAAAAATGCTACAAACCATAGCAAACTATGCTTAACTTACCTAATTTCCTTCGGCTACCATAAATCACCCCCAACTACCCCTTACCACCCCAAAATAAGCCCAATCACTTTAAAATTACAAAAAATGCTACAAACCATAGCAAACTATGCCGAACCCACTTAAATTACTGCGGCTACCATAAATCACCCCCAACTACCCCTTACCAACCACAAACTAAACCCAATCACTTTAAAATTACAAAAAATGCTACAAACCATAGCAAAGTATGCCAAACTCACTTAAATTACTTCGGCTATCATAAATCACCCCCAACTACCCCTTACCACCCCAAACTCAGCCCAATCACTTAAAAATTACAAAAAATGTTACAAGCCATATCAAACTATGCCAAACTCATCTAAATTACTTTGGCTTCCATAAATCACCCCCAACTACCCCTTACCACCCCAAAATAGGCTCAATCACTTTAAAATTACAAAAAAATTCTACAAACCGTAGCAAACTATCTCAAACTCACCTGAATTACTTCGGCTACCATAAATCACCCCCAACTACCCCTTACCAACCACAAACTAAACCCAATCACTTTAAAATTACAAAAAATGCTACAAACCATAGCAAACTATGCCTAACTCACCTAAATTACTTCGGCTACCATAAATCACCCCCAACTACCCCTTACCACCCCAAAATAAGCCCAATCACTTTAATATTACGAAAAATGCTACAAAACATAGCAAGCTATGCCAAACTCACTTAAATTACTTCGGCTACCATAAATTAATAATCGTTTTCAATCAAAATCTTCTATTTGGTTGTGTTATTTATAAATGCCTTATCGTATTAAATCATAAAATATTAATAAATATCTGCACATAAAATATATTGTTCCGACTAATAGTCGTTATTCTGAATATTAAATAGGCTGATACCTATTTCGATTCTCTTCCACCTTCCAATAAATATTTGTTCCAGTTGAGATGCAAACATAAACGTATTTATGAATTGCAACACGCTGACGGGGCAAGCCCTACCTTTTCAACATGCGTGCATTTGTATAAACAGCTCTATGGTTTTTAACTTTAAAGAGGTATAAAGGCCGTGTAAGCGCTAGAGTTTCGTAAAAATATCTGAAAAATTCGAAATTCTGCAATTGAATCAGAACTATCTTTGTGTTCGATAGTGAATTTATACTTGGAGTGGCACTGCCAACCCTGCCACCCCTGACGAGTCACCTGCTGACTACTCTCCTTCCAGGGAAACTTTATAAATCAACGTCAAAATAATTTAGGGCGCCTGAATGTAAAAATATCACTGTGTAATAAGTTCAGACGGACATGGAACACTTGAAATTTCGATATTTGTTTGTAATTCGTCACAGGTCCATGAAGAATTGCATGTTAATGTAAACAAGTGTTAGTTTGTCGGAGAGACCGAATAAGATTTTTAACATTCCTGTCAAAATATTTATTTACTTTAGAATGTTAATTTCTTAAATTGATTTTGTGAAAATTATGACGGGCCATACGAGTACACCTGTGCGAGTATTATTTGGTACATACAAATTAATCTCTTTTGTTATCCAAATTGTTTTTATACGCACTAGGCACGTGCACCTCATATAATTGTGAAAATTGCTGCTTCAGCGTCTGGAACGCTGGTACTCAACGTCGCCAAGGTCGAGGCGACGCATCGGTATTCAAAGTTCTATCGCTATTAAATAAATTATTTTAATATAATATTCCCGATTTGTTCTTGCCGTTAACCAAAACTCTCCCCAATCGATTTTCGAAAAATTTCCAGCGTCGGACCGGACTTCACTTATTTTCGTACGCTAATTTTTACCGTTCAGTTAATGATAGTGGTGTATTTGTTCTTCACCAAACCTGCTCCGGCCGAAATCCGAAATTTTCACTGACATCATACGCTTAAGTATTGTATGCTTAGACACGATTTATTTACACTATTTATTTTACGTACATTGCGTTCATTATTGTTCTGCATTATTTATAAGATGGAGCAGTTTGAAAATCTAATAGTAAGCGGAGAACAAACACCACCACGTATAATTCCCGTGCAAAGTGATGGAAATAGTCTTTCTTACTATCTTTCCTATTGCATTTTTAATACCGGAAATAGAGCTCAAGAGCGAAGAATAACTTCGACTTTTTTTATACATAATTCCTAAATACTTCGTTTTTATGGTGTAAAATTTTGTATTTATATATTTCAACATTGTCTTTAACGTTGTCAGAGAACTAAATGGGAATAATTTGGAATAATTTAGCTTCTATGTCAACTCTCCTTCTCTTGGAACTTTTGAAAACAACGACAAAATTCTTTAGGGCGCCTGGATTTGAAAATATAACTCTGTGTAATAAGTTTAGACTGACTAGAGTGAAAATAAAGGAGCTTGCACCCAGAAACAAAATTAGATGGAACACTTGAAGTTGAAATATTTGTTTGTAATTCGTCACAAGTCCATGAGGGAATGCGTGTTAATGTAAACAAATGTGAGTTTATTGGAGAGGCCGAATAAGATTTTTACATTATTTAAGCAGCTGGAGCCTGCCACGTCAAGGGCAAGGTCAGAAACGTGAAAAGGCCATGCTCGATTTAGTTTGATTGAGTGTCTATGCAGAAATTCGCACATACCAAGCGTTGGATAAGCATTTCTTATCGTTTCTTAGAATTCGAGAATTGCTGGTTCAGCGTGTGGAGCAGTACTCGATCGCGGTGTTTAATTTTAACACAACTACAATTGTGAAAATTGCTGCTCCAGTGTCGGAAACTGTTCGCAAAGTCGCCAAATTCGCTGAGGCGACGCAACAGTGTTCGAAGGTCTACCGCTATCAAATAAAGTATTTTAATTTAACATTTGATCCTCGCGTTAACCAAATCTGCCCCCAATCAATTTTCGAAAAATTATCAGCATCGGACCGGACTCCACTTATATTTGGATTTTTTTTAATGATAGTGGTGTATTTGTTTTTCACCAAATTTGCCCCGAAATTTTCACCGTTGTATGTACCAGATATCACTGACATTCATACCAGTGGCGGTGTAAGCGCTAAATTTTCGTGAAAATATCTGAAAAATTCATAATTCTGCAACTGAATTACAGAACTAATTTTGTGTTCGATAGTAAATTTATACTTGGAGTGGCACTGCCAACCCTGCCACCCCTGACGAGCCCCACTGCTGACTACTTTCCTTCCAGAAAAATTTTTGAAATCAGCGGCAAAATAAATTTAGGGCACCTGGATGTGAAAATATCACTATGTAATAAGTTCAGACTGACAAGAGTGAAAAAAACCGCTTGCATCCAGAAACGAAATCAAATGGAACACTTGAAATTTAGATATTTGTTTGTAATTCGTCACAGGTCCATGAAGGCATGCATGTTAATGTAAACAAGTGTTAGTTTGTCGGAGAGGCCGAATAAGATTTTTACACTCACCACATTCCCGTCAAAATATTTATATACTTTAGTATGTTAATTTATTTTGTGCAAATTATGATGGGCCAGTCGAGTACACCTGCGCGAGTATTATTTGGTAATCCAAATTTTTTTAATACGCACTAGGCACGTGCACCTAATATAATTGTTAAAATTGCTGCTTCAGCGTCTGGAACGCTGGTACTCAACGTCGCCAAGGTCGAGGCGACGCATCAGTATTCGAAGTTCTATCGCTATTAAATAAATTTTTTTAATATAATATTCCCGATTACGTTAAGTAAATATCTCCCCAATCGATTTTCGAAAAATTACCATCGTCGTACCGGACTCCACTTATATACCGTACGCTAATTTTTACGTTCATTTAATGATAGTGGTGTATTTGATCTTCACCAAACCTGCTCCGGCCAAAATCCGAAATTTGCAGTTTTACCGGATTTCACTGACATCATAAGTAATGTGTGCTTATACACGATTTACACTATTTATTTTATGTACATTGTGTTCATTATTGTTCTGCATTATTTATAACTAAGAAGGAGGAATAGTAAGCGGGGTACAAATACCACCACGTATAATTCCTCTGAAAAGTGATGGAAATAGTCTTTTTTACTATCTTTCCTATTGCATTTTATTACCGACTAGCTGAATGTACCCGGCGTTGCCCGGACGTAGATTAAATAAACGCAGTGTTGACAAAAGTGGTGTATTTGTGATGTAGACTAATCGACATTATAATACAATTAAACAGGAATGCTCTACTTTTCCAATCACAAAATAAACAAATTTGCTGAAATTAACCTGCATTGCCAGGACCGGGTACTTCAATATGATTTGGAAAATGACGATAATTTCGTTTCTGGGTGCAAGCTCCTTTTTTTTCACTCTTTTTCACTCTTCAAGAGAAGGAGAGTTGACAGAGAAGCTGAACTATTCCAAATTATTCCCATTTAGTTCTCTAACAACATTAAAGAATGTCGTCGAAGAATGTTGAAATATATAAATAAATAATTTCACACCATAAAAACGATGTATTTGGTGTAGTTTCGGATGATTAGGTTTTTTTTGGGGATTGTTTTGAATGGTTATTGATGGTTGGCGGGGTTTAGCTTTGGCGGATTAAACGAAACTTTTGGTAATTTTAATGCGATTGGGTTTAGTTTGGCTTGGTAAGAAGTGGTTGGGGTGATATAGCGGAAGTCGAAGTAATTTATGCGAGTTTAGCGTAGTTTGCTTGTAATTCGTAATTTTTTTACATTTTAGGTTGATGTGGGGTAGTTTGGAATGGCAAGTGTATGATTTTTGAGAGTAGTTTGGAATGGTACATTATGTTTAGGGGTTTTTAACGTATTCAGGTAAAATATACAGAAAATTTGGTAATTTAAAAATGAACAATTATAGTGCGAACCTCTTGAGCTCTATTTTCGGTAATAAAATGCAATAGGAAAGATAGTAAAAAAGACTATTTCCATCACTTTTCAGAGGAATTATACGTGGTGGTATTTGTACCCCGCTTACTATTCCTCCATCTTAGTTATAAATAATGCAGAACAATAATGAACACAATGTACATAAAATAAATAGTGTAAATCGTGTATAAGCACACATTACTTATGATGTCAGTGAAATCCGGTAAAACTGCAAATTTCGGATTTTGGCCGGAGCAGGTTTGGTGAAGATCAAATACACCACTATCATTAAATGAACGTAAAAATTAGCGTACGGTATATAAGTGGAGTCCGGTACGACGATGGTAATTTTTCGAAAATCGATTGGGGAGATATTTACTTAACGTCAAGAACAAATCGGGAATATTATATTAAAAAAATTTATTTAATAGCGATAGAACTTCGAATACTGATGCGTCGCCTCGACCTTGGCGACGTTGAGTACCAGCGTTCCAGACGCTGAAGCAGCAATTTTAACAATTATATTAGGTGCACGTGCCTAGTGCGTATTAAAAAAATTTGGATTACCAAATAATACTCGCGCAGGTGTACTCGACTGGCCCGTCATAATTTGCACAAAATAAATTAACATACTAAAGTATATAAATATTTTGACGGGAATGTGGTGAGTGTAAAAATCTTATTCGGCCTCTCCGACAAACTAACACTTGTTCACATTAACATGCATGCCTTCATGGACCTGTGACGAATTACAAAGAAATATCTAAATTTCAAGTGTTCCATTTGATTTCGTTTCTGGATGCAAGCGGTTTTTTTCACTCTTGTCAGTCTGAACTTATTACATAGTGATATTTTCACATCCAGGTGCCCTAAATTTATTTTGCCGCTGATTTCAAAAATTTTTCTGGAAGGAAAGTAGTCAGCAGTGGGGCTCGTCAGGGGTGGCAGGGTTGGCAGTGCCACTCCAAGTATAAATTTACTATCGAACACAAAATTAGTTCTGTAATTCAGTTGCAGAATTATGAATTTTTCAGATATTTTCACGAAAATTTAGCGCTTACACCGCCACTGGTATGAATGTCAGTGATATCTGGTACATACAACGGTGAAAATTTCGGGGCAAATTTGGTGAAAAACAAATACACCACTATCATTAACTAAACGTAAAAATTAGCGTACAAAAATAAGTGGATTCCGGTCCGATGCTGATAATTTTTCGAAAATTGATTGGGGGCAGATTTGGTTAACGCGAGGATCAAATGTTAAATTAAAATACTTTATTTGATAGCGGTAGACCTTCGAACACTGTTGCGTCGCCTCAGCGAATTTGGCGACTTTGCGAACAGTTTCCGACACTGGAGCAGCAATTTTCACAATTGTATTTGTGATAAAATTAAACACCGCGATCGAGTACTGCTCCACACGCTGAACCAGCAATTCTCGAATTCTAAGAAACGATAAGAAATGCTTATCCAACGCTTGGTATGTGCAAATTTCTGCATAGACACTCAATCAAACTAAATCGAGCATGGCCTTTTCACGTTTCTGACCTTGCCCTTGACGTGGCAGGCTCCAGCTGCTTAAATAATGTAAAAATCTTATTCGGCCTCTCCAATAAACTCACATTTGTTTACATTAACACGCATTCCCTCATGGACTTGTGACGAATTACAAACAAATATTTCAACTTCAAGTGTTCCATCTAATTTCGTTTCTGGGTGCAAGCTCCTTTATTTTCACTCTAGTCAGTCTAAACTTATTACACAGAGTTATATTTTCAAATCCAGGCGCCCTAAAGAATTTTGTCGTTGTTTTCAAAAGTTCCAAGAGAAGGAGAGTTGACATAGAAGCTAAATTATTCCAAATTATTCCCATTTAGTTCTCTGACAACGTTAAAGACAATGTTGAAATATATAAATACAAAATTTTACACCATAAAAACGAAGTATTTAGGAATTATGTATAAAAAAAGTCGAAGTTATTCTTCGCTCTTGAGCTCTATTTCCGGTATTAAAAATGCAATAGGAAAGATAGTAAGAAAGACTATTTCCATCACTTTGCACGGGAATTATACGTGTTGGTGTTTGTTCTCCGCTTACTATTAGATTTTCAAACTGCTCCATCTTATAAATAATGCAGAAAAATAATGAACGCAATGTACGTAAAATAAATAGTGTAAATAAATCGTGTCTAAGCATACAATACTTAAGCGTATGATGTCAGTGAAAATTTCGGATTTCGGCCGGAGCAGGTTTGGTGAAGAACAAATACACCACTATCATTAACTGAACGGTAAAAATTAGCGTACGAAAATAAGTGAAGTCCGGTCCGACGCTGGAAATTTATCGAAAATCGATTGGGGAGAGTTTTGGTTAACGGCAAGAACAAATCGGGAATATTATATTAAAATAATTTATTTAATAGCGATAGAACTTTGAATACCGATGCGTCGCCTCGACCTTGGCGACGTTGAGTACCAGCGTTCCAGACGCTGAAGCAGCAATTTTCACAATTATATGAGGTGCACGTGCCTAGTGCGTATAAAAACAATTTGGATAACAAAAGAGATTAATTTGTATGTACCAAATAATACTCGCACAGGTGTACTCGTATGGCCCGTCATAATTTTCACAAAATCAATTTAAGAAATTAACATTCTAAAGTAAATAAATATTTTGACAGGAATGTTAAAAATCTTATTCGGTCTCTCCGACAAACTAACACTTGTTTACATTAACATGCAATTCTTCATGGACCTGTGACGAATTACAAACAAATATTGAAATTTCAAGTGTTCCATGTCCGTCTGAACTTATTACACAGTGATATTTTTACATTCAGGCGCCCTAAATTATTTTGACGTTGATTTATAAAGTTTCCCTGGAAGGAGAGTAGTCAGCAGGTGCCTCGTCAGGGGTGGCAGGGTTGGCAGTGCCACTCCAAGTATAAATTCACTATCGAACACAAAGATAGTTCTGATTCAATTGCAGAATTTCGAATTTTTCAGATATTTTTACGAAACTCTAGCGCTTACACGGCCTTTATACCTCTTTAAAGTTAAAAACCATAGAGCTGTTTATACAAATGCACGCATGTTGAAAAGGTAGGGCTTGCCCCGTCAGCGTGTTGCAATTCATAAATACGTTTATGTTTGCATCTCAACTGGAACAAATATTTATTGGAAGGTGGAAGAGAATCGAAATAGGTATCAGCCTATTTAATATTCAGAATAACGACTATTAGTCGGAACAATATATTTTATGTGCAGATATTTATTAATATTTTATGATTTAATACGATAAGGCATTTATAAATAACACAACCAAATAGAAGATTTTGATTGAAAACGATTATTAATTTATGGTAGCCGAAGTAATTTAAGTGAGTTTGGCATAGCTTGCTATGTTTTGTAGCATTTTTTGTAATTTTAAAGTGATTGGGCTTAGTTTGGGGTGGTAAGGGGTAGTTGGGGGTGATTTATGGTAGCCGAAGTAATTCAGGTGAGTTTGAGATAGTTTGCTATGGCTTGTAGCATTTTTCGTAATTTTAAAGTGATTGGGCTTATTTTGGGGTGGTAAGGGTTAGTTGGGGGTGATTTATGGTAGCCGAAGTAATTTAGGTGAGTTAGGCATAGTTTGCTATGGTTTGTAGCATTTTTTGTAATTTTAAAGTAATTGGGTTTAGTTTGTGGTTGGTAAGGGGTAGTTGGGGGTGATTTATGGTAGCCGAAGTAATTCAGGTGAGTTTGAGATAGTTTGCTACGGTTTGTAGAATTTTTTTTTAATTTTAAAGTGATTGAGCCTATTTTGGGGTGGTAAGGGGTAGTTGGGGGTGATTTATGGAAGCCAAAGTAATTTAGATGAGTTTGGCATAGTTTGATATGGCTTGTAACATTTTTTTGTAATTTTTAAGTGATTGGGCTGAGTTTGGGGTGGTAAGGGGTAGTTGGGGGTGATTTATGATAGCCGAAGTAATTTAAGTGAGTTTGGCATAGTTTGCTATGGTTTGTAGCATTTTTTGTAATTTTAAAGTGATTGGGTTTAGTTTGTGGTTGGTAAGGGGTAGTTGGGGGTGATTTATGGTAGCCGCAGTAATTTAAGTGGGTTCGGCATAGTTTGCTATGGTTTGTAGCATTTTTTGTAATTTTAAAGTGATTGGGCTTATTTTGGGGTGGTAAGGGGTAGTTGGGGGTGATTTATGGTAGCCGAAGGAAATTAGGTAAGTTAGGCATAGTTTGCTATGGTTTGTAGCATTTTTTGTAATTTTAAAGTGATTGGGCTTATTTTGGGGCGGCAAGGGGTAGTTGGGGGTGATTTATGGTAGCCGAAGTAATTTAGGTGAGTTAGGCATAGTTTGCTATGATTTGTTGAATATTTTGTAATTTTAAAATGATTGGGTTTATTTTGGGGTTGTAAGGGGTAGTTCGGGGTGATTTATGGTAGCCGAAGTAATTTAGGGGAGTTTGGCATAGTTTGCTACGGTTTGTAGAATTTTTTTGTAATTTTAAAGTGATTGAGCCTATTTTGGGGTGGTAAGGGGTAGTTGGGGGTGATTTATGGAAGCCAAAGTAATTTAGATGAGTTTGGCATAGTTTGATAAGGCTTGTAACATTTTTTGTAATTTTAAAGTGATTGGGCTGAGTTTGGGGTGGTAAGGGGTAGTTGGGGGTGATTTATGATAGCCGAAGTAATTTAAGTGAGTTTGGCATAGTTTGCTATGGTTTGTAGCATTTTTTGTAATTTTAAAGTGATTGGGATGAGTTAGGGGTGGTAAGGGGTAGTTGGGGGTGATTTATGTTAGCCGAAGTAATTTAAGTGAGTTAGGCATAGTTTGCTATGGTTTGTAGCATTTTTTGTAATTTTAAAGTGATTGGGATGAGTTTGGGGTGGTAAGGGGTAGTTGGGGGTGATTTATGATAGCCGAAGTAATTTAAGTGAGTTTGGCATAGTTTGCTATGGTTTGTAGCATTTTTTGTAATTTTAAAGTGATTGGGCTTATTTTGGGGTAGTAAGGGGTAGTTGGGGGTGATTTATGATAGCCGAAGTAATTTAAGTGAGTTTGGCATAGTTTGCTATGGTTTGTAGCATTTTTTGTAATTTTAAAGTGATTGGGCTTATTTTGGGGTAGTAAGGGGTTGTTGGGGGTGATTTATGTTAGCCGAAGTAATTTAGGTGAGTTAGGCATAGTTTGCTATGGTTTGTAGCATTTTTTGTAATTTTAAAGTGATTGGGCTTATTTTGGGGTAGTAAGGGGTTGTTGGGGGTGATTTATGTTAGCCGAAGTAATTTAGGTGAGTTAGGCATAGTTTGCTATGGTTTGTAGCATTTTTTTGTAATTTTAAAGTGATTGGGCTTATTTTGGGGTAGTAAGGGGTTGTTGGGGGTGATTTATGTTAGCCGAAGTAATTTAAGTGAGTTTGGCATAGTTTGCTATGGTTTGTAGCATTTTTTGTAATTTTAAAGTGATTGGGCTTATTTTGGGGTGGTAAGGGGTAGTTGGGGCTGATTTATGGTAGCCGAAGTAATTTAGGTGAGTTAGGCATAGTTTGCTATGGTTTGTAGCATTTTTTTGTAATTTTAAAGTGATTGGGCTTATTTTGGGGTAGTAAGGGGTTGTTGGGGGTGATTTATGTTAGCCGAAGTAATTTAGGTGAGTTAGGCATAGTTTGCTATGGTTTGTAGCATTTTTTGTAATTTTAAAGTGATTGGGCTTATTTTGGGGTAGTAAGGGGTTGTTGGGGGTGATTTATGTTAGCCGAAGTAATTTAGGTGAGTTAGGCATAGTTTGCTATGGTTTGTAGCATTTTTTGTAATTTTAAAGTGATTGGGATGAGTTAGGGGTGGTAAGGGGTAGTTTGGGGTGATTTATGGAAGTCAAAGTAATTTAGATGAGTTTGGCATAGTTTGCTACGGTTTGTAGAATTTTTTTGTAATTTTAAAGTGATTGGGCTTATTTTGGGGTGGTAAGGGGTAGTTTGGGGTGATTTATGGAAGTCAAAGTAATTTAGATGAGTTTGGCATAGTTTGCTACGGTTTGTAGAATTTTTTTGTAATTTTAAAGTTATTGGGCTTATTTTGGGGTGGTAAGGGGTAGTTGGGGGTGATTTTTGGTAGACGAAATAATATGTGTGAGTTGGACATAATCTGCCATGATTTGTGTCATTTTGTTTTATTTTAAAGTGATTGGAGTTACTTGGGGTTGCTAAGGGGTGGTAAGGGATGATTTGAAATAACGGATCTAGTTTATGTCAGTTTGGCATAGTTCGGGAATTTTTTGGGGTTGATTTGGTAAAGTTTGCAGTGGTAAGAGATATTTGAGGATGTTTAATGTTGACGGATTAAATTTGGAGTGATTTGGTAATTTTTAATTGAGTCACGGATCGACATTATAATTGAAATCAAAATTATAATTGAAATATCTGCGGCCTCGCTAGGTACGGCAAAAGTATGATCACGAAAGCAGAAACTCGACGTTGAAATTGTTTAGGTTAAATAAGTGCTTTTAATGTAAACCGGTCGCCCGTCGTCGAAGTTGTTTTGGCTAGATACGTGCTTCTAACATAAACACGGTCTCCGCGATCCGATCATTTTTTGTTTATTTTAGCCGGTTTTTATTGAATTACAAAGGAACCGGGCCGAATTTCGCAAAATCCCTTCTTAGTGTTCAGTTTCGGCACATGATACACCCGTGTCTAAAATTTCAAGTCTCCAGCCCTCACGGTTTGGGCTGTAGGTTGATTATGAATCAGTGTGTAGATGTGTAGATGAATGAGTGAATGAATGAGTGTGTCAGTGAGGACACTTCGCTTTATATATATAGAAAATAGAGCTCAAGAGGTTCGCACTATAATTGTTCATTTTAAAATTACCAAATTTTCTGTATATTTTACCTGAATACGTTAAAAACCCCTAAACATAATGTACCATTCCAAACTACTCTCAAAAATCATACACTTGCCATTCCAAACTACCCCACATCAACCTAAAATGTAAAAAAATTACGAATTACAAGCAAACTACGCTAAACTCGCATAAATTACTTCGACTTCCGCTATATCACCCCAACCACTTCTTACCAAGCCAAACTAAACCCAATCGCATTAAAATTACCAAAAGTTTCGTTTAATCCGCCAAAGCTAAACCCCGCCAACCATCAATAACCATTCAAAACAATCCCCAAAAAAAACCTAATCATCCGAAACTACACCAAATACAACGTTTTTATGGTGTGAAATTATTTATTTATATATTTCAACATTCTTCGACGACATTCTTTAATGTTGTTAGAGAACTAAATGGGAATAATTTGGAATAGTTCAGCTTCTCTGTCAACTCTCCTTCTCTTGAAGAGTGAAAAAGAGTGAAAAAAAAGGAGCTTGCACCCAGAAACGAAATTATCGTCATTTTCCAAATCATATTGAAGTACCCGGTCCTGGCAATGCAGGTTAATTTCAGCAAATTTGTTTATTTTGTGATTGGAAAAGTAGAGCATTCCTGTTTAATTGTATTATAATGTCGATTAGTCTACATCACAAATACACCACTTTTGTCAACACTGCGTTTATTTAATCTACGTCCGGGCAACGCCGGGTACATTCAGCTAGTCTATTATATAAAGCGAAGTGTCCTCACTGACACACTCATTCATCTACACACTGATTCATAATCAACCCACAGCCCAAACCGTGAGGGCTGGAGACTTGAAATTTTAGACACGGGTGTATCATGTGCCGAAACTGAACACTAAGAAGGGATTTTGCGAAATTCGGCCCGGTTCCTTTGTAATTCAATAAAAACCGGCTAAAATAAACAAAAAATGATCCGATCGCGGAGACCGTGTTTATGTTAGAAGCACGTATCTAGCCAAAACAACTTCGACGACGGGCGACCGGTTTACATTAAAAGCACTTATTTAACCTAAACAATTTCAACGTCGAGTTTTTCTGCTTTCGTGATCATACTTTTGCCGTACCTAGCGAGGCCGCAGATATTTCAATTATAATTTTGATTTCAATTATAATGTCGATCCGTGACTCAATTAACAATTACCAAATCACTCCAAATTTAATCCGTCAACATTAAACATCCTCAAATATCTCTTACCACTGCAAACTTTACCAAATCAACCCCAAAAAATTCCCGAACTATGCCAAACTGACATAAACTAGATCCGTTATTTTAAATCATCCCTTACCACCCCTTAGCAACCCCAAGTAACTCCAATCACTTTAAAATAAAACAAAATGACACAAATCATGGCAGATTATGTCGAACTCACACATATTATTTCGTCTACCAAAAATCACCCCCAACTACCCCTTACCACCCCAAAATAAGCCCAATCACTTTAAAATTACAAAAAAATTCTACAAACCGTAGCAAACTATGCCAAACTCCCCTAAATTACTTTGACTTCCATAAATCACCCCAAACTACCCCTTACCACCCCAAAATAAGCCCAATCACTTTAAAATTACAAAAAAATGCCACAAACCATAGCAAACTAAGCCTAACTCACCTAAATTACTTCGGCTACCATAAATCACCCCCAACTACCCCTTACCTCCCCAAAATAAGCCCAATCACTGTAAAATTACAAAAAATGCCACAAACCATAGCAAACTAAGCCTAACTCACCTAAATTACTTCGGCTACCATAAATCACCCCCAACTACCCCTTACCTCCCCAAAATAAGCCCAATCACTTTAAAATTACAAAAAATGCTACAAACCATACCAAACTATGCCAAACTCACTTAAATTACTTCGGCTATCATAAATCACCCCCAACTACCCCTTACCAACCCTTACTCATCCCAATCACTTTAAAATTTCAAAAAATGCTACAAACCATAGCAAACTATGCCTAACTCACCTACATTACTTCGGCTACCATAAATCAACCCCAACTACCCCTTACCGCCCCTAACTCATCCCAATCACTTTAAAATTACAAAAAATGCTACAAACCATAGCAAACTATGCCAAACTCACTTAAATTACTTCGGCTATCATAAATCAACCCCAACTACCCCTTACCAACCCTTACTCATCCCAATCACTTTAAAATTACAAAAAATACCACAAACCATAGCTAACTATGCCTAACTCACCTACATTACTTCGGCTACCATAAATCACCCCCAACTACCCCTTACCGCCTTAACTCATCCCAATCACTTTAAAATTACAAAAAATGCTACAAACCATAGCAAACTATGCCAAACTCACTTAAATTACTTCGGCTATCATAAATCAACCCCAACTACCCCTTACCGCCCCTAACTCATCCCAATCACTTTAAAATTACAAAAAATGCTACAAACCATAGCAAACTATGCCAAACTCACTTAAATTACTTCGGCTATTATAAATCACCCCCAACTACCCCTTACCAACCCTTACTCATCCCAATCACTTTAAAATTACAAAAAATACCACAAACCATAGCAAACTATGCCTAACTCACCTACATTACTTCGGCTACCATAAATCACCCCCAACTACCCCTTACCGCCCCTAACTCATCCCAATCACTTTAAAATTACAAAAAATGCTACAAACCATAGCAAACTATGCCAAACTCACTTAAATTACTTCGGCTATCATAAATCACCCCCAACTACCCCTTACCAACCCTTACTCATCCCAATCACTTTAAAATTTCAAAAAATGCTACAAACCATAGCAAACTATGCCTAACTCACCTACATTACTTCGGCTACCATAAATCAACCCCAACTACCCCTTACCGCCCCTTACTCATCCCAATCACTTTAAAATTTCAAAAAATGCTACAAACCATAGCAAACTATGCCTAACTCACCTACATTACTTCGGCTACCATAAATCAACCCCAACTACCCCTTACCGCCCCTAACTCATCCCAATCACTTTAAAATTACAAAAAATGCTACAAACCATAGCAAACTATGCCAAACTCACTTAAATTACTTCGGCTATCATAAATCAACCCCAACTACCCCTTACCAACCCTTACTCATCCCAATCACTTTAAAATTACAAAAAATACCACAAACCATAGCAAACTATGCCTAACTCACCTACATTACTTCGGCTACCATAAATCACCCCCAACTACCCCTTACCGCCCCTAACTCATCCCAATCACTTTAAAATTACAAAAAATGCTACAAACCATAGCAAACTATGCCAAACTCACTTAAATTACTTCGGCTATCATAAATCAACCCCAACTACCCCCTTACCGCCCCTAACTCATCCCAATCACTTTAAAATTACAAAAAATGCTACAAACCATAGCAAACTATGCCTAACTCACTTAAATTACTTCGGCTATTATAAATCACCCCCAACTACCCCTTACCAACCCTTACTCATCCCAATCACTTTAAAATTACAAAAAATACCACAAACCATAGCAAACTATGCCTAACTCACCTACATTACTTCGGCTACCATAAATCACCCCCAACTACCCCTTACCGCCCCTAACTCATCCCAATCACTTTAAAATTACAAAAAATGCTACAAACCATAGCAAACTATGCCAAACTCACTTAAATTACTTCGGCTATCATAAATCACCCCCAACTACCCCTTACCAACCCTTACTCATCCCAATCACTTTAAAATTTCAAAAAATGCTACAAACCATAGCAAACTATGCCTAACTCACCTACATTACTTCGGCTACCATAAATCACCCCAAACTACCCCTTACCACCCCAAAATAAGCCCAATCACTTTAAAATTACAAAAAAATGCCACAAACCATAGCAAACTAAGCCTAACTCACCTAAATTACTTCGGCTACCATAAATCACCCCCAACTACACCTTACCTCCCCAAAATAAGCCCAATCACTGTAAAATTACAAAAAATGCCACAAACCATAGCAAACTAAGCCTAACTCACCTAAATTACTTCGGCTACCATAAATCACCCCCAACTACCCCTTACCTCCCCAAAATAAGCCCAATCACTTTAAAATTACAAAAAATGCTACAAACCATACCAAACTATGCCAAACTCACTTAAATTACTTCGGCTATCATAAATCACCCCCAACTACCCCTTACCAACCCTTACTCATCCCAATCACTTTAAAATTTCAAAAAATGCTACAAACCATAGCAAACTATGCCTAACTCACCTACATTACTTCGGCTACCATAAATCAACCCCAACTACCCCTTACCGCCCCTAACTCATCCCAATCACAATAAAATTACAAAAAATGCTACAAACCATAGCAAACTATGCCAAACTCACTTAAATTACTTCGGCTATCATAAATCAACCCCAACTACCCCTTACCAACCCTTACTCATCCCAATCACTTTAAAATTACAAAAAATACCACAAAACATAGCAAACTATGCCTAACTCACCTACATTACTTCGGCTACCATAAATCACCCCCAACTACCCCTTACCGCCCCTAACTCATCCCAATCACTTTAAAATTACAAAAAATGCTACAAACCATAGCAAACTATGCCAAACTCACTTAAATTACTTCGGCTATCATAAATCAACCCCAACTACCCCTTACCGCCCCTAACTCATCCCAATCACTTTAAAATTACAAAAAATGTTACAAACCATAGAAAACTATGCCAAACTCACTTAAATTACTTCGGCTATCATAAATCAACCCCAACTACCCCTTACCAACCCTTACTCATCCCAATCACTTTAAAATTACAAAAAATACCACAAACCATAGCAAACTATGCCTAACTCACCTACATTACTTCGGCTACCATAAATCACCCCCAACTACCCCTTACCGCCCCTAACTCATCCCAATCACTTTAAAATTACAAAAAATGCTACAAACCATAGCAAACTATGCCAAACTCACTTAAATTACTTCGGCTATCATAAATCAACCCCAACTACCCCTTACCGCCCCTAACTCATCCCAATCACTTTAAAATTACAAAAAATGCTACAAACCATAGCAAACTATGCCAAACTCACTTAAATTACTTCGGCTATCATAAATCAACCCCAACTACCCCTTACCAACCCTTACTCATCCCAATCACTTTAAAATTACAAAAAATACCACAAACCATAGCAAACTATGCCTAACTCACCTACATTACTTCGGCTACCATAAATCACCCCCAACTACCCCTTACCGCCCCTAACTCATCCCAATCACTTTAAAATTACAAAAAATGCTACAAACCATAGCAAACTATGCCAAACTCACTTAAATTACTTCGGCTATCATAAATCAACCCCAACTACCCCTTACCGCCCCTAACTTATCCCAATCACTTTAAAATTACAAAAAATGCTACAAACCATAGCAAACTATGCCAAACTCACTTAAATTACTTCGGCTATCATAAATCAACCCCAACTACCCCTTACCAACCCTTACTCATCCCAATCACTTTAAAATTACAAAAAATACCACAAACCATAGCAAACTATGCCTAACTCACCTACATTACTTCGGCTACCATAAATCACCCCCAACTACCCCTTACCGCCCCTAACTCATCCCAATCACTTTAAAATTACAAAAAATGCTACAAACCATAGCAAACTATGCCAAACTCACTTAAATTACTTCGGCTACCATAAATCAACCCAAACTACCCCTTACCGCCCCTAACTCATCCCAATCACTTTAAAATTACAAAAAATGCTACAAACCATAGCAAACTATGCCTAACTCACCTAAATTACTTCGGCTACCATAAATCACCCCCAACTACCCCTTACCACCCCAAAATAAGCCCAATCACTTTAAAATTACAAAAAATACCACAAACCATAACAAACTATGCCTAACTCACCTACATTACTTCGGCTACCATAAATCACCCCCAACTACCCCTTACCGCCCCTAACTCATCCCAATCACTTTAAAATTACAAAAAATGCTACAAACCATAGCAAACTATGCCAAACTCACTTAAATTACTTCGGCTATCATAAATCACGCCCAACTACCCCTTACCACCCCTAACTCATCCCAATCACTTTAAAATTACAAAAAATGCTACAAACCATAGCAAACTATGCCAAACTCACTTAAATTACTTCGGCTAACATAAATCACCCCCAACTACCCCTTACTACCCCAAAATTAGCCCAATCACTATAAAATTATAAAAAATGCTACAAACCATAGCAAACTATGCCTAACTCACCTAAATTACTTCGGCTATCATTAATCACCCCTAACTCATCCCAATCACTTTAAAATTACAAAAAATGCTACAAACCATAGCAAACTATGCCAAACTTACTTAAATTACTTCGGCTATCATAAATCACCACCAACTACCCCTTACCACCCTTAACTCATCCCAATCACTTTAAAATTACAAAAAATGCTACAAACTATAGCAAACTATGCCTAACTCACCTAAATTACTTCGGCTAACATAAATCACCCCCAACAACCCCTTACTACCCCAAAATAAGCCCAATCACTTTAAAATTACAAAAAATTCTACAAACCAAAGCAAACTATGCCAAACTCACTTAAATTACTTCGGCTATCAGAAATCACCCCCAACTACCCCTTACCACCCCAAAATAAGCCCTATTAATTTAAAATTACAAAAAATTATACAAACCATAGCAAACTATCTCAAAATCACCTGAATTACTTCGGCTACCATAAATCACCCCCAACTACCCCTTACCACCCCAAAATAAGCCCTATTAATTTAAAATTACAAAAAATTATACAAACTATAGCAAACTATCTCAAACTAACCTAAATTACTTCGGCTACCATAAATCACCCCCCACTACCCCTTACCACCCCAAACTAAGCCCAATCACTTTAAAATTACAAAAAATGCTACAAACCATAGCAAACTATGCCAAACTCACTTAAATTACTTCGGCTAACATAAATCACCCCCAACTACCCCTTACTACCCCAAAATTAGCCCAATCACTATAAAATTATAAAAAATGCTACAAACCATAGCAAACTATGCCTAACTCACCTAAATTACTTCGGCTATCATTAATCACCCCCAACTACCCCTTACCACCCCTAACTCATCCCAATCACTTTAAAATTACAAAAAATGCTACAAACCATAGCAAACTATGCCAAACTCACTTAAATTACTTCGGCTATCATAAATCACCACCAACTACCCCTTACCACCCTTAACTCATCCCAATCACTTTAAAATTACAAAAAATGCTACAAACCATAGCAAACTATGCCAAACTCACTTAAATTACTTCGGCTATCATAAATCACGCCCAACTACCCCTTACCACCCCTAACTCATCCCAATCACTTTAAAATTACAAAAAATGCTACAAACCATAGCAAACTATGCCAAACTCACTTAAATTACTTCGGCTAACATAAATCACCCCCAACTACCCCTTACTACCCCAAAATTAGCCCAATCACTATAAAATTATAAAAAATGCTACAAACCATAGCAAACTATGCCTAACTCACCTAAATTACTTCGGCTATCATAAATCACCCCCAACTACCCCTTACCAACCCTTACTCATCCCAATCACTTTAAAATTTCAAAAAATGCTACAAACCATAGCAAACTATGCCTAACTCACCTACATTACTTCGGCTACCATAAATCAACCCCAACTACCCCTTACCGCCCCTAACTCATCCCAATCACAATAAAATTACAAAAAATGCTACAAACCATAGCAAACTATGCCAAACTCACTTAAATTACTTCGGCTATCATAAATCAACCCCAACTACCCCTTACCAACCCTTACTCATCCCAATCACTTTAAAATTACAAAAAATACCACAAAACATAGCAAACTATGCCTAACTCACCTACATTACTTCGGCTACCATAAATCACCCCCAACTACCCCTTACCGCCCCTAACTCATCCCAATCACTTTAAAATTACAAAAAATGCTACAAACCATAGCAAACTATGCCAAACTCACTTAAATTACTTCGGCTATCATAAATCAACCCCAACTACCCCTTACCGCCCCTAACTCATCCCAATCACTTTAAAATTACAAAAAATGCTACAAACCATAGAAAACTATGCCAAACTCACTTAAATTACTTCGGCTATCATAAATCAACCCCAACTACCCCTTACCAACCCTTACTCATCCCAATCACTTTAAAATTACAAAAAATACCACAAACCATAGCAAACTATGCCTAACTCACCTACATTACTTCGGCTACCATAAATCACCCCCAACTACCCCTTACCGCCCCTAACTCATCCCAATCACTTTAAAATTACAAAAAATGCTACAAACCATAGCAAACTATGCCAAACTCACTTAAATTACTTCGGCTATCATAAATCAACCCCAACTACCCCTTACCGCCCCTAACTCATCCCAATCACTTTAAAATTACAAAAAATGCTACAAACCATAGCAAACTATGCCAAACTCACTTAAATTACTTCGGCTATCATAAATCAACCCCAACTACCCCTTACCAACCCTTACTCATCCCAATCACTTTAAAATTACAAAAAATACCACAAACCATAGCAAACTATGCCTAACTCACCTACATTACTTCGGCTACCATAAATCACCCCCAACTACCCCTTACCGCCCCTAACTCATCCCAATCACTTTAAAATTACAAAAAATGCTACAAACCATAGCAAACTATGCCAAACTCACTTAAATTACTTCGGCTATCATAAATCAACCCCAACTACCCCTTACCGCCCCTAACTCATCCCAATCACTTTAAAATTACAAAAAATGCTACAAACCATAGCAAACTATGCCAAACTCACTTAAATTACTTCGGCTATCATAAATCAACCCCAACTACCCCTTACCAACCCTTACTCATCCCAATCACTTTAAAATTACAAAAAATACCACAAACCATAGCAAACTATGCCTAACTCACCTACATTACTTCGGCTACCATAAATCACCCCCAACTACCCCTTACCGCCCCTAACTCATCCCAATCACTTTAAAATTACAAAAAATGCTACAAACCATAGCAAACTATGCCAAACTCACTTAAATTACTTCGGCTACCATAAATCAACCCAAACTACCCCTTACCGCCCCTAACTCATCCCAATCACTTTAAAATTACAAAAAATGCTACAAACCATAGCAAACTATGCCTAACTCACCTAAATTACTTCGGCTACCATAAATCACCCCCAACTACCCCTTACCACCCCAAAATAAGCCCAATCACTTTAAAATTACAAAAAATACCACAAACCATAGCAAACTATGCCTAACTCACCTACATTACTTCGGCTACCATAAATCACCCCCAACTACCCCTTACCGCCCCTAACTCATCCCAATCACTTTAAAATTACAAAAAATGCTACAAACCATAGCAAACTATGCCAAACTCACTTAAATTACTTCGGCTAACATAAATCACCCCCAACTACCCCTTACTACCCCAAAATTAGCCCAATCACTATAAAATTATAAAAAATGCTACAAACCATAGCAAACTATGCCTAACTCACCTAAATTACTTCGGCTATCATAAATCACCCCCAACTACCCCTTACCAACCCTTACTCATCCCAATCACTTTAAAATTTCAAAAAATGCTACAAACCATAGCAAACTATGCCTAACTCACCTACATTACTTCGGCTACCATAAATCAACCCCAACTACCCCTTACCGCCCCTAACTCATCCCAATCACAATAAAATTACAAAAAATGCTACAAACCATAGCAAACTATGCCAAACTCACTTAAATTACTTCGGCTATCATAAATCAACCCCAACTACCCCTTACCAACCCTTACTCATCCCAATTACTTTAAAATTACAAAAAATACCACAAAACACAGCAAACTATGCCTAACTCACCTACATTACTTCGGCTACCATAAATCACCCCCAACTACCCCTTACCGCCCCTAACTCATCCCAATCACTTTAAAATTACAAAAAATGCTACAAACCATAGCAAACTATGCCAAACTCACTTAAATTACTTCGGCTATCATAAATCAACCCCAACTACCCCTTACCGCCCCTAACTCATCCCAATCACTTTAAAATTACAAAAAATGCTACAAACCATAGAAAACTATGCCAAACTCACTTAAATTACTTCGGCTATCATAAATCAACCCCAACTACCCCTTACCAACCCTTACTCATCCCAATCACTTTAAAATTACAAAAAATACCACAAACCATAGCAAACTATGCCTAACTCACCTACATTACTTCGGCTACCATAAATCACCCCCAACTACCCCTTACCGCCCCTAACTCATCCCAATCACTTTAAAATTACAAAAAATGCTACAAACCATAGCAAACTATGCCAAACTCACTTAAATTACTTCGGCTATCATAAATCAACCCCAACTACCCCTTACCGCCCCTAACTCATCCCAATCACTTTAAAATTACAAAAAATGCTACAAACCATAGCAAACTATGCCAAACTCACTTAAATTACTTCGGCTATCATAAATCAACCCCAACTACCCCTTACCAACCCTTACTCATCCCAATCACTTTAAAATTACAAAAAATACCACAAACCATAGCAAACTATGCCTAACTCACCTACATTACTTCGGCTACCATAAATCACCCCCAACTACCCCTTACCGACCCTAACTCATCCCAATCACTTTAAAATTACAAAAAATGCTACAAACCATAGCAAACTATGCCAAACTCACTTAAATTACTTCGGCTATCATAAATCAACCCCAACTACCCCTTACCGCCCCTAACTCATCCCAATCACTTTAAAATTACAAAAAATGCTACAAACCATAGCAAACTATGCCAAACTCACTTAAATTACTTCGGCTATCATAAATCAACCCCAACTACCCCTTACCAACCCTTACTCATCCCAATCACTTTAAAATTACAAAAAATACCACAAACCATAGCAAACTATGCCTAACTCACCTACATTACTTCGGCTACCATAAATCACCCCCAACTACCCCTTACCGCCCCTAACTCATCCCAATCACTTTAAAATTACAAAAAATGCTACAAACCATAGCAAACTATGCCAAACTCACTTAAATTACTTCGGCTACCATAAATCAACCCAAACTACCCCTTGCCGCCCCTAACTCATCCCAATCACTTTAAAATTACAAAAAATGCTACAAACCATAGCAAACTATGCCTAACTCACCTAAATTACTTCGGCTACCATAAATCACCCCCAACTACCCCTTACCACCCCAAAATAAGCCCAATCACTTTAAAATTACAAAAAATACCACAAACCATAACAAACTATGCCTAACTCACCTACATTACTTCGGCTACCATAAATCACCCCCAACTACCCCTTACCGCCCCTAACTCATTCCAATCACTTTAAAATTACAAAAAATGCTACAAACCATAGCAAACTATGCCAAACTCACTTAAATTACTTCGGCTATCATAAATCACGCCCAACTACCCCTTACCACCCCTAACTCATCCCAATCACTTTAAAATTACAAAAAATGCTACAAACCATAGCAAACTATGCCAAACTCACTTAAATTACTTCGGCTAACATAAATCACCCCCAACTACCCCTTACTACCCCAAAATTAGCCCAATCACTATAAAATTATAAAAAATGCTACAAACCATAGCAAACTATGCCTAACTCACCTAAATTACTTCGGCTATCATTAATCACCCCCAACTACCCCTTACCACCCCTAACTCATCCCAATCACTTTAAAATTACAAAAAATGCTACAAACCATAGCAAACTATGCCAAACTCACTTAAATTACTTCGGCTATCATAAATCACCACCAACTACCCCTTACCACCCTTAACTCATCCCAATCACTTTAAAATTACAAAAAATGCTACAAACTATAGCAAACTATGCCTAACTCACCTAAATTACTTCGGCTAACATAAATCACCCCCAACAACCCCTTACTACCCCAAAATAAGCCCAATCACTTTAAAATTACAAAAAATTCTACAAACCATAGCAAACTATGCCAAACTCACTTAAATTACTTCGGCTATCAGAAATCACCCCCAACTACCCCTTACCACCCCAAAATAAGCCCTATTAATTTAAAATTACAAAAAATTATACAAACCATAGCAAACTATCTCAAACTCACCTGAATTACTTCGGCTACCATAAATCACCCCCAACTACCCCTTACCACCCCAAAATAAGCCCTATTAATTTAAAATTACAAAAAATTATACAAACTATAGCAAACTATCTCAAACTAACCTAAATTACTTCGGCTACCATAAATCACCCCCCACTACCCCTTACCACCCCAAACTAAGCCCAATCACTTTAAAATTACAAAAAATGCTACAAACCATAGCAAACTATGCCAAACTCACTTAAATTACTTCGGCTAACATAAATCACCCCCAACTACCCCTTACTACCCCAAAATTAGCCCAATCACTATAAAATTATAAAAAATGCTACAAACCATAGCAAACTATGCCTAACTCACCTAAATTACTTCGGCTATCATTAATCACCCCCAACTACCCCTTACCACCCCTAACTCATCCCAATCACTTTAAAATTACAAAAAATGCTACAAACCATAGCAAACTATGCCAAACTCACTTAAATTACTTCGGCTATCATAAATCACCACCAACTACCCCTTACCACCCTTAACTCATCCCAATCACTTTAAAATTACAAAAAATGCTACAAACCATAGCAAACTATGCCAAACTCACTTAAATTACTTCGGCTATCATAAATCACGCCCAACTACCCCTTACCACCCCTAACTCATCCCAATCACTTTAAAATTACAAAAAATGCTACAAACCATAGCAAACTATGCCAAACTCACTTAAATTACTTCGGCTAACATAAATCACCCCCAACTACCCCTTACAACCCCAAAATTAGCCCAATCACTATAAAATTATAAAAAATGCTACAAACCATAGCAAACTATGCCTAACTCACCTAAATTACTTCGGCTATCATTAATCACCCCCAACTACCCCTTACCACCCCTAACTCATCCCAATCACTTTAAAATTACAAAAAATGCTACAAACCATAGCAAACTATGCCAAACTCACTTAAATTACTTCGGCTATCATAAATCAACCCCAACTACCCCTTACCAACCCTTACTCATCCCAATCACTTTAAAATTACAAAAAATACCACAAACCATAGCAAACTATGCCTAACTCACCTACATTACTTCGGCTACCATAAATCACCCCCAACTACCCCTTACCACCCCTAACTCATCCCAATCACTTTAAAATTACAAAAAATGCTACAAACTATAGCAAACTATGCCTAACTCACCTAAATTACTTCGGCTAACATAAATCACCCCCAACAACCCCTTACTACCCCAAAATAAGCCCAATCACTTTAAAATTACAAAAAATTCTACAAACCATAGCAAACTATGCCAAACTCACTTAAATTACTTCGGCTATCAGAAATCACCCCCAACTACCCCTTACCACCCCAAAATAAGCCCTATTAATTTAAAATTACAAAAAATTATACAAACCATAGCAAACTATCTCAAACTAACCTAAATTACTTCGGCTACCATAAATCACCCCCCACTACCCCTTACCACCCCAAACTAAGCCCAATCACTTTAAAATTACAAAATATGCTACAAACCATAGCAAACTATCTCAAACTAACCTAAATTACTTCGGCTACCATAAATCACCCCCAACTACCCCTTATTAACCACAAACTAAACCCAATCACTTTAAAATTACAAAAAATGTTACAAACCATACCAAACTATGTCGAACTCACTTAAATTACTTCGGCTACCATAAATCACCCCCAACTACCCCTTACCAACCACAAACTAAACCCAATCATTTTAAAATTACAAAAAATGCTACAAACCATAGCAAACTATGCCAAACTCACTTAAATTACTTCGGCTACCATAAATCACCCCCAACTACCCCTTACCACTCCAATATTAGCCCAATCACTTTAAAATTTCAAAAAATGCTACAAACCATAGCAAACTATTCCAAAGTCACCTAGATTACTTCGGCTACCATAAATCACCCCCAACTACCCCTTACCACCCAAAAATATGCCCAATCGCTTTAAAATTACAAAAAATGCTACAAACCATAGCAAACCATGTCAAACTCACCTAAATTACTTCGGCTACCATAAATCACCCCCAACTACCCCTTACCACCCCAAAATAAGCCCAATCACTTTAAAATTACAAAAAATGCTACAAACCATAGCAAACTATGCCAAACTCACTTAAATTACTGCGGCTACCATAAATCAACCCCAACTACCCCTTACCAACCACAAACTAAACCCAATCATTTTAAAATTACAAAAAATGCTACAAACCATAGCAAACTATGCCAAACTCACTTAAATTACTTCGGCTATCATAAATCACCCCCAACCACCCCTTACCACCCCAAATTCAGCCCAATCACTTTAAAATTACAAAAAATGTTACAAGCCATATCAAACTATGCCAAACTCATCTAAATTACTTTGGCTTCCATAAATCACCCCCAACTACCCCTTACCACCCCAAAATAGGCTCAATCACTTTAAAATTACAAAAAAATTATACAAACCGTAGCAAACTATGCCAAACTCCCCTAAATTACTTCGGCTACCATAAATCACCCCGAACTACCCCTTACAACCCCAAAATAAACCCAATCACTTTAAAATTACAAAATATTCAACAAATCATAGCAAACTATGCCTAACTCACCTAAATTACTTCGGCTACCATAAATCACCCCCAACTACCCCTTACCACCCCAAAATAAGCCCAATCACTTTAAAATTACAAAAAATGCTACAAACCATAGCAAACTATGCCAAACTCACTTAAATTACTTCGGCTATCATAAATCACCCCCAACTACCCCTTACCACCCCTAACTCATCCCAATCACTTTAAAATTACAAAAAATGCTACAAACCATAGCAAATTATGCCTAACTCACCTAAATTACTTCGGCTAACATAAATCACCCCCTACAACCCCTTACTACCCCAAAATAAGCCCAATCACTTTAAAATTACAAAAAATGCTACAAACCATAGCAAACTATGCCAAACTCACTTAAATTACTTCGGCTATCATAAATCACTCCCAACTACCCCTTACCACCCCTAACTCATCCCAATCACTTTACAATTACAAAAAATGCTACAAACCATAGCAAACTATGCCTAACTTACCTAAATTACTTCGGCTAACATAAATCACCCCCAACAAACCCTTACTACCCCAAAATAAGCCCAATCACTTTAAAATTACAAAAAAATGCTACAAACCATAGCAAACTATGCCTAACTCACCTAAATTACTTCGGCTACCATAAATCACCCTCAACTACCCCTTACCACCCCAAAATAAGTCCAATCACTTTAAAATTACAAAAAATGCTACAAACCATAGCAAACTATGCCAAACTCACTTAAATTACTTCGGCTATCATAAATCACCCCAAACCACCCCTTACCACCCCAAACTCAGCCCAATCACTTTAAAATTACAAAAAATGTTACAAGCCATATCAAACTATGCCAAACTCATCTAAATTACTTTGGCTTCCATAAATCACCCCGAACTACCCCTTACAACCACAAAATAAACCCAATCATTTTAAAATTACAAAAAATGCTACAAACCATAGCAAACTATGCCAAACTCACTTAAATTACTTTGGCTTCTATAAATCACTCCCAACTACCCCTTACCACCCCAAAAAAGGCTCAATCACTTTAAAATTACAAAAAAATTCTACAAACCGTAGCAAACTATGCCAAACTCCCCTAAATTACTTCGGCTACCATAAATCACCCCGAACTACCCCTTACAACCCCAAAATAAGCCCAATCACTTTAAAATTACAAAATATTCAACAAATCATAGCAAATTATGCCTAACTCACCTAAATTACTTCGGCTACCATAAATCACCCCCAACTACCCCTTACAACCCTAAAATTAGCCCAATCACTTTAAAATTACGAAAAATGCTACAAACCATAGCAAACTATCTCAAACTCACCTGAATTACTTCGGCTACCATAAATCACCCCCAACTACCCCTTACCACCCCAAACTAAGCCCAATCGCTTTAAAATTACAAAAAATGCTACAAACCATAGCAAACTATTCCAAACTCACCTAAATTACTTCGGCTACCATAAATCACCTCCAACTACCCCTTACCAACCACAAACTAAACCCAATCACTTTAAAATTACAAAATATTCTACAAACCATAGCAAACTATGCCAAACTCACTTAAATTACTTCGGCAATCATAAATCACCCCCAACTACCCCTTACCACCCCAAAATAAGCCCTATTACTTTAAAATTACAAAAAATTATACAAACCATAGCAAACTATTCCAAACTCACCTAAATTACTTCGGCTACCATAAATCACCCCCAACTACCCCTTACCGCCCCAAAATTAGCCTAATCACTTTAAAATTACAAAACTGCTACAAAACATAGTAAGCTATGCCAAACTCACTTAAATTACTTCGGCTACCATAAATTAATAATCGTTTTCAATCAAAATCTTCTATTAGGTTGTGTTATTTATAAATGCCTTATCGTATTAAATCATAAAATATTAATAAATATCTGCACATAAAATATATTGTTCCGACTAATAATCGTTATTCTGAATATTAAATATGCTGATACCTATTTTGATTCTCTTCCACCTTCCAATAAATATTTGTTCCAGTTGAGATGCAAACATAAACGTATTTCTGAATTGCAACACGCTGACGGGGCAAGCCCTACCTTTTCAACATGCGTGCATTTGTATAAACAGCTCTATGGTTTTTAACTTTAAAGAGGTATAAAGGCGGTGTAAGCGCTAGAGTTTCGTAAAAATATCTGAAAAATTCGAAATTCTGCAATTGAATCAGAACTATCTTTGTGTTCGATAGTAAATTTTTACTTGGAGTGGCACTGCCAACCCTGCCACCCCTGACGAGGCACCTGCTGACTACTCTCCTTCCAGGGAAACTTTATAAATCAACGTCAAAATAATTTAGGGCGCCTGAATGTGAAAATATCACTGTGTAATAAGTTCAGACTGACATGGAACACTTGAAATTTCGATATTTGTTTGTAATTCGTCACAGGTCCATGAAGGAATGCATGTTAATGTAAACAAGTGTTAGTTTGTTGGAGAGACCGAATAAGATTTTTAACATTCCTGTCAAAATATTTATTTACTTTAGAATGTTAATTTTTTAAATTCATTTCGTGAAAATTATGACGGGCCATACGAGTACACCTGTGCGAGTATTATTTGGTACATACAAATTAATCTCTTTTGTTATCCAAATTGTTTACATACGCACTAGGCACGTGCACCTCATATAATTGTGAAAATTGCTGCTTCAGCTTCTGAAACGCTGGTACTCAACGTCGCCAAGGTCGAGGCGACGCATCGGTATTCGAAGTTCTATCGCTATTAAATAAATTATTTTATTCCCGATATTCCCGATTTGTTCTTGCCGTTAACCAAAACTCTCCCCAATCGATTTTCGAAAAATTTCCAGCGTCGGACCGGACGTCACTTATTATCGTACGCTAATTTTTACGTTCAGTTAATCATAGTGGTGTATTTGTTCTTCACCAAACCTGCTCCGGCCAAAATCCGAAATTTTCACTGACATCATACGCTTAAGTATTGTGTGCTTATACACGATTTACACTATTTATTTTACGTACATTGCGTTCATTATGGTTCTGCATTATTTATAACTAAGATGGAGCAGTTTGAAAATCTAATAGTAAGCGGAGAACAAATACCACCATGCATAATTCCCGTGAAAAGTGATGGATATAGTCTTTCTTACTATCTTACCTATTACATTTTTAATACCGGAAATAGAGCTCAAGGGCGAAGAATAACTTCGACTTTTTTTATACATAATTCCTAAATACTTCGTTTTTATGGTGTAAAATTTTGTATCTATATATTTCAACATTGTCTTTAACGTTGTCAGAGAACTAAATGGGAATAATTTGGAATAATTTAGCTTCTATGTCAACTCTCCTTCTCTTGAAATTTTGGAAAACAACGACAAAATTCTTTAGGGCGCCTGGATTTGAAAATATAACTCTGTATAATAAGTTTAGACTGACTAGAGTGAAAAGAAAGGAGCTTGCACCCAGAAACGAAATTAAATGGAACACTTGAAGTTGCAATATTTGTTTGTAATTCGTCAGAAGTCCATGAGGGAATGCGTGTTAATGTAAACAAATGTGAGTTTATTGGAGACGCCGAATAAGATTTTTACATTATTGAAGCAGCTGGAGCCTGCCACGTCAAGGGCAAGGTCACAAACGTGAAAAGGCGATGCTCGATTTAGTTTGATTGAGTATCTATGCAGAAATTCGCACATACCAAGCGTTGGATAAGTATTTCTTATCGTTTCTTAGAATTCGAGAATTGCTGGTTCAGCGTGTGGAGCAGTACTCGATCGCGGTGTTTAATTTTAACACAATTACAATTGTGAAAATTGCTGCTCCAGCGTCTGAAACTGTTCGCAAAGTCGCCAAATTCGATGAGGCGACGCATCAGTGTTCGAAGGTCTACCGCTATCAAATAAAGTATTTTAATTTAACATTTGATCCTCGCGTTAACCAAATCTGCCCCCAATCAATTTTCGAAAAATTACCAGCGTCGAACCGGATTCCACTTATATTTGTACGCTAATTTTTTCTTTCAGTTAATGGTAGTGGTGTATTTGTTTTTCACCAAATTTGCCCCGGCTGAAATCCGAAATTTTCACCGTTGTATGTATGTACCAGAGATCACTGACATTCATACCCTTAATAATTATGTGCTTATACACGTTTTACACTATTTATTTTACGTTCACTGTGTTTATTATTGCTTTACATCATTTATAACTAAGATGGAGAAGTTTGAAAATCTAGCGATGTACAAATACCACACCGTATTATGAAAGGTGATGGAAATTGTCTTTTTTTATATCGATGGTATTGGTATTGGTATTTTAATACTGGAACGTAAGCTCAATAGGTTGGCACTTTAATTGTTCAACAAGTGTGTGTTAATGTAAACAGGTGTGAGTCCGTCGGAGAGACCGAATAAGATTTTTACATCCACCATATTCCCGTCAAAATATTTATTTATTTTAGAATTTTAATTTTGCCGTTAACAAAATTTGTTCCCAATCACCTTCGTCGTACCGGACGACCGTTCAGTTAATGATAATGGTGTATTTATTTTTCACCAAATCTGCCTCGGCTGAAATCCAAAATTTACAGCGTTGGACCAGACATTACTGACATTGATACGCGTTTTACACTGTTTATTTTACGTAAATACATTGTGTTCATTATTGCTTTACATCATTTATAACTAAGATGGACAAGTTTGAAAATCTAGCGATGCACAAATACCATAAAATACCACATTTTACCACATACCAAAATTTTAATACTGGAAAGGGAGCTCAAAAGGTTCGCACTTTAATTCTCCAACCAGTTAGGGCCAGGTTGTAATAATTTTTGTGCAGTTCAGAAGGAGATAAGTGTTTGTTTATTCCGGAGATAAGTCAAAATCATCTACATACTGTTCTGTTTGTGAGTTGACTGCAGCAAGAGGAATTGTTCCATTGTGTTTTCAATTTTATCATAACATGTTCAGCTAATTTGTAAACTTCGATTTCCCCTAAAATTATATAAAGTTAATTTCGATTTCCTGGAATCGCTTATAGAACAACTGCCTAAAGAGTCTATTCAAAATTTTTCATCTCAGATATCAACCAAGGTATCCTCTTTGTCCAAATCATATTGAAGTACCCGGTCCTGGCAACGCAGGTTAATTTCAGCATATTTGTTTATTTTGTGATTGGAAAAGTAGAGCATTCCTGTTTAATTGTATTATAATGTCGATTAGTCAACATCACCACTTTAGTCAACACTGAGTTTATTTAATCTACGTCCGGGCAACGCCGGGTAGATTCAGCTAGTCTATATATATAAAGCGAAGTGTCCTCACTGACACACTCATTCATTCACTCATTCATCTACACACTGATTCATAATCAACCCACAGCGCAAACCGTGAGGGCTGGAGACTTGAAATTTTAGACACGGGTGTATCATGTGCCGAAACTGAACACTAAGAAGGGATTTTGCGAAATTCGGCCCGGTTCCTTTGTAATTCAATAAAAACCGGCTAAAATAAACAAAAAATGATCGGATCGCGGAGACCGTGTTTATGTTAGAAGCACGTATCTAGCCAAAACAACTTCGACGACGGGCGACCGGTTTACATTAAAAGCACTTATTTAACCTAAACAATTTCAACGTCGAGTTTCTGCTTTCGTGATCATACTTTTGCCGTACCTAGCGAGGCCGCAGATATTTCAATTATAATTTTGATTTCAATTATAATGTCGATCCGTGACTCAATTAAAAATTACCAAACCACTCCAAATTTAATCCGTCAACATTAAACATCCTCAAATATCTCTTACCACTGCAAACTTTACCAAATCAACCCCAAAAAATTCCCGAACTATGCCAAACTGACATAAACTAGATCCGTTATTTTAAATCATCCCTTACCACCCCTTAGCAACCCCAAGTAACTCCAATCAGTTTAAAATAAAACAAAATGACACAAACCATAGCAGACTATTTCGAACTCACACATATTATTTCGTCTACCAAAAATCACCCCCAACTACCCCTTACCACCCCAAAGTAAGCCCAATCACTTTTAAATTACAAAAAAATTCTACAAACCGTAGCAAACTATGCCAAACTCATCTAAATTACTTTGACTTCCATAAATCACCCCAAACTACCCCTTACCACCCCAAAATAAGCCCAATCACTTTAAAATTATAAAAAATGCTACAAACCATAGCAAACTGTGCCTAACTCACCTAAATTACTTCGGCTAACATAAATCACCCCCAACAACCCCTTACTACCCCAAAATATGCCCAATCACTTTAAAATTACAAAAAATGCTACAAACGATAGCAAACTATGCCAAACTCACTTAAATTACTTCGGCTATCATAAATCACCCCCAACTACCCCTTACCACCCCTAACTCATCCCAATCACTTTAAAATTACAAAAAAATTCTACAAACCGTAGCAAACTATGCCAAACTCATCTAAATTACTTTGACTTCCATAAATCACCCCAAACTACCCCTTACCACCCCAAAATAAGCCCAATCACTTTAAAATTATAAAAAATGCTACAAACCATAGCAAACTGTGCCTAACTCACCTAAATTACTTCGGCTAACATAAATCACCCCCAACAACCCCTTACTACCCCAAAATATGCCCAATCACTTTAAAATTACAAAAAATGCTACAAACGATAGCAAACTATGCCAAACTCACTTAAATTACTTCGGCTATCATAAATCACCCCCAACTACCCCTTACCACCCCTAACTCATCCCAATCACTTTAAAATTACAAAAAATGCTATAAACCATAGCAAACTATGCCTAACTCACCTAAATTACTTCGGCTAACATAAATCACCCCCAACAACCCCTTACTACCCCAAAATAAGCCCAATCACTTTAAAATTACAAAAAATGCTACAAACCATAGCAAACTATGCCAAACTCACTTAAATTACTTCGGCTATCATAAATCAACCCCAACTACCCCTTACCACCCCTAACTCATCCCAATCACTTTAAAATTACAAAAAATGCTACAAACCATAGCAAACTATGCCTAACTCACCTAAATTACTTCGGCTAACATAAATCACCCCCAACAACCCCTTACTACCCCAAAATAAGCCCAATCACTTTAAAATTACAAAAAATGCAACAAACCATAACAAACTATGCCAAACTCACTTAAATTACTTCGGCTATCATAAATCACCCCCAACTACCCCTTACCACCCCTAACTCATCCCAATCACTTTAAAATTACAAAAAATGCTACAAACCATAGCAAACTATGCCTAACTCACCTAAATTACTTCGGCTAACATAAATCACCCCCTACAACCCCTTACTACCCCAAAATAAGCCCAATTACTTTAAAATTACAAAAAATGCTACAAACCATAGCAAACTATGCCAAACTCACTTAAATTACTTCGGCTATCATAAATCACCCCCAACTACCCCTTACCACCCCTAACTCATCCCAATCACTTTAAAATTACAAAAAATGCTACAAACCATAGCAAACTATGCCTAACTCACCTAAATTACTTCGGCTAACATAAATCACCCCCAACTACCCCTTACCAACCACAAACTAAACCCAATCACTTTAAAATTACAAAAAATGTTACAAGCCATATCAAACTATGCCAAACTCATCTAAATTACTTTGGCTTCCATAAATCACCCCCAACTACCCCTTACCACCCCAAAATAGGCTCAATCACTTTAAAATTACAAAAAAATTCTACAAACCGTAGCAAACTATGCCAAACTCATCTAAATTACTTTGACTTCCATAAATCACCCCAAACTACCCCTTACCACCCCAAAATAAGCCCAATCACTTTAAAATTATAAAAAATGCTACAAACCATAGCAAACTGTGCCTAACTCACCTAAATTACTTCGGCTAACATAAATCACCCCCAACAACCCCTTACTACCCCAAAATATGCCCAATCACTTTAAAATTACAAAAAATGCTACAAACGATAGCAAACTATGCCAAACTCACTTAAATTACTTCGGCTATCATAAATCACCCCCAACTACCCCTTACCACCCCTAACTCATCCCAATCACTTTAAAATTACAAAAAATGCTATAAACCATAGCAAACTATGCCTAACTCACCTAAATTACTTCGGCTAACATAAATCACCCCCAACAACCCCTTACTACCCCAAAATAAGCCCAATCACATTAAATTTACAAAAAATGCTACAAACCATAGCAAACTATGCCAAACTCACTTAAATTACTTCGGCTATCATAAATCAACCCCAACTACCCCTTACCACCCCTAACTCATCCCAATCACTTTAAAATTACAAAAAATGCTACAAACCATAGCAAACTATGCCTAACTCACCTAAATTACTTCGGCTAACATAAATCACCCCCAACAACCCCTTACTACCCCAAAATAAGCCCAATCACTTTAAAATTACAAAAAATGCAACAAACCATAGCAAACTATGCCAAACTCACTTAAATTACTTCGGCTATCATAAATCACCCCCAACTACCCCTTACCACCCCTAACTCATCCCAATCACTTTAAAATTACAAAAAATGCTACAAACCATAGCAAACTATGCCTAACTCACCTAAATTACTTCGGCTAACATAAATCACCCCCTACAACCCCTTACTACCCCAAAATAAGCCCAATCACTTTAAAATTACAAAAAATGCTACAAACCATAGCAAACTATGCCAAACTCACTTAAATTACTTCGGCTATCATAAATCACCCCCAACTACCCCTTACCACCCCTAACTCATCCCAATCACTTTAAAATTACAAAAAATGCTACAAACCATAGCAAACTATGCCTAACTCACCTAAATTACTTCGGCTAACATAAATCACCCCCAACTACCCCTTACCAACCACAAACTAAACCCAATCACTTTAAAATTACAAAAACTGTTACAAGCCATATCAAACTATGCCAAACTCATCTAAATTACTTTGGCTTCCATAAATCACCCCCAACTACCCCTTACCACCCCAAAATAGGCTCAATCACTTTAAAATTACAAAAAAATTATACAAACCGTAGCAAACTATGCCAAACTCCCCTAAATTACTTCGGCTACCATAAATCACCCCGAACTACCCCTTACAACCCCAAAATAAACCCAATCACTTTAATATTACAAAATATTCAACAAATCATAGCAAACTATGCCTAACTCACCTAAATTACTTCGGCTACCATAAATCACCCCCAACTACCCCTTACCACCCCAAAATAAGCCCAATCACTTTAAAATTACAAAAAATGCTACAAACCATAGCAAACTATGCCAAACTCAGTTAAATTACTTCGGCTATCATAAATCATCCCCAACTACCCCTTACCACCCCTAACTCATCCCAATCACTTTAAAATTACAAAAAATGCTACAAACCATAGCAAACTATGCCTAGCTCACCTAAATTACTTCGGCTAACATAAATCACCCCCTACAACCCCATACTACCCCAAAATAAGCCCAATCATTTTAAAATTACAAAAAATGCTACAAACCATAGCAAACTATGCCAAACTCACTTAAATTACTTCGGCTATCATAAATCACCCCCAACTACCCCTTACCACCCCTAACTCATCCCAATCACTTTAAAATTACAAAAAATGCTACAAACCATAGCAAACTATGCCTAACTCACCTAAATTACTTCGGCTAACATAAATCACCCCCAACAACCCCTTACAACCCCAAAATAAGCCCAATCACTTTAAAATTACAAAAAAATGCTACAAACCATAGCAAATTATGCCTAACTCACCTAAATTACTTCGGCTACCATAAATCACCCCCAACTACCCCTTACCACCCCAAAATAAGCCCAATCACTTTAAAATTACAAAAAATGCTACAAACCATAGCAAACTATGCCAAACTCACTTAAATTACTGCGGCTACCATAAATCACCTCCAACAACCCCTTACCAACCACAAACTAAACCCAATCACTTTAAAATTACAAAAAATGCTACAAACCATAGCAAACTATGCCAAACTCACTTAAATTACTTCGGCTATCATAAATCACCCCCAACCACCCCTTACCACCCCAAACTCAGCCCAATCAGTTTAAAATTACAAAAAATGTTACAAGCCATATCAAACTATGCCAAACTCATCTAAATTACTTTGGCTTCCATAAATCACCCCCAACTACCCCTTACCACCCCAAAATAGGCTCAATCACTTTAAAATTACAAAAAAATTATACAAACCGTAGCAAACTATGCCAAACTCCCCTAAATTACTTCGGCTACCATAAATCACCCCGAACTACCCCTTACAACCCCAAAATAAACCCAATCACTTTAAAATTACAAAATATTCAACAAATCATAGCAAACTATGCCTAACTCACCTAAATTACTTCGGCTATCATAAATCACCCCCAACTACCCCTTACCACCCCTAACTCATCCCAATCACTTTAAAATTACAAAAAATGCTACAAACCATAGCAAACTATGCCTAACTCACCTAAATTACTTCGGCTAACATAAATCACCCCCAACAACCCCTTACTACCCCAATATAAGCCCAATCACTTTAAAATTACAAAAAATGCTACAAACCATAGCAAACTATGCCAAACTCACTTAAATTACTGCGGCTACCATAAATCACCCCCAACTACCCCTTACCAACCACAAACTAAACCCAATCACTTTAAAATTACAAAAAATGCTACAAACCATAGCAAACTATGCCAAACTCACTTAAATTACTTCGGCTATCATAAATCACCCCCAACCACCCCTTACCACCCCAAACTCAGCCCAATCACTTTAAAATTACAAAAAATGTTACAAGCCATATCAAACTATGCCAAACTCATCTAAATTAGTTTGGCTTCCATAAATCACCCCCAACTACCCCTTACCACCCCAAAATAGGCTCAATCACTTTAAAATTACAAAAAAATTATACAAACCGTAGCAAACTATGCCAAACTCCCCTAAATTACTTCGGCTACCATAAATCACCCCAAACTACCCCTTACAACCCCAAAATAAACCCAATCACTTTAAAATTACAAAATATTCAACAAATCATAGCAAACTATGCCTAACTCACCTAAATTACTTCGGCTACCATAAATCACCCCCAACTACCCCTTACCACCCCAAAATAGGCTCAATCACTTTAAAATTACAAAAAAATTATACAAACCGTAGCAAACTATGCCAAACTCCCCTAAATTACTTCGGCTACCATAAATCACCCCGAACTACCCCTTACAACCCCAAAATAAACCCAATCACTTTAAAATTACAAAATATTCAACAAATCATAGCAAACTATGCCTAACTCACCTAAATTACTTCGGCTATCATAAATCACCCCCAACTACCCCTTACCACCCCTAACTCATCCCAATCACTTTAAAATTACAAAAAATGCTACAAACCATAGCAAACTATGCCTAACTCACCTAAATTACTTCGGCTAACATAAATCACCCCCAACAACCCCTTACTACCCCAATATAAGCCCAATCACTTTAAAATTACAAAAAATGCTACAAACCATAGCAAACTATGCCAAACTCACTTAAATTACTGCGGCTACCATAAATCACCCCCAACTACCCCTTACCAACCACAAACTAAACCCAATCACTTTAAAATTACAAAAAATGCTACAAACCATAGCAAACTATGCCAAACTCACTTAAATTACTTCGGCTATCATAAATCACCCCCAACCACCCCTTACCACCCCAAACTCAGCCCAATCACTTTAAAATTACAAAAAATGTTACAAGCCATATCAAACTATGCCAAACTCATCTAAATTAGTTTGGCTTCCATAAATCACCCCCAACTACCCCTTACCACCCCAAAATAGGCTCAATCACTTTAAAATTACAAAAAAATTATACAAACCGTAGCAAACTATGCCAAACTCCCCTAAATTACTTCGGCTACCATAAATCACCCCAAACTACCCCTTACAACCCCAAAATAAACCCAATCACTTTAAAATTACAAAATATTCAACAAATCATAGCAAACTATGCCTAACTCACCTAAATTACTTCGGCTACCATAAATCACCCCCAACTACCCGTTACCACCCCAAAATAAGCCCAATCACTTTAAAATTACAAAAAATGCTACAAACCATAGCAAACTATGCCAAACTCACTTAAATTACTTCGGCTATCATAAATCACCCCCAACTACCCCTTACCACCCCTAACTCATCCCAATCACTTTAAAATTACAAAAAATGCTACAAACCATAGCAAACTATGCCTAACTCACCTAAATTACTTCGGCTAACATAAATCACCCCCAACAACCCCTTACTACACCAAAATAAGCCCAATCACTTTAAAATTACAAAAAAATGCTACGAACCATAGCAAACTATGCCTAACTCACCTAAATTACTTCGGCAACCATAAATCACCCCCAACTACACCTTACCACCCCAAAATAAGCCCAATCACTTTAAAATTACAAAAAATGCTACAAACCATAGCAAACTATGCCAAACTCACTTAAATTACTGCGGCTACCATAAATCACCCCCAACTACCCCTTACCAACCACAAACTAAACCCAATCACTTTAAAATTACAAAAAATGCTACAAACCATAGCAAACTATGCCAAACTCACTTAAATTACTTCGGCTATCATAAATCACCCCCAACCACCCCTTACCACCCCAAACTCAGCCCAATCACTTTAAAATTACAAAAAATGTTACAAGCCATATCAAACTATGCCAAACTCATCTAAATTACTTTGGCCTCCATAAATCACCCCCAACTACCCCTTACCACCCCAAAATAGGCTCAATCACTTTAAAATTACAAAAAAATTCTACAAACCGTAGCAAACTATGCCAAACTCCCTTAAATTACTTCGGCTACCATAAATCACCCCGAACTACCCCTTACAACCACAAAATAAACCCAATCACTTTAAAATTACAAAAAATGCTACAAACCATAGCAAACTATGCCAAACTCACTTAAATTACTTTGGCTTCTATAAATCACCCCCAACTACCCCTTACCACCCCAAAATAGGCTCAATCACTTTAAAATTACAAAAAAATTCTACAAACCATAGCAAACTATGCCAAACTCCCCTAAATTACTTCGGCTACCATAAATCACCCCGAACTACCCCTTACAACCCCAAAATAAGCCCAATCACTTTAAAATTACAAAATATTCAACAAATCATAGCAAATTATGCCTAACTCACCTAAATTACTTCGGCTACCATAAATCACCCCCAACTACCCCTTACAACCCTAAAATTAGCCCAATCACTTTAAAATTACGAAAAATGCTACAAACCATAGCAAACTATCTCAAACTCACCTGAATTACTTCGGCTACCATAAATCACCCCCAACTACCCCTTACCACCCCAAACTAAGCCCAATCGCTTTAAAATTACAAAAAATGCTACAAACCATAGCAAACTATTCCAAACTCACCTAAATTACTTCGGCTACCATAAATCACCCCCAACTACCCCTTACCAACCACAAACTAAACCCAATCACTTTAAAATTACAAAATATTCTACAAACCATAGCAAACTATGCCAAACTCACTTAAATTACTTCGGCTATCATAAATCACCCCCAACTACCCCTTACCACCCCAAAATAAGCCCTATTACTTTAAAATTACAAAAAATTATACAAACCATAGCAAACTATTCCAAACTCACCTAAATTACTTCGGCTACCATAAATCACCCCCAACTACCCCTTACCGCCCCAAAATTTGCCTAATCACTTTAAAATTACAAAAATGCTACAAAACATAGCAAGCTATGCCAAACTCACTTAAATTACTTCGGCTACCATAAATTAATAATCGTTTTCAATCAAAATCTTCTATTAGGTTGTGTTATTTATAAATGCCTTATCGTATTAAATCATAAAATATTAATAAATATCTGCACATAAAATATATTGTTCCGACTAATAGTCGTTATTCTGAATATTAAATATGCTGATACCTATTTTGATTCTCTTCCACCTTCCAATAAATATTTGTTCCAGTTGAAATGCAAACATAAACGAATTTCTGAATTGCAACACGCTGACGGGGCAAGCCCTACCTTTTCAACATGCGTGCATTTGTATAAACAGCTCTATGGTTTTTAACTTTAAAGAGGTATAAAGGCGGTGTAAGCGCTAGAGTTTCGTAAAAATATCTGAAAAATTCGAAATTCTGCAATTGAATCAGAACTATTTTTGTGTTCGATAGTAAATTTATACTTGGAGTGGCACTGCCAACCCTGCCACCCCTGACTAGCCCCACTGCTGACTACTTTCCTTCCAGAAAAATTTTTGAAATCAGCGGCAAAATAAATTTAGGGCACCTGGATGTGAAAATATCACTATGTAATAAGTTCAGACTGACAAGAGTGAAAAAAACCGCTTGCATCCAGAAACGAACTCAAATAGAACACTTGAAATTTAGATATTTGTTTGTAATTCGTCACAGGTCCTTGAAGGCATGCATGTTAATGTAAACAAGTGTTAGTTTATCGGAGAGGCCGAATAAGATTTTTACATCCACCACATTCCCGTCAAAATATTTATTTACCTTAGTATGTTAATTATTTCATTATTTGGTAATCCAAATTCTTTTAATACGCACTAGGCACGTGCACCTAATATAATTGTTAAAATTGCTGCTTCAGCGTCTGGAACGCTGGTACTCAACGTCGCCAAGGTCGAGGCGGCACATCAGTATTCGAAGTTCTATCGCTATTAAATAAATTTTTTTAATATAATATTCCCGATTTGTTCTTGACGTTAAGTAAATATCTCCCCAATCGATTTTAGAAAAATTACCATCGTCGTACCGGACACCACTTATATACCGTACGCTAATTTTAACGTTCATTTAATGATAGTGGTGTATTTGATCTTCACCAAACCTGCTCCGGCCAAAATCCGAAATTTGCAGTTTTACCGGATTTCACTGACATCATAAGTAATGCGTGCTTATATACGATTTACACTATTTATTTTATGTACATTGTGTTTATTATTGTTCTGCATTATTTATAACTAAGATGGAGGAATAGTAAGCGGGGTACAAAATACCACCACGTATAATTCCTCTGCAAAGTGATGGAAATAGTCTTTTTTACTATCTTTCCTATTGCGGAAATAGAGCTCAAGAGGTTCGCACTATAATTGTTCATTTTAAAATTACCAAATTTTCTGTATATTTTACCTGAATACGTACAACACCCCTAAACATAATGTACCATTCCAAACTACCCTCAAAAATCATACACTTGCCATTCCAAACTACCCCACATCAACCTAAAATGTAAAAAAATTACGAATTCCAAGCAAACTACGCTAAACTCGCATAAATTACTTCGACTTCCGCTATAACACCCCAACCACTTCTTACCAAGCCAAACTAAACCCAATCACATTAAAATTACCAAAAGTTTCGTTTAATCCGCCAAAGCTAAACCCATCAATAACCATTCAAAACAATCCCCCAAAAAAACCTTATCATCCGAAACTACACCAAATACATCGTTTTTATGGTGTGAAATTATGTATATATATATTTCAACATTCTGCGACGACATTCTTTAACGTTGTTAGAGAACTAAATGGGAATAATTTGAAATAATTCAGTTTCTCTGTCAACTCTCCTTCTCTTGAAGAGTGAAAAAGAGTGAAAAAAAAGGAGCTTGCAACCAGAAACGAAATTATCGTCATTTTCCAAATCATATTGAAGTACCCGGTCCTGGCAATGCAAGCTAATTTCAGCAAATTTGTTTATTTTGTGATTGGAAAAGTAGAGCATTCCTGTTTAATTGTATTATTATGTCGATTAGTCAACATCACCAATACACCACTTTTGTCAACACTGCGTTTATTTAATCTACGTCCGGGCAACGCCGGGAACATTCAGCTAGTTTAAAAGTAATTGGGTTTAGTTTGTTGCGGTAAGGGTTAGTTGGTGATAATTTAGAGTAGCCGAAGTAATTTAGGTGAGTCTCGCAAAGTTTGTTACGATTTGTACACCTTTTTTTGTAATTTTAAGATGATATGGTTTGGTTTGTTGTGGTAAGGGATAGTTGGGGGTGATTTACGGTAGCCGAAGTAATTTAGGTAATTCTGGTATAGTTTGTTAGAATTTTTAGCATTTTTTTGTAATTTTAAAGTGATTGGGCTTAGTTTGTTGCTGTAAAGTGTAGTTGGGGGTGATTTTTGATAGCCGAAGTAATTTAGGTGAGTTTGGCATAGTTTCCTATGGTTAGTAGCATTTTTTTGTAATTTAAAAGTGATTGGGTTTAGTTTGTTGTGGTAAGGGTTAGTTGGTGATGATTTAGAGTAGCCGAAGTAATTTAGGTGAGTCTGGCATAGTTTGTTATGATTTGTACACCTTTTTTGTAATTTTAAGATGATATGGTTTGGTTTGTTGTGGTAAGGGATAGTTGGGGGTGATTTACGTTAGCCGAAGTAATTTAGGTGATTCTGGTATAGTTTGTTATGATTTTTAGCATTTTTTTGTAATTTTAAAGTGATTGGGCTTAGTTTGTTGCTGTAAAGTGTAGTTGGGGGTGATCTTTGATAGCCGAAGTAATTTAGGTGAGTTTGGCATAGTTTGCTATGGTTAGTAGCATTTTTTTGTAATTTAAAAGTGATTGGGTTTAATTTGTTGTGGTAAGGGTTAGTTGGTGATGATTTAGAGTAGCCGAAGTAATTTAGGTGAGTCTGGCATAGTTTGTTATGATTTGTACACCTTTTTTTGTAATTTTAAGATGATATGGTTTGGTTTGTTGTGGTAAGGGATAGTTGGGGGTGATTTACGGTAGCCGAAGTAATTTAGGTGATTCTGGTATAGTTTGTTAGAATTTTTAGCATTTTTTTGTAATTTTAAAGTGATTGGGCTTAGTTTGTTGCTGTAATGTGTAGTTGGGAGTGATTTTTGATAGCCGAAGTAATTTAGGTGAGTTTGGCCTAGTTTGCAATGGTTAGTAGCATTTGTTTGTAATTTAAAAGTGATTGGGTTTAGTTTGTTGTGGTAAGGGTTAGTTGGTGATGATTTAGAGTAGCCGAAGTTATTTAGGTGAGTCTGGCATAGTTTGTTATGATTTGTACATATTTTTTTGTAATTTTAAAATGACTTGGTTTGGTTTGTTGTGGTAAGGGATAGTTGGGGGTGATTTACGGTAGCCGAAGTAATTTAGGTAATTCTGGTATAGTTTGTTATGATTTTTAGCATTTTTTTGTAATTTTAAAGTGATTGGGCTTAGTTTGTTGCTGTAAAGTGTAGTTGGGGGTGATTTTTGATAGCCGAAGTAATTTAGGTGAGTTTGGCATAGTTTGCTATGGTTAGTAGCATTTTTTTGTAATTTAAAAATGATTGGGTTTAGTTTGTTGTGGTAAGGGTTAGTTGGTGATGATTTAGAGTAGCCGAAGTAATTTAGGTGAGTCTGGCATAGTTTGTTATGATTTGTACACCTTTTTTTGTAATTTTAAGATGATATGGTTTGGTTTGTTGTAGTAAGGGATAGTTGGGGGTGATTTACGGTAGCCGAAGTAATTTAGGTGATTCTGGTATAGTTTGTTATGATTTTTAGCATTCTTTTGTCATTTTAAAGTGATTGGGCTTAGTTTGTTGCTGTAAAATGTAGTTGGGGGTGATTTTTGATAGCCGAAGTAATTTAGGTGAGTTTGGCATAGTTTGCTATAGTTAGTAGCATTTTTTTGTAATTTAAAAGTGATTGGGTTTAGTTTGTTGTGGTAAGGGTTAGTTGGTGATGACTTAGAGTATCCGAAGTAATTTAGGTGAGTCTGGCATAGTTTGTTATGATTTGTACACCTTTTTTTGTAATTTTAAGATGATATGGTTTGGTTTGTTATGGTAAGGGATAGTTGGGGGTGATTTACGGTAGCCGAAGTAATTTAGGTGATTCTGGTATAGTTTGTTATGATTTTTAGCTTTTTTTTGTAATTATAAAGTGATTGGGCTTAGTTTGTTGCTGTAAAGTGTAGTTGGGGGTGATTTTTGATAGCCGAAGTAATTTCGGTGAGTTTGGCATAGTTTGCTATGGTTAGTAGCATTTTTTTGTAATTTAAAAGTGATTGGGTTTAGTTTGTTGTGGTAAGGGTTAGTTGGTAATGATTTAGAGTAGCCGAAGTAATTTAGGTGAGTCTGGCATAGTTTGTTATGATTTGTACACCTTTTTTGTAATTTTAAGATGATGTGGTTTGGTTTGTTGTGGTAAGGGATAGTTGGGGGTGATTTACGGTAGCCGAAGTGATTTAGGTGATTCTGGTATAGTTTGTTATGATTTTTAGCATTTTTTTGAAATTTTAAAGTGATTGGGCTTAGTTTGTTGCTGTAAAGTGTAGTTGGGGGTGATTTTTGATAGCCGAAGTAATTTAGGTGAGTTTGGCCTAGTTTGCTATGGTTAGTAGCATTTTTTTGTAATTTAAAAGTGATTGGGTTTAGTTTGTTGTGGTAAGGGTTAGTTGGTGATGATTTAGGGTAGCCAAAGTAATTTAGGTGAGTCTGGCATAGTTTGTTATGATTTGTACACCTTTTTTTGTAATTTTAAGATGATATGGTTTGGTTTGTTGTGGTAAGGGATAGTTGGGGGTGATTTACGGTAGCCGAAGTAATTTTGGTGATTCTGGTATAGTTTGTTATGATTTTTAGCATTTTTGTATAATTTTACAGTGATTGGGCTTAGTTTGTTGCTGTAAAGTATAGTTGGGGGTGATTTTTGATAGCCGAAGTAATTTAGGTGAGTTTGGCATAGTTTGCTACGGTTAGTAGCATTTTTTTGTAATTTAAAAGTGATTGGCTTTAGTTTGTTGTGGTAAGGGTTAGTTGGTAATGATTTAGAGTAGCCGAAGTAATTTAGGTGAGTCTGGCATAGTTTGTTATGATTTGTACACCTTTTTTTGTAATTTTAAGATGATATAGTTTGGTTTGTTGTGGTAAGGGATAGTTGGGGGTGATTTACGGTAGCCGAAGTAATTTAGGTGATTCTGGTATAGTTTGTTATGATTTTTAGCATTTTTGTGTAATTTTAAAGTGATTGGGCTTAGTTTGTTGCTGTAAAGTGTAGTTGGGGGTGATTTTTGATAGCCGAAGTAATTTAGGTGAGTTTGGCATAGTTTGCTATGGTTAGTAGCATTTTTTTGTATTTTAAAAGTGATTGGGCTTAGTTTGTTGTGGTAAGGGTTAGTTGGTGATGATTTAGAGTAGCCGAAGTAATTTAGGTGAGTCTGGCATAGTTTGTTATGATTTGTACACCTTTTTTTGTAATTTTAAGATGATATGGTTTGGTTTGTTGTGGTAAGGGATAGTTGGGGGTGATTTACGGTAGCCGAAGTAATTTAGGTGATTCTGGTATTGTTTGTTATGATTTTTAGCATTTTTTTGTAATTTTAAAGTGATTGGGCTTAGTTTGTTGCTGTAAAGTGTTGTTGGGGGTGATTTTTGATAGCCGAAGTAATTTAGGTGAGTTTGGCATAGTTTGCTATGGTTAGTAGCATTTTTTTTGTAATTTAAAAGTGATTGGGTTTAGTTTGTTGTAGTAAGGGTTAGTTGGTGATGATTTAGAGTAGCCGAAGTAATTTAGGTGAGTCTGGCATAGTTTGCTATGGTTAGTAGCATTTTTTTGTAATTTAAAAGTGATTGGGTTTAGTTTGTTGTGGTAAGGGATAGTTGGTGATGATTTTGAGTAGCCGAAGTAATTTAGGTGAGTCTGGCATAGTTTGTTATGATTTGTACACCTTTTTTTGTAATTTTAAGGTGATATGGTTTCGTTTGTTGTGGTAAGGGATAGTTGGGGGTGATTTACGGTAGCCGAAGTAATTTAGGTGATTCTGGTATAGTTTGTTATGATTTTTAGCATTTTTTTGTAATTTTAAAGTGATTGGGCTTAATTTGTTGCTGTAAAGTGTAGTTGGGTGTGATTTTTGATAGCCGAAGTAATTTAGGTGAGTTTGGCATAGTTTGCTATGGTTAGTAGCATTTTTTTGTAATTTAAAAGTGATTGGGCTTAGTTTGTTGTGGTAAGGGTTAGTTGGTGATGATTTAGAGTAGCCGAAGTAATTTAGGTGAGTCTGGCATAGTTTGTTATGATTTGTACACCTTTTTTTTTAATTTTAAGATGATATGGTTTGGTTTGTTGTGGTAAGGGATAGTTGGGGGTGATTTACGGTAGCCGAAGTAATTTAGGTGATTCTGGTATAGTTTGTTATGATTTTTAGCATTTTTTTGTAATTTTAAAGTGATTGGGCTTAATTTGTTGCTGTAAAGTGTTGTTGGGGGTGATTTTTGATAGCCGAAGTAATTTAGGTGAGTTTGGCATAGTTTGCTATGGTTAGTAGCATTTTTTTGTAATTTAAAAGTGATTGGGTTTAGTTTGTTGTGGTAAGGGTTAGTTGGTGATGATTTAGAGTAGCCGAAGTAATTTAGGTGAGTCTGGCATAGTTTGTTATGATTTGTACACCTTTTTTTGTAATTTTAAGATGATATGGTTTGGTTTGTTGTGGTAAGGGATAGTTGGGGGTGATTGACGGTAGCCGAAGTAATTTAGGTGATTCTGGTATAGTTTGTTATGACTTTTAGCATTTTTTTGTAATTTTAAAGTGATTGGGCTTTGTTTGTTGCTGTAAAGTGTAGTTGGGGGTGATTTTTGATAGCCGAAGTAATTTAGGTGAGTTTGGCATAGTTTGCTATGGTTAGTAGCATTTTTTTGTAATTTAAAAATGATTGGGTTTAGTTTGTTGTGGTAAGGGTTAGTTGGTGATGATTTAGAGTAGCCGAAGTAATTTAGGTGAGTCTGGCATAGTTTGTTATGATTTGTACACCTTTTTTTGTAATTTTAAGATGATATGGTTTGGTTTGTTGTGGTAAGGGATAGTTGGGGGTGATTTACGGTAGCCGAAGTAATTTAGGTGATTCTGGTATAGTTTGTTATGATTTTTAGCATTTTTTTGTAATTTTAAAGTGATTGGGCTTAGTTTGTTGCTGTAAAGTGTAGTTGGGGGTGATTTTTGTTAGCCGAAGTAATTTAGGTGAGTTTGGCATAATTTGCTATGGTTAGTAGAATTTTTTTGTAATTTAAAAGTGATTGGGTTTAGTTTGTTGTGGTAAGGGTTAGTTGGTGATGATTTAGAGTAGCCGAAGTAATTTAGGTGAGTCTGGCATAGTTTGTTATGATTTGTACACCTTTTTTTGTAATTTTAAGATGATATGGTTTGGTTTGTTATGGTAAGGGATAGTTGGGGGTGATTTTTTTTATTTATTTTTTTTATTAAATTAAAGGCTAACAAGCGTTTAGTGCCCAATAAAAAGCCCAATATTGAACAATTAAAAAATAAATAATAAAAATAAACAAAACCCAACACGCACAACACTCATTATTACAAAATTAGGCTGGCACAAAGTGGGTTGACAACAGTTACTTTACTGTTTACTGTTTACTTCGAGCGTCACAAACGTCTAAATCATAACCTGCAGCGATCCAACTTTGACCCAGCACGCATACAACAGACGACACCTAGGTAACAGTGTCCTCATGATGGGATGCACCGTGACCGAAAAACAGCTGATAATTGGATGGAACTACAAAGAGGCACCGGGCGTAACATAACCTCACATTTTTAGCTCGAGCAACAGCATACATGCAACTGTTCCTCAGTTTGAGGTGCTCATATGACTAACATCTATTGCAGAACATGACTCCGAATGTCCCGGTCTAAGCAGTGCAGTATGTCACATTTATCTTCAATCCTCTCGTACGTCTGAATCATGACATATAAATGGGAGGTCTTAAGGATGTTAGTTAAGGGCTTTGGCTTGTAAAACAAGCGCTGCGTTCTTCTGCCACCTGAGGGAATTCTTACGTTGATTCCGCCAAGCAACGTCGGTGTATCCACGAGACCATTTAAGACCTTCCATAAGGTGACAACCGCACAACAATTTCGCCTGTCTTCCAGAGTACTGTAAAGAATATAATGCAGTAGGGCGTGTAATTAATTTACCAACAACCGAGATGAACCTCTACAATCCCGTGAAGTCAGCAACGAACCTGTAATAATAAACAGTAGGTGAGCATTGTTGCCCGGCAACGAAGGCCTCACTCACACAACGTCCCATTGGACACTTTAAAACAAGCCACTAAACCCTTCTGGCACCAGGAACGCTCAGCCTCATTCACGAACCACAACCCCACATCAATCCCCGGTGCCTGGATCCCCAAGGTCACCGCGCCAAACCAGTAAACCCCGGTTGGATGGCAACGTAAGTCATCGGAAACATCGCTGGATCCCCAAGCGACTACCCCAGACAACCTACCGTTTTGCAAGACGATGTCAGGGCCAGGTTCAACAGCGCATGTCCTCAACAACAATCAACACACCAGAAGCAGATCTATCATCCAAACAACAATACCCAGCGAGTTCTATCCACTCACCTGCCGATAACGCTTCATGTTGAGGCACTCAATTTTTCTAGACATACAAAATGGCCGACTTGCCAAACTGTCAAACATCAGTGCCAACTATCAATGCATTTTATTAATATAAATGAACAATAAACAAAAACGAATCAAACGTCAAAAAAAATGCAACTGTTACATTCGGCCATCCTGACTTTCGGTTCGACCCGAACCGGCTTCCTCATCTGGGTCAGTCAATACAACCCCATCTTCTCCGCTATTACTAACAGTTTCGTCTGATATGCCCCCTGGGTTGGCCCATGGTTTCATTTTGTCCACGGCAATAACACTCTCGTAGTTTGCGGTAACATTACGGTGTGAACCAGGCATATCCGCCACAAGATAACGATCGTGTGGGAGTACAGCCTTAACAATCATCGGCTGACAATATGGTGGTACCAACTTTTGGCTTTCCCCCGAAGTACGAGTGGTTTTCTCAATAACCACTATATCTCCAACCTTATATTGACGAGCTGGTTTACGTTTTTTATCAAAATGTTGTTTCTGTCGCTCCTGACTCTGACACGTTTTTTCCCAAGCTTCCTGTCGGGTTTTAAGTATATCGTCAATTACTCTCGGTATTTGTTGCACCTCGTCGCGCAATTCGACAACAGTACCGCTCCTAGGCTTGTAACCCATCATCAGCTCACTTGGAGTTCTTCCAGTTGACTCATTCACAAGGTTATTAATTGATAACTGTACCTGGGGTAGGTTGGCGTCCCATAGATTATCTTCCAAAGTTGATGTCATCAGAGCTGTTAAAATACTACGGTTTAACCTCTCAACTTGGCCATTAGCACTCGGTGTAGCAACGGCTATCTTTACGTGTCGAATTCCATTTCGCTCACAATAGGATTCAAACTTCTTAGCAGTGAAACTGCTACCTCGATCCGTAACACAAGTTTTCGGGATGCCATAGAGATGGCAAAGTTTATCTAAGAAGTTTAGTACCAAACTGGTTTTTGTTGATTTAACAGCTTCCACAAATAAAAACTTCGCAAATGCGTCGACAACAGCCAAAATGTGAATGTTTCACCGTTTTGATTTTGGGAACGGTCCCAAGTGATCGATATGTATAGTTTCAAATGGAACAGTTGGTTTTACTGGTGGGTGCAGATAACCCTCGCCCTTCCCTGACGTCTTTTTATGGAGTATACATCTTACACAACAAGCGATGTAGTCTGCAACGTATTTTCTCATGCGGGGAAACCAGTAACAATCGGAAATTCGATACAATGTTTTGTCTACTCCAAAGTGACCAAAATCATCGTGAGCTGCCCGAACAATCTGTTGGCGCATTCCATGTGGTACAACCCACTGTATTCCTCGGGCTGTAATCCGGTATACTCTACCATCACGCATACAGTAGTTCTTGTAAACTTGTTTTTCATAATCCCTTTCAGGCGATTTTGACAGCACTTTGTATAGTTCTTGTATTTTTGGATCCATCAGTTGTCCGGCTAGAATTAAATCGGATTTTTCAAGGCTCAAGACGATTTGGGGTTGTTTCGAATTCTTAGTTGGATTTCGACTCAAGGCGTCGACATGGCGCATTTGGGTCCCTAGTCGATATTTCACATCGAAGTTATATTGCTGAAGATCAAACCACCATCTCGCTATCCGGTGATTCAAATGCGTCTTAGTACTCGATGTCGTGAGTGCGTTGCAATCAGTAACAATTGTGAATGATATATCGAACAAGTAAACTCGACACTTCCGGACGCTCTCCACAACCGCCAGAGCTTCTAGCTCGAAAGAATGATAATTACGCTCATGGTCATTAGTTTGCCGACTATAATATGATATAGGGTGAAGACGTCCATCCGACTGGTATTGCAGCAGAATTCCGGCAATCCCCAATGAGCTAGCGTCAGTATGCAGCTCAGTCTTCGCAGCAGGGTCATATATAGCAAGAACGGGGCGAGATATTAGTAGTTCCTTCAGTTGAGCAAATGATTTCTCTTGGTTTCTACCCCATTCCCAAAGTACATTTTTACGGGTCAAATTCGTCAATGGTCTTGCAAGCTCAGCGAAATTCTTGACAAACTGTCTAAAGTAACCAGCTAGGCCGATAAACTGTCGAACGTTCAAAGCACTCGTTGGAGTAGGAAATTGTTCGATTGCTCTAATTTTATCACGTCCAGGTTGTATCTTTCCATCGCTTATTTCAAATCCTAGATAGATAACGGACTTCTGCAGAAATGAACATTTCTCTAAATTCAAAGTAAGGCCTTCTCGACGCAGTACTTCTAAGATCTTCCTCAAGTCGTTAATAGCTAGCTCAGGTGAAATAGAATGTATCAAAATATCATCCAAGTACACGCTGGCAATATCAGCAACAGGTCGAAGTATGTGGTTCATAAATCGTTGGAATACCCTAGGGGCATTCGTTAAACCAAATGGCATTCTTACATACTGATATTGTCCTTCGGGCGTTACGAAACTAGTATACTTTCGGGAGGATTCTTCAACGGGTATTTGATAATATCCTGATCGGAGATCCAGACTAGTAAAGTATTTTCCACCTTGTAGTTTATCGATCTGTTCACTTATCTTAGGGAGAGGGTGACTATCCTTGACAGTAAGGGCGTTCAATTTCCTATAATCTACGCAAAGACGTTTTTGCCCGTTTTTTTTATCAACAAGGACAACCGGTGAAGCATAATTCGAATTTGACTCCTCCACAATTCCTACATTCAAAAGTTCGTCCACCATTTGCTTAACTTGTCGTGATTCATTCGGCGAGAGCCTATACGGTCGATATGTAAATGGTTTCTCTTCACGTAGCTGGATCTGCATTGACGTACCAGTTGCACATCCCAACTCATCTGTTGTTATAGCGAAACAATCGCGAAATTGTTTCAGTAATGCAATTAGTTCTTGTTTTACCTGCGGGTCGACGTCTCCGATTCGAATCTGATCTAAAGGTAATGGTATTACATTGCTCTTAGTGACCCTGCGAATTATGAGCTCATTCGCATCTTCCTGACAAACTCTACCTCTCGCAATTACGGTGTCCTTCTTGAAATGAATATATTTTTTCGATAAATTCACAACTGGAATAACACGCGAGCTATCCGTTTCACTCCCGAGAAGCCAAGACATTCTATAAGCAAACAAATCCCGATAGAGGTTTGTTTTCAACGCTAAGTAACCCGAACTCATTAAACACATCCATTACAGGATAGCAGAAATTAGACAATCAAGTTTTATTCCGAAATGCGCTAAAACCCATGAAGTTCACAATAATAAAATTTACTAACAGCGCCCGCATCCACTTCCTGATACTCCCAGTACTCCGGAGACCCTCGAGTACTGCGCCAAGCTGAAAATCAGCTGGATGGCCAACTCTAAAGTCAAGGCACCAACCTAGACTTAACAAACACACCATTCAGGTACCTCTAAACATTCACACACTAAAAATGGCAGAGTTATCACGGGTGGATGAAACAGGGCTATCTTTCCGTCAATAAACGTCATAGAGTTCAAGAGCGCAATCAGTTTTCAATTTATACGAATTATACATATAATACTACAGGTATAGACACCACAGATCGTGTCGGTTCATCCCACTTCTGAATTTTGTAAAGAATATAATGCAGTAGGGCGTGTAATTAATTTACCAACAACCGAGATGAACCTCTACAATCCCGTGAAGTCAGCAACGAACCTGTAATAATAAACAATAGGTGAGCATTGTTGCCCGGCAACGAAGGCCTCACTCACACAACGTCCCATTGGACACTTTAAAACAAGCCACTGAACCCTTCTGGCACCAGGAACGCTCAGCCTCATTCACGAACCACAACCCCACATCAATCCGCGGTGCCTGGATCCCCAAGGTCACCGCGCCAAACCAGTAAACCCCGGTTGGATGGCAACGTAAGTCATCGGCAACATCGCTGGATCCCCAAGCGACTACCCGAGACAACCTACCGTTTTGCAAGACGATGTCAGGGCCAGGTTCAACAACGCATGTCTTCAACAACAATCAACACACCAGAAGCAGATCTATCATCCAAACAACAATACCCAGCGAGTTCTATCCACTCACCTGCCGATAACGCTTCATGTTGAGGCACTCAATTTTTCTAGACATACAAAATGGCCGACTTGCCAAACTGTCAAACATCAGTGCCAACTATCAATGCATTTTATTAATATAAATGAACAATAAACAAAAACGAATCAAACGTCAAAACAAATGCAACTGTTACAGTACAAAGGTGGAACCGAGACAGCAATGCACTATGAGGGAAACCCTGAGGTGGATAGGATCCCGTCTCCTTCCAGTAAAGTATTTTTGCAAATCGACGCTGTACTCTCTCTACTACACTTTTTGAGTTCTGGTAGATTGGAAACCACACTAATGAGGCATATTCTAGGTTTGACCTAACGAATGCATTGTACAAAATCTTAAGAACGGTAATGTCTTTTAGGTCAAATGTTCTTCTTAAGACTAAACCCAACATTGCATAAGAGCGGCTAATAACCTTCGCAACGTGGACATCGAATCGGAAGGCAGAGTCAAAAACGACACCCAGATCACAAGTGGACGTCAACCTCACGAGGGCCGTAGAGTTGATCTTATAGGGAAATTCATATGTGGCTTTCTTGCGAGTGTAGCTAAGTACACTACATTTCTCTATATTCAGTGGTAATGTGTTGCGTATAGCCCACTCTTGCAAGCTGTTTAAGTTCTCTTGCAGTATTTTCGCATCGTTCGCGGATGATATTACATAGTAAATTTTAATATTGTCGGCATAGAGAAGTACGGGAACATTTAGTTGTTCAGTGACGTCATCAACATAAATGTTGAACAAGAGAGGGCCAAGTACAGAACCTTGTGGAACTCCTGAGGTCTGTAAGTAATATTTCGACCGATAACCCTGGTATTGCACATATGAACTTCTTTTGCAGAGATACGAGGCGATGACGGATACCAACGCTGGCGAGATTCCGAAGAAGCTTAGTTTGTCCACCAGCAAGTTGTGGTTTATTTTATCGAATGCCGTAGAAAAATCTGTGTAGATTACATCAACTTGTTTATGACGGTGGATGGAAAACAAGATGTTTTAAGGATGGCGTTAAAGATGGCAGTTAAGGGTTTCACGAAGACATGAGCACAGTCCCTGATAAGAAAGGCAGGTATGAGATCTGGGCCGGCCGTTTGTGAGTCTCGTAATCTGCCAATACTTTCTAGCACCTCAGTTTCAGTAAAGGAATTTACAATCAGCAAACTGTGCTGGTTATTTCTGGGCGTAGCGTTGCCGACACATGTGGTGTTATTGAAGTTTGAGGCGAAGAATTCAGCGAAAGCCTCCAGGATTGAATTGGACTTAATCAACTCGTCGTTTTTATAGTCCATGACTGTTGGGAAAATATCAGAAGACTCGAAAGTAAGACCAAAAATTCTTAGGATTCGCTGTAATATTATCTCTTGCTCTGGTCAGAAAGAGGTTTCTGCGCTCAGAAATGGCTGTTTTCAGTTCAGCTCGACAATCTTTGAAGCGGTTATAACTGTGTTCTGTTCTATAAGATTTAAACTTCCGCCATAATTTGGCTTTTCGTCTAACCAATTTAATCGTGCTGTGGTCAAACCACTGTGGGTACACGCCCGCTGACTGCTGCTTATAAGGTACCCGACGATTGAAGATTTGTTGCAGTTGACCGTAAAAATTATCCAATAATCCATTCACTTTGCAGGCCCCGTCTGTTGGTGAGAAATCAGCTTCACAAAGTTCACAGTATAACGCTGGGAAGTTGCATTTTTTGAAGTTAAATTCCTTCTTGTAATGAGAATCGAACTTGGGATTTTTCTTGATCTGATACGATAACATTATGTCAAGGCTCGGATGATGCATATCTTCAGAAACCAGGGGTTTTTCTGCTCTGGAGACCTTACAAGGGATCGTACTCATTACCAAGTCTAGTGTTCGTCTATTAGCGTTGAGCACTGAATTATATTGTTTTACATTTAGTGAAGCCATTAGATTTGTTAGGGAAACGTGTTCGGCTCGTAAGGAATTACTCAAGTAATCAGTACCATTAGCAAGGAGATCAGGTATACTGAAGTCGCCCAGGATGAGTATATTGAAACTGTATAATTCATAGAAAGTTGTAATAAAGTCTGTCAGTGCGATGTAAGCTTGTTTTGGGCAAAACGGGGGGATGTAGATTAAGATAATATATAGTGAATTGTTAGTCTGTAGTAGTTTGATTATAAGAATATCAACACGCTGTAGTTCAGCAGATTTATTACTAGTATCTATCTGTACCACCCCAATGCTAGATCTAACAGCAATTAATACACCTCCGCCCTTAGTACGTTCAGAATTGCGATCGGCGCGAGACACATTGTACCTATTAGTGTCAAAGAACTCGCTATTTGAGAACTCGGGTGTTAAGTTTGTTTCTGTAATGGCAATGAGGTCATAATGATCAGAAGTTAGGGTTGCCTCGTAGAACGTGCTTGACTTCGATCGTAACCACCTGACATTCTGGTAATAACAGCATAGTTCGTTAGGCATATGTCTAAACAAGGACTTTGTAGATCTGTAGCAATTAGGTTTCGGTGTGACAAACGTATAGTTGGAAGGTAAGCTCGCAAAATCAGCTAGGAAATGTGGTTGCTATGCAGAGTTGAGTAATTCCGTTTTAAGTTTGAGCTGAGCACGCAAGAGTTGCGGGCATTTATTGTGCCATGCAGCATGGTCAACATCAACTTGAACGTTGTTGTTTTTATTGTATGCAATGCAGTTGACGCACTTTCGAACGGTAGCAGGGCATTCTTTCGGTTCGTGGGGACCGCTACATTTCGGACAGGATTTAGGTTCTTTACAGGCGAGTGGTGTGTGGTTAAAGCCGTTACAATTGAAACAACGACGTACCTCGATTGCGTCGAAGGCGGTGCAAAAATCGTATCCCACCAATAAACCACCGTCACGTGTTATTCGCTCAAATGAGTCGCGATCCGTTTGTATAATTGCTTGACTAATAGTAGAGTTATTCCTTGTAGGCCAGTATTTGACAATTATGCAGGTCGCGTCTAAATTTAGTTTTTGTGTGTTGCTTTTTAACGAGTGCTCGATTTGCTGCCTGAGATCGGTCTCTGACGGAGCTCCGGTGATGCCGACGAGCTTCACTCGCGGTTGCAACCCCTTTACTTCCGAAATAGTATAATCATCAGAAAGCCTTTCCATAGCGAGTTTCTTTAGACGCCGATTATCCTCATTTGAAGAACAGCCAATGATGAGACCACCGTTTTTTGCAGATTTAACTTTAGAAAATACAAGATCATCTTCAGCCGGGGTTGATACGCTGCGCGACGAAATGCTTGGTTTTATCGTTATCATTGCAAGATATTTTAGGTTAAATAATGATTGCCGGCTCAGTGCTATTCTTGAGAATGCTGGCGTAAAAGTTTGTTTTTGTTACGGGTGGAGTTCTTTCAAGAGGACTGGCAGATGACATCTTTTCGGCGATCAGATTGGAAATATCTTGTTTCAGTGCTGCAACTGCTCCTGTTAGCTTTAACAGAATCTCATCATATTTCTTTTGCAGCAATTCCTCCAAGGCAGATTGATCAACCCTGGAACACCTATCACGGCAATTAATGCAACTCCAGGAGATGCCAGGGACTTTATTAAAGGAATCAAAAGATTCGCGTGTGACGTGCACACAATTTAGATGAAAGATTTTCTGACATGTACCGCTGCACTTCAGGATTGCGTTATTAATTGTATCAGGGGCCACACCGTGACATACTCCACAGGAATTTATCATCGTGGAGTGGAATAGTCGGGCAGCAGAATATCAAAAAATGAATGACAATTACGTTCAGATCATGCGCACTCAAATGAACATAACCTGACACAATGAGTCCCCTCAATATCTGAATATCAGAGCACTGCTACATATGATTGGGCTTAGTTTGTTGCTGTAAAGTGTACTTGGGGGTGATTTTTGATAGCCGAAGTAATTTAGGTGAGTTTGGCATAGTTTGCTATGGTTAGTAGCATTTTTTTGTAATTTAAAAGTGATTGGGTTTAGTTTGTTGTGGTAAGGGTTAGGTGGTGATGATTTAGAGTAGCCGAAGTAATTTAGGTGAGTCTGGCATAGTTTGTTATGATTTGTACACCTTTTTTTGTAATTTTAAGATGATATGGTTTGGTTTGTTGTGGTAAGGGATAGTTGGGGGTGATTTACGGTAGCCGAAGTAATTTAGGTGATTCTGGTATAGTTTGTTATGATTTTTAGCATTTTTTGTAATTTTAAAGTGATTGGGCTTAGTTTGTTGCTGTAAAGTGTAGTTGGGAGTGATTTTTGATAGCCGAAGTAATTTAGGTGAGTTTGGCATAGTTTGCTATGGTTAGTAGCATTTTTTTCTAATTTAAAAATGATTGGGTTTAGTTTGTTGTGGTAAGGGTTAGTTGGTGATGATTTAGAGTAGCCGAAGTAATTTAGGTGAGTCTGGCATAGTTTGTTATGATTTGTACACCTTTTTTTGTAATTTTAAGATGATATGGTTTGGTTTGTTGTAGTAAGGGGTAGTTGGGGGTGATTTACGGTAGCCGAAGTAATTTAGGTTATTCTGGTATAGTTTGTTATGATTTTTAGCCTTTTTTTGTAATTTTAAAGTGATTTGGTGAAAAACAAATACACCACTACCATTAACTGAAAGAAAAAATTAGCGTACAAATATAAGTGGAATCCGGTTCGACGCTGGTAATTTTTCGAATATTGATTGGGGGCAGATTTGGTTAACGCGAGGATCAAATGTTAAATTAAAATACTTTATTTGATAGCGGTAGACCTTCGAACACTGATGCGTCGCCTCATCGAATTTGGCGACTTTGCGAACAGTTTCAGACGCTGGAGCAGCAATTTTCACAATTGTAGTTGTGTTAAAATTAAACACCGCGATCGAGTACTGCTCCACACGCTGAACCAGCAATTCTCGAATTCTAAGAAACGATAAGAAATACTTATCCAACGCTTGGTATGTGCGAATTTCTGCATAGATACTCAATCAAACTAAATCGAGCATTGCCTTTTCACGTTTGTGACCTTGCCCTTGACGTGGCAGGCTCCAGCTGCTTCAATAATGTAAAAATCTTATTCGGCGTCTCCAATAAACTCACATTTGTTTACATTAACACGCATTCCCTCATGGACTTCTGACGAATTACAAACAAATATTGCAACTTCAAGTGTTCCATTTAATTTCGTTTCTGGGTGCAAGCTCCTTTCTTTTCACTCTAGTCAGTCTAAACTTATTATACAAAGTTATATTTTCAAATCCAGGCGCCCTAAAGAATTTTGTCGTTGTTTTCCAAAGTTTCAAGAGAAGGAGAGTTGACATAGAAGCTAAATTATTCCAAATTATTCCCATTTAGTTCTCTGACAACGTTAAAGACAATGTTGAAATATATAGATACAAAATTTTACACCATAAAAACGAAGTATTTAGGAATTATGTATTAAAAAAGTCGAAGTTATTCTTCGCCCTTGAGCTCTATTTCCGGTATTAAAAATGTAATAGGTAAGATAGTAAGAAAGACTATTTCCATCACTTTTCACGGGAATTATGCATGGTGGTATTTATTCTCCGCTTACTATTAGATTTTCAAACTGCTCCATCTTAGTTATAAGTAATGCAGAACCCTAATGAACGCAATGTACGTAAAATAAATAGTGTAAATCGTGTATAAGCACACAATACTTAAGCGTATGATGTCAGTGAAAATTTCGGATTTTGGCCGGAGCAGGTTTGGTGAAGAACAAATACACCACTATGATTAACTGAACGTAAAAATTAGCGTACGATAATAAGTGACGTCCGGTCCGACGCTGGAAATTTTTCGAAAATCGATTGGGGAGAGTTTTGGTTAACGGCAAGAACAAATCGGGAATATCGGGAATAAAATAATTTATTTAATAGCGATAGAACTTCGAATACCGATGCGTCGCCTCGACCTTGGCGACGTTGAGTACCAGCGTTTCAGACGCTGAAGCAGCAATTTTCACAATTATATGAGGTGCACGTGCCTAGTGCGTATGTAAACAATTTGGATAACAAGTGATTTATGATAGCCGAAGTAATTTAAGTGAGTTTGGCATAGTTTGCTATGGTTTGTAGCATTTTTTGTAATTTTAAGGTGATTGGGCTTATTTTGGGTAGTAAGGGGTTGTAGGGGGTGATTTATGTTAGCCGAAGTAATTTAGGTGAGTTAGGCATAGTTTGCTATGGTTTGTAGCATTTTTTGTAATTTTAAAGTGATTGGGATGAGTTAGGGGTGGTAAGGGGTAGTTGGGGGTGATTTATGGAAGCCAAAGTAATTTAGATGAGTTTGGCATAGTTTGATAAGGCTTGTAACATTTTTTGTAATTTTAAAGTGATTGGGCTGAGTTTGGGGTGGTAAGGGGTAGTTGGGGGTGATTTATGATAGCCGAAGTAATTTAAGTGAGTTTGGCATAGTTTGCTATGGTTTGTAGCATTTTTTGTAATTTTAAAGTGATTGGGCTTATTTTGGGGTGGTAAGGGGTAGTTGGGGCTGATTTATGGTAGCCGAAGTAATTTAGGTGAGTTAGGCATAGTTTGCTATGGTTTGTAGCATTTTTTTGTAATTTTAAAGTGATTGGGCTTATTTTGGGGTAGTAAGGGGTTGTTGGGGGTGATTTATGTTAGCCGAAGTAATTTAGGTGAGTTAGGCATAGTTTGCTATGGTTTGTAGCATTTTTTGTAATTTTAAAGTGATTGGGCTTATTTTGGGGTAGTAAGGGGTTGTTGGGGGTGATTTATGTTAGCCGAAGTAATTTAGGTGAGTTAGGCATAGTTTGCTATGGTTTGTAGCATTTTTTTGTAATTTTAAAGTGATTGGGCTTATTTTGGGGTAGTAAGGGGTTGTTGGGGGTGATTTATGTTAGCCGAAGTAATTTAAGTGAGTTTGGCATAGTTTGCTATGGTTTGTAGCATTTTTTGTAATTTTAAAGTGATTGGGCTTATTTTGGGGTGGTAAGGGGTAGTTGGGGCTGATTTATGGTAGCCGAAGTAATTTAGGTGAGTTAGGCATAGTTTGCTATGGTTTGTAGCATTTTTTTGTAATTTTAAAGTGATTGGGCTTATTTTGGGGTAGTAAGGGGTTGTTGGGGGTGATTTATGTTAGCCGAAGTAATTTAGGTGAGTTAGGCATAGTTTGCTATGGTTTGTAGCATTTTTTGTAATTTTAAAGTGATTGGGTTTATTTTGGGGTAGTAAGGGGTTGTTGGGGGTGATTTATGTTAGCCGAAGTAATTTAGGTGAGTTAGGCATAGTTTGCTATGGTTTGTAGCATTTTTTGTAATTTTAAAGTGATTGGGATGAGTTAGGGGTGGTAAGGGGTAGTTGGGGGTGATTTATGTTAGCCGAAGTAATTTAAGTGAGTTAGGCATAGTTTGCTATGGTTTGTAGCATTTTTTGTAATTTTAAAGTGATTGGGATGAGTTAGGGGCGGTAAGGGGTAGTTGGGGGTGATTTATGATAGCCGAAGTAATTTAAGTGAGTTTGGCATAGTTTGCTATGGTTTGTAGCATTTTTTGTAATTTTAAAGTGATTGGGCTTATTTTGGGGTAGTAAGGGGTTGTTGGGGGTGATTTATGTTAGCCGAAGTAATTTGGGTGAGTTAGGCATAGTTTGCTATGGTTTGTAGCATTTTTTGTAATTTTAAAGTGATTGGGATGAGTTAGGGGTGGTAAGGGGTAGTTGGAGGTGATTTATGATAGCCGAAGTAATTTAAGTGAGTTTGGCATAGTTTGCTATGGTTTGTAGCATTTTTTGTAATTTTAAAGTGATTGGGCTTATTTTGGGGTAGTAAGGGGTTGTTGGGGGTGATTTATGTTAGCCGAAGTAATTTAGGTGAGTTAGGCATAGTTTGCTATGGTTTGTAGCATTTTTGATAATTTTAAAGTGATTGGGCTTATTTTGGGGTGGTAAGGGGTAGTTGGGGGTGATTTATGGAAGCCAAAGTAATTTAGATGAGTTTGGCATAGTTTGGTAAGGTTTGTAACATTTTTTGTAATTTTAAAGTGATTGGGCTTATTTTGGGGTGGTAAGGGGTAGTTGGGGGTGATTTTTGGTAGACGAAATAATATGTGTGAGTTGGACTTAATCTGCCATGATTTGTGTCATTTTGTTTTATTTTAAAGTGATTGGAGTTGCTTGGGGTTGCTAAGGGGTGGTAAGGGATGATTTAAAATAACGGATCTAGTTTATGTCAGTTTGGCATAGTTCGGGAATTTTTTGGGGTTGATTTGGTAAAGTTTGCAGTGGTAAGAGATATTTGAGGATGTTTAATGTTGACGGATTAAATTTGGAGTGATTTGGTAATTTTTAATTGAGTCACGGATCGACATTATAATTGAAATCAAAATTATAATTGAAATATCTGCGGCCTCGCTAGGTACGGCAAAAGTATGATCACGAAAGCAGAAACTCGACGTTGAAATTGTTTAGGTTAAATAAGTGCTTTTAATGTAAACCGGTCGCCCGTCGTCGAAGTTGTTTTGGCTAGATACGTGCTTCTAACATAAACACGGTCTCCGCGATCCGATCATTTTTTGTTTATTTTAGCCGGTTTTTATTGAATTACAAAGGAACCGGGCCGAATTTCGCAAAATCCCTTCTTAGTGTTCAGTTTCGGCACATGATACACCCGTGTCTAAAATTTCAAGTCTCCGGCCCTCACGGTTTGGGCTGTGGGTTGATTATGAATCAGTGCGTAGATGTGTAGATGAATGAGTGAATGAATGAGTGTGTCAGTGAGGACACTTCGCTTTATATATATAGATTGGGCTTAGTTTGTAGCTGTAAAGTGTAGTTGGGGGTGATTTTTGATAGCCGAAGTAATTTAGGTGAGTTTGGCATAGTTTGCTATGGTTAGTAGCATTTTTTTGTAATTTAAAAGTGATTGGGTTTAGTTTGTTGTGGTAAGGGTTAGTTGGTGATGATTTAGAGTAGCCGAAGTAATTTAGGTGAGTCTGGCATAGTTTGCTATGGTTAGTAGCATTTTTTTGTAATTTAAAAGTGATTGGGTTTAGTTTGTTGTGGTAAGGGTTAGTTGGTGATGATTTAGAGTAGCCGAAGTAATTTAGGTAATACTGGTATAGTTTGTTTTGCTTTTTAGCATTTTTTTGTAATTTTAAAGTGATTGGGTTTAGTTTGTTGTGGTAAGGGATAGTTGGTGATGATTTAGAGTAGCCGAAGTAATTTAGGTGAGTCTGGCATAGTTTGTTATGATTTGTACACCTTTTTTGTTATTTTAAGGTGATATGGTTTGGTTTGTTGTGGTAAGGGATAGTTGGGGGTGATTTACGGTAGCCGAAGTAATTTAGGTGATTCTGGTATAGTTTGTTATGATTTTTAGCATTTTTTTGTAATTTTAAAGTGATTGGGCTTAGTTTGTTGCTGTAAAGCGTAGTTGGGGGTGATTTTTGATAGCCGACGTAATTTAGGTGAGTTTGGCATAGTTTGCTATGGTTAGTAGCATTTTTTTGTAATTTAAAAGTGATTGGGTTTAGTTTGTTGTGGTAAGGGTTAGTTGGTGATGATTTAGAGTAGCCGAAGTAATTTAGGTGAGACTGGCAGAGTTTGTTATGATTTGTACACCTTTTTTTGTAATTTTAAGATGATATGGTTTGGTTTGTTGTGGTAAGGGATAGTTGGGGGTGATTTACGGTAGCCGAAGTAATTTAGGTGATTCTGGTATAGTTTGTTATGATTTTTAGCATTTTTTTGTAATTTTAAAGTGATTGGGCTTAGTTTGTTGCTGTAAAGTGTAGTTGGGGGTGATTTTTGATAGCCGAAGTAATTTAGGTAAGTTTGGCATAGTTTGCTATGGTTAGTAGCATTTTTTTGTAATTTAAAAGTGATTAGGTTTAGTTTGTTGTGGTAAGGGTTAGTTGGTGATGATTTAGAGTAGCCGAAGTAATTTAGGTGATTCTGGTATAGTTTGTTATGATTTTTAGCATTTTTTTGTAATTTTAAAGTGATTGGGCTTAGTTTGCTGCTGTAAAGTGTAGTTGGGGGTGATTTTTGATAGCCGAAGTAATTTAGGTGAGTTTGGCATAGTTTGCTATGGTTAGTAGCATTTTTTTGTAATTTAAAAATGATTGGGTTTAGTTTGTTGTGGTAAGGGTTAGTTGGTGATGATTTAGAGTAGCCGAAGTAATTTAGGTGAGTCTGGCATAGTTTGCTATGGTTAGTAGCATTTTTTTGTAATTTAAAAGTGATTGGGTTTAGTTTGTTGTGGTAAGGGATAGTTGGTGATGACTTAGAGTAGCCGAAGTAATTTAGGTGAGTCTGGCATAGTTTGTTATGATTTGTACACCTTTTTTTGTAATTTTAAGGTGATATGGTTTGGTTTGTTGTGGTAAGGGATAGTTGGGGGTGATTTACGGTAGCCGAAGTAATTTAGGTGATTCTGGTATAGTTTGTTAAGATTTTTAGCATTTTTTTGTAATTTTAAAGTGATTGGGCTTAGTTTGTTGCTGTAAAGTGTAGTTGGGGGTGATTTTTGATAGCCGAAGTAATTTAGGTGAGTTTGGCATAGTTTGCTATGGTTAGTAGCATTTTTTTGTAATTTAAAAGTGATTGGGTTTAGTTTGTTGTGGTAAGGGTTATTTGGTGATGATTTAGAGTAGCCGAAGTAATTTAGGTGAGTCTGGCATAGTTTGTTATGATTTGAACACCTTTTTTTGTAATTTTAAGATGATATGGTTTGGTTTGTTGTGGTTAGAGATAGTTGGGGGTGATTTACGGTAGCCGAAGTAATTTAGGTGATTCGGGTATAGTTTGTTATGATTTTTAGCATTTTTTTGTAATTTTAAAGTGATTGGGCTTAGTTTGTTGCTGTAAAGTGTAGTTGGGGGTGATTTTTGATAGCCGAAGTAATTTAGGTGAGTTTGGCATAGTTTGCTATGGTTAGTAGCATTTTTTTGTAATTTAAAAGTGATTGGGTTTAGTTTGTTGTGGTAAGGGTTAGTTGGTGATGATTTAGAGTAGCCGAAGTAATTTAGGTGATTCTGGTATAGTTTGTTATGATTTTTAGCATTTTTTTGTAATTCTAAAATGTGATTGGGCTTAGTTTGTTGCTGTAAAGTGTAGTTGGGGGTGATTTTTGATAGCCGAAGTAATTTGAGTGAGTTTGGCATAGTTTGCTATGGTTAGTAGCATTTTTTTGTAATTTAAAAATGATTGGGTTTAGTTTGTTGTGGTAAGGGTTAGTTGGTGATGATTTAGAGTAGCCGAAGTAATTTAGGTGAGTCTGGCACAGTTTGCTATGGTAGTAGCATTTTTTTGTAATTTAAAAGTGATTGGGTTTAGTTTGTTGTGGTAAGGGATAGTTGGTGATGATTTAGAATAGCCGAAGTAATTTAGGTGAGTCTGGCATAGTTTGTTATGATTTCTACACCTTTTTTTGTAATTTTAATGTGATATGGTTTAGTTTGTTGTGGTAAGGGATAGTTGGGGGTGATTTACGGTAGCCGAAGTAATTTAGGTGATTCTGGTATAGTTTGTTATGATTTTTAGCATTTTTTTGTAATTTTAAAGTGATTGGGCTTAGTTTGTTGCTGTAAAGTGTAGTTGGGGGTGATTTTTGATAGCCGAAGTAATTTAGGTGAGTTTGGCATAGTTTGCTATGGTTAGTAGCATTTTTTTGAAATTTAAAAGTGATTGGGTTTAGTTTGTTGTGGTAAGGGTTAGTTGGTGATGATTTAGAGTAGCCGAAGTAATTTAGGTGATTCTGGTATAGTTTGTTATGATTTTTAGCATTTTTTTGTAATTTTAAAGTGATTGGGTTTAGTTTGTTGTGGTAAAAGATAGTTGGTGATGATTTAGAGTAGCCGAAGTAATTTAGGTGAGTCTGGCATAGTTTGTTATGATTTGTACACCTTTTTTAGTAATTTTAAGGTGATATGGTTTGGTTTGTTGTGGTAAGGGATAGTTGGGGGTGATTTACGGTAGCCGAAGTAATTTAGGTGATTCTGGTATAGTTTGTTATAATTTTTAGCATTTTTTTGTAATTTTAAAATGATTGGGCTTAGTTTGTTGCTGTAAAGTGTAGTTGGGGGTGATTTTTGATAGCCGAAGTAATTTAGGTGAGTTTGGAATAGTTTGCTATGGTTAGTAGCATTTTTTGTAATTTAAAAGTGATTGGGTTTAGTTTGTTGTGGTAAGGGTTAGTTGGTGATGATTTAGAGTAGCCGAAGTAATTTAGGTGATTCTGGTATAGTTTGTTATGATTTTTAGCATTTTTTTGTAATTTTAAAGTGATTGGGCTTAGTTTGTTGCTGTAAAGTGTAGTTGGGGGTGATTTTTGATAGCCGAAGTAATTTAGGTGAGTTTGGCATAGTTTGCTATGGTTAGTAGCATTTTTTTGTAATTTAAAAGTGAATGAGTTTAGTTTGTTGTGGTAAGGGTTAGTTGGTGATGATTTAGAGTAGCCGAAGTAATTTAGGTGAGTCTGGCATAGTTTGTTATGATTTGTACACCTTTTTTTGTAATTTTAAGATGATATGGTTTGGTTTGTTGTGGTAAGGGATAGTTGGGGGTGATTTACGGTAGCCGAAGTAATTTAGGTGATTCTGGTATAGTTTGTTAAGATTTTTAGCATTTTTTTGTAATTTTAAAGTGATTGGGCTTAGTTTGTTGCTGTAAAGTGTAGTTGGGGGTGATTTTTGATAGCCGAAGTAATTTAGGTGAGTTTGGCATAGTTTGCTATGGTTAGTAGCATTTTTTTGTAATTTAAAAGTGATTGGGTTTAGTTTGTTGTGGTAAGGGTTAGTTGGTGATGATTTAGAGTAGCCGAAGTAATTTAGGTGATTCTGGTATAGTTTGTTATGATTTTTAGCATTTTTTTGTAATTCTAAAATGTGATTGGGCTTAGTTTGTTGCTGTAAAGTGTAGTTGGGGGTGATTTTTGATAGCCGAAGTAATTTGAGTGAGTTTGGCATAGTTTGCTATGGTTAGTAGCATTTTTTTGTAATTTAAAAATGATTGGGTTTAGTTTGTTGTGGTAAGGGTTAGTTGGTGATGATTTAGAGTAGCCGAAGTAATTTAGGTGAGTCTGGCATAGTTTGCTATGGTAGTAGCATTTTTTTGTAATTTAAAAATGATTGGGTTTAGTTTGTTGTGGTAAGGGATAGTTGGTGATGATTTAGAGTAGCCGAAGTAATTTAGGTGAGTCTGGCATAGTTTGTTATGATTTCTACACCTTTTTTTGTAATTTTAATGTGATATGGTTTAGTTTGTTGTGGTAAGGGATAGTTGGGGATGATTTACGGTAGCCGAAGTAATTTAGGTGATTCTGGTATAGTTTGTTATGATTTTTAGCATTTTTTTGTAATTTTAAAGTGATTGGGCTTAGTTTGTTGCTGTAAAGTGTAGTTGGGGGTGATTTTTGATAGCCGAAGTAATTTAGGTGAGTTTGGCATAGTTTGCTATGGTTAGTAGCATTTTTTTGAAATTTAAAAGTGATTGGGTTTAGTTTGTTGTGGTAAGGGTTAGTTGGTGATGATTTAGAGTAGCCGAAGTAATTTAGGTGAGTCTGGCATAGTTTGTTATGATTTGTACACCTTTTTTTGTAATTTTAAGATGATATGGTTTGGTTTGTTGTGGTAAGGGATAGTTGGGGGTGATTTACGGTAGCCGAAGTAATTTAGGTGATTCTGGTATAGTTTGTTATGATTTTTAGCATTTTTTTGTAATTTTAAAGTGATTGGGCTTAGTTTGTTGCTGTAAAGTGTAGTTGGGGGTGATTTTTGATAGTCGAAGTAATTTAGGTGAGTTTGGCATAGTTTGCTATGGTTAGTAGCATTTTTTTGTAATTTAAAAGTGATTGGGTATAGTTTGTTGTGGTAAGGGTTAGTTGGTGATGATTTAGAGTAGCCGAAGTAATTTAGGTGAGTCTGGCATTGTTTGTTATGATTTGTACACCTTTTTTTGTAATTTTAAGATGATATGGTTTGGTTTGTTGTGGTAAGGGATAGTTGGGGGTGATTTACGGTAGCCGAAGTAATTTAGGTAATTCTGGTATAGTTTGTTATGATTTTTAGCATTTTTTTGTAATTTTAAAGTGATTGGGCTAAGTTTGTTGCTGTAAAGTGTAGTTGGGGGTGATTTTTGATAGCCGAAGTAATTTAGGTAAGTTTGGCATAGTTTGCTATGGTTAGTAGCATTTTTTTGTAATTAAAAGTGATTGGGTATAGTTTGTTGTGGTAAGGGTTAGTTGGTGATGATTTAGAGTAGCCGAAGTAATTTAGGTGAGTCTGGAATTGTTTGTTATGATTTGTACATCTTTTTTTGTAATTTTAAGATGATATGGTTTGGTTTGTTGTGGTAAGGGATAGTTGGGGGTGATTTACGGTAGCCGAAGTAATTTAGGTGATTCTGGTATAGTTTGTTATGATTTTCAGCATTTTTTTGTAATTTTAAAGTGATTGGGCTTAGTTTGTTTTTGTAAAGTGCAGTTGGGGGTGATTTTTGATAGCCGAAGTAATTTAGGTAAGTTTGGCATAGTTTGCTATGGTTAGTAGCATTTTTTTGTAATTTAAAAGTGATTGGGTATAGTTTGTTGTGGTAAGGGTTAGTTGGTGATGATTTAGAGTAGCCGAAGTAATTTAGGTGAGTCTGGCATTGTTTGTTATGATTTGTACACCTTTTTTTGTAATTTTAAGATGATATGGTTTGGTTTGTTGTGGTAAGGGATAGTTGGGGGTGATTTACGGTAGCCGAAGTAATTTAGGTGATTCTGGTATAGTTTGTTATGATTTTTAGCATTTTTTTGTAATTTTAAAGTGATTGGGCTTAGTTTGTTTTTGTAAAGTGTAGTTGGGGGTGATTTTTGATAGCCGAAGTAATTTAGGTGAGTTTGGCATAGTTTGCTATGATTAGTAGCATTTTTTTGTAATTTAAAAGTGATTGGGTTTAGTTTGTTGTGGTAAGGGTTAGTTGGTGATGATTTAGAGTAGCCGAAGTAATTTAGGTGAGTCTGGCATAGTTTGTTATGATTTGTACACGTTTTTTGGAATTTTAAGATGATATGGTTTGGTTTGTTGTGGTAAGGGATAGTTGGGGGTGATTTACGGTAGCCGAAGTAATTTAGGTGATTCTGGAATAGTTTGTTATGATTTTTAGCATTTTTTTGTAATTTTAAAGTGATTGGGCTTAGTTTGTTACTGTAAAGTGTAGTTGGGGGTGATTTTTGATAGCCGAAGTAATTTAGGTGAGTTTGGCATAGTTTGCTTTGGTTAGTAGCATTTTTTTTGTAATTTGAAAGTGATTGGGTTTAGTTTGTTGTGGTAAGTGTTAGTTGGTGATGATTTAGAGTAGCCGAAGTAATTTAGGTGAGTCTGGCATAGTTTGTTATGATTTGTACACTTTTTTTTGTAATTTTAAGATGATATGGTTTGGTTTGTTGTGGTAAGGGATAGTTGGGTGTGATTTACGGTAGCCGAAGTAATTTAGGTAATTCTGGTATAGTTTGTTATGATTTTTAGCATTTTTTTGTAATTTTAAAGTGATTGGGCTTAGTTTGTTGCTGTAAAGTGTAGTTGGGAGTGATTTTTGATAGCCGAAGTAATTTAGGTGAGTTTGGCATAGTTTGCTATGGTTAGTAGCATTTTTTTGTAATTTAAAAGTGATTGGGTTTAGTTTGTTGTGGTAAGGGTTAGTTGGTGATGATTTAGAGTAGCCGAAGTAATTTAGGTGAGTCTGGCATAATTTGTTATGATTTGTACACCTTTTATTGTAATTTTAAGATGATATGGTTTGGTTAGTTGTGGTAACGGATATTTGGGGGTGATTTACGATAGCCGAAGTAATTTAGGTGATTCTGGTATAGTTTGTTATGATGTTTAGCATTTTTTTGTAATTTTAAAGTGATTGGGCTTAGTTTGTTGCTGTAAAGTGTAGTTGGGGGTGATTTTTGATAGCCGAAGTAATTTAGGTGAGTTTGGCATAGTTTGCTTTGGTTAGTAGCATTTTTTTTGTAATTTGAAAGTGATTGGGTTTAGTTTGTTGTGGTAAGGGTTAGTTGGTGATGATTTAGAGTAGCCGAAGTAATTTAGGTGAGTCTGGCATAGTTTGTTATGATTTGTACACCTTTTTTTGTAATTTTAAGATGATATGGTTTGGTTTGTTGTGGTAAGGGATAGTTGGGGGTGATTTACGGTAGCCGAAGTAAGTTAGGTGATTCTGGTATAGTTTGTTATGATTTTTAGCATTTTTTTGTAATTTTAAAGTGATTGGGCTTAGTTTGTTGCTGTAAAGTGTAGTTGGGGATGATTTTTGATAGCCGAAGTAATTTAGGTGAGTTTGGCATAGTTTGCTATGGTTAGTAGCATTTTTTTGTAATTTAAAAGTGATTGGGTTTAGTTTGTTGTGGTAAGGGTTAGTTGGTGATGATTTAGAGTAGCCGAAGTAATTTAGGTGAGTCTGGCATAGTTTGTTATGATTTGTACACTTTTTTTGTAATTTTAAGATGATATGGTTGGGTTTGTTGTGGTAAGGGATAGTTGGGGGTGATTTACGGTAGCCGAAGTAAGTTAGGTGATTCTGGTATAGTTTGTTATGATTTTTAGCATTTTTTTGTAATTTTAAAGTGATTGGGCTTAGTTTGTTGCTGTAAAGTGTAGTTGGGGGTGATATTTGATAGCCGAAGTAATTTAGGTGAGTTTGGCATAGTTTGCTATGGTTATTAGCATTTTTTTGTAATTTAAAAGTGATTGGGTTTAGTTTGTTGTGGTAAGGGTTAGTTGGTGATGATTTAGAGTAGCCGAAGTAATTTAGGTGTGTCTGGCATAGTTTGTTATGATTTGTACACCTTTTATTGTAATTTTAAGATGATATGGTTTGGTTAGTTGTGGTAAGGGATATTTGGGGGTGATTTACGATAGCCGAAGTAATTTAGGTGATTCTGGTATAGTTTGTTATGATTTTTAGCATTTTTTTTGTAATTTTAAAGTGATTGGGCTTAGTTTGTTGCTGTAAAGTGTAGTTGGGGGTGATTTTTGATAGCCGAAGTAATTTAGGAGAGTTTGGCATAGTTTGCTATGGTTAGTAGCATTTTTTTTGTAATTTAAACGTAATTGGGTTTAGTTTGTTGTTGTAAGGGTTAGTTGGTGATGATTTAGAGTAGCCGAAGTAATTTAGGTGAGTCTGGCATGGTTTGTTATGATTTGTACACCTTTTTTTGTAATTTTAAGATGATATGGTTTGGTTTGTTGTGGTAAGGAATAGTTGGGGGTGATTTACGGTAGCCGAAGTAATTTAGGTGATTCTGGTATAGTTTGTTATGATTTTTAGCATTTTTTTTGTAATTTTAAAGTGATTGGGCTTAGTTTGTTGCTGTAAAATGTAGTTGGGGGTGATTTTTGATAGCCGAAGTAATTTAGGTGAGTTTGGCATAGTTTGCTATGGTTAGTAGCATTTTTTTGTAATTTAAAAGTGATTGGGTTTAGTTTGTTGTGGTAAGGGTTAGTTGTTGATGATTTAGAGTAGCCGAAGTAATTTAGGTGAGTCTGGCATAGTTTGTTATGATTTGTACACCTTTTTTTGTAATTTTAAGATGATATGGTTTGGTTTGTTGTGGTAAGGGATAGTTGGGGGTGATTTACGGTAGCCGAAGTAATTTAGGTGATTCTGGTATAGTTTGTTATGATTTTTAGCATTTTTTTGTAATTTTAAAGTGATTGGGCTTAGTTTGTTGCTGTAAAGTGTAGTTGGGGGTGATTTTTGATAGCCGAAGTAATTTAGGTTAATTTTGCATAGTTTGCTATGGTTAGTTGCATTTTTTTGTAATTTAAAAGTGATTGGGTTTAGTTTGTTGTGGTAAGGGTTAGTTGGTGATGATTTAGAGTAGCCGAAGTAATTTAGGTGAGTCTGGCATAGTTTGTTATGATTTGTACACCTTTTATTGTAATTTTAAGATGATATGGTTTGGTTAGTTGTGGTAAGGGATAGTTGGGGGTGATTTACGGTAGCCGAAGTAATTTAGGTGATTCTGGTATAGTTTGTCATGATTTTTAGCATTTTAATAATTTTAAAGTGATTGGGCTTAGTTTGTTGCTGTAAAGTGTAGCTGGGGGTGATTTTTGATAGCCGAAGTAATTTAGGTGAGTTTGGCATAGTTTGCTATGGTTAGTAGCATTTTTTTGTAATTTGAAAGTTATTGGGTTTAGTTTGTTGTGGTAAGGGTTAGTTGGTGATGATTTAGAGTAGCCGAAGTAATTTAGGTGAGTCTGGCATAGTTTGTTATGATTTGTACACCTATTTTTGTAATTTTAAGATGATGTGGTTTGGTTTGTTGTGGTAAGGGATAGTTGGGGGTGATTTACGGTAGCCGAAGTAATTTAGGTGATTCTGGTATAGTTTGTTATGATTTTTAGCATTTTTTTGTAATTTTAAAGTGATTGGGCTTAGTTTGTTGCTGTAAAGTGTAGTTGGGTGTGATTTTTGATAGCCGAAGTAATTTAGGTGAGTTTGGCATAGCTTGCTTTGGTTAGTAGAATTTTTTTGTAATTTGAAAGTGATTGGGTTTAGTTTGTTGTGGTAAGGGTTAGTTGGTGATGATTTAGAGTAGCCGAAGTAATTTAGGTGAGTCTGGCATTGTTTGTTATGATTTGTACACCTTTTTTTGTAATTTTAAGATGATATGGTTTGGTTTGTTGTGGTAAGGGATAGTTGGGGGTGATTTACGGTAGCCGAAGTAATTTAGGTAATTCTGGTATAGTTTGTTATGATGTTTAGCATTTTTTTGTATTTTTAAAGTGATTGGGCTTAGTTTGTTGCTGTAAAGTGTAGTTGGGGGTGATTTTTGATAGCCGAAGTAATTTAGGTAAGTTTGGCATAGTTTGCTATGGTTAGTAGCATTTTTTTGTAATTTAAACGTGATTGGGTTTAGTTTGTTGTTGTAAGGGTTAGTTGGTGATGATTTAGAGTAGCCGAAGTAATTTAGGTGAGTCTGGCATAGTTTGTTATGATTTGTACACCTTTTTTTGTAATTTTAAGATGATATGGTTTGGTTTGTTGTGGTAAGGAATAGTTGGGCGTGATTTACGGTAGCCGAAGTAATTTAGGTGATTCTGGTATAGTTTGTTATGATTTTTAGCATTTTTTTTGTAATTTTAAAGTGATTGGGCTTAGTTTGTTGCTGTAAAATGTAGTTGGGGGTGATTTTTGATAGCCGAAGTAATATAGGTGAGTTTAGCATAGTTTGCTATGGTTAGTAGCATTTTTTTGTAATTTAAAAGTGATTGGGTTTAGTTTGTTGTGGTAAGGGTTAGTTGGTGATGATTTAGAGTTGCCGAAGTAATTTAGGTGAGTCTGGCATAGTTTGTTATGATTTGTACACCATTTTTTGTAATTTTAAGATGATATAGTTTGGTTTGTTGTGGTAAAGGATAGTTGGGGGTGATTTACGGTAGCCGAAGTAATTTAGGTAATTCTGGTATAGTTTGTTATGATTTTTAGCATTTTTTTTGTAATTTTAAAGTGATTTGGCTTAGTTTGTTGCTGTAAAGTTTAGTTGGGGGTGATTTTTGATAGCCGAAGTAATTTAGGTGAGTTTGGCATAGTTTGCTATGGTTAGTAGAATTTTTTTGTAATTTAAAAGTGATAGGGTTTAGTTTGTTGTGGTAAGGGTTAGTTGGTGATGATTTAGAGTAGCCGAAGTAATTTAGGTGAGTCTGGCATAGTTTGTTATGATTTGTACACCTTTTTTTGTAATTTTAAGATGATATGGTTTGGTTTGTTGTGGTAAGGGATAGTTGGTGGTGATTTACGGTAGCCGAAGTAATTTAGGTGATTCTGGTATAGTTTGTTATGATTTTTAGCATTTTTTTGTAATTTTAAAGTGATTGGGCTTAGTTTGTTGCTGTAAAGTGTAGTTGGGGGTGATTTTTGATAGCCGAAGTAATTTAGGTAAGTTTGGCATAGTTTGCTATGGTTAGTAGCATTTTTTTGTAATTTAAAAGTGATTGGGTATAGTTTGTTGTGGTAAGGGTTAGTTGGTGATGATTTAGAGTAGCCGAAGTAATTTAGGTGAGTCTGGCATAGTTTGTTATGATTTGTACACCTTTTTTTGTAATTTTAAGATGATATGGTTTGGTTTGTTGTGGTAAGGGATAGTTGGGGGTGATTTACGGTAGCCGAAGTAATTTAGGTGATTCTGGTATAGTTTGTTATGATTTTTAGCATTTTTTTGTAATTTTAAAGTGATTGGGCTTAGTTTGTTTTTGTAAAGTGTAGTTGGGGGTGATTTTTGATAGCCGAAGTAATTTAGGTAAGTTTGGCATAGTTTGCTATGGTTAGTAGCATTTTTTTGTAATTTAAAATTGATTGGGTTTAGTTTGTTGTGGTAAGGGTTAGTTGGTGATGATTTAAAGTAGCCGAAGTAATTTAGGTGAGTCTGGCATAGTTTGTTATGATTTGTACACCTCTTTTTGTAATTTTAAGGTGATATGGTTTGGTTTGTGGTGGTAAGATATAGTTGGGGGTGATTTACGGTAGCCGAAGTAATTTAGGTGATTCTGGTATAGTTTGTTATGATTTTTAGCATTTTTTTGTAATTTTAAAGTGATTGGGCTTAGTTTGTTGCTGTAAAGTGTAGTTGGGGGTGATTTTTGATAGCCGAAGTAATTTAGGTGAATTTGGCATAGTTTGCTATGGTTAGTAGCATTTTTTTGTAATTTAAAAGTGATTGGGTTCAGTTTGTTGTGGTAAGGGTTAGTTGTTGATGATTTAGAGTAGCCGAAGTAATTTAGGTGAGTCTGGCATAGTTTGTTATGATTTGTACATCTTTTTTTGTAATTTTAAGATGATATGGTTTGGTTTGTTGTGGTAAGGGATAGTTGGGGGTGATTTACGGTAGCCGAAGTAATTTAGGTGATTCTGGTATACTTTGTTATGATTTTTAGCATTTTTTTGTAATTTTAAAGTGATTGGGCTTAGTTTGTTGCTGTAAAGTGTAGTTGGGGGTGATTTTTGATAGCCGAAGTAATTTAGGTGAATTTTGCATAGTTTGCTATGGTTAGTTGCATTTTTTTGTAATTTAAAAGTGATTGGGTTTAGTTTGTTGTGGTAAGGGTTAGTTGGTGATGATTTAGAGTAGCCGAAGTAATTTAGGTGAGTCTGGCATAGTTTGTTATGATTTGTACACCTTTTATTGTAATTTTAAGATGATATGGTTTGGTTAGTTGTAGTAAGGGATATTTGGGGGTGATTTACGATAGCCGAAGTAATTTAGGTGATTCTGGTATAGTTTGTTATGATTTTTAGCATTTTTTTGTAATTTTAAAGTGATTGGGCTTAGTTTGTTGCTGTAAAGTGTAGTTGGGGGTGATTTTTGATAGCCGAAGTAATTTAGGTGAGTTTGGCATAGTTTGCTATGGTTAGTAGCATTTTTTTGTAATTTGAAAGTTATTGGGTTTAGTTTGTTGTGGTAAGGGTTAGTTGGTGATGATTTAGAGTAGCCGAAGTAATTTAGGTGAGTCTGGCATAGTTTGTTATGATTTGTACACCTATTTTTGTAATTTTAAGATGATATGGTTTGGTTTGTTGTGGTAAGGGATAGTTGGGGGTGATTTACGGTAGCCGAAGTAATTTAGGTGATTCTGGTATAGTTTGTTATGATTTTTAGCATTTTTAGTAATTTTAAAGTGATTGGGCTTAGTTTGTTGCTGTAAAGTGTAGCTGGGGGTGATTTTTGATAGCCGAAGTAATTTAGGTGAGTTTGGCATAGTTTGCTATGGTTAGTAGCATTTTTTTGTAATTTGAAAGTTATTGGGTTTAGTTTGTTGTGGTAAGGGTTAGTTGGTGATGATTTAAAGTAACCGAAGTAATTTAGGTGAGTCTGGCATAGTTTGTTATGATTTGTACACCTCTTTTTGTAATTTTAAGATGATGTGGTTTGGTTTGTTGTGGTAAGGGATAGTTGGGGGTGATTTACGGTAGCCGAAGTAATTTAGGTGATTCTGGTATAGTTTGTTATGATTTTTAGCATTTTTTTGTAATTTTAAAGTGATTGGGCTTAGTTTGTTGCTGTAAAGTGTAGTTGGGGGTGATTTTTGACAACCGAAGTAATTTAGGTGAGTTTGGCATAGTTTGCTATGGTTAGTAGCATTTTTTTGTAATTTAAAAGTGATTGGGTTTAGCTTGTTGTGGTAAGGGTTAGTTGGTGATGATTTAGAGTAGCCGAAGTAATTTAGGTGAGTCTGGCATAGTTTGTTATGATTTGTACACCTTTTTTGGTAATTTTAAGATGATATGGTTTGGTTTGTTATGGTAAGGGATAGTTGGGGGTGATTTACGGTAGCCGAAGTAATTTAGGTGATTCTGGTATAGTTTGTTATGATTTTTAGCATTTTTTTGTAATTTTAAAGTGATTGGGCTTAGTTTGTTGCTGTAAAGTGTAGTTGGAGGTGATTTTTGATAGCCGAAGTAATTTAGGTGAGTTTGGCATACTTTGCTATGGTTAGTAGCATTTTTTTGTAATTTAAAAGTGATTGGGTTTAGTTTGTTGTGGTAAGGGTTAGTTGGTGATGATTTAGAGTAGCCGAACTAATTTAGGTGAGTCTGGCATAGTTTGTTATGATTTGCACACCTTTTTTTGTAATTTTAAGATGATATGGTTTGGTTTGTTGTGGTAAGGGATAGTTGGGGGTGATTTACGGTAGCCGAAGTAATTTAGGTGATTCTGGTATAGTATGTTATGATTTTTAGCATTTTTTTGTAATTTTAAAGTGATTGGGCTTAGTTTGTTGCTGTAAAGTGTAGTTGGGGGTGATTTATGATAGCCGAAGTAATTTAGGTGAGTTTGGCATAGTTCGCTATGGTTAGTAGCATTTTTTTGTAATTTAAAAGTGATTGGGTTTAGTTTGTTGTGGTAAGGGTTAGTTGGTGATGATTTAGAGTAGCCGAAGTAATTTAGGTGAGTCTGGCATAGTTTGTTATGTTTTGTACACATTTTTTGTAATTTTAAGATAATATGATTTGGTTTGTTGTGGTAAGGGATAGTTGGGGGTGATTTACGGTAGCCGAAGTAATTTAGGTGATTCTGGTATAGTTTGTTATAATTTTTAGCATTTTTTTGTAATTTAAAAATGATTGGGCTTAGCTTATTGCTGTAAAGTGTAGTTGGGGGTGATTTTTGATAGCCGAAGTAATTTAGGTGAGTTTGGCATAGTTTGCTATGGTTAGTAGCATTTTTTTGTAATTTAAAAGTGATTGGGTTTAGTTTGTTGTGGTAAGGGTTAGTTGGTGATGATTTAGAGTAGCCGAAGTAATTTAGGTAAGTCTGGCATAGTTTGTTATGATTTGTACACCTTTTTTTGTAATTTTAAGATGATATGGTTTGGTTTGTTGTGGTAAGGGATAGTTGGGGGTGATTTACGGTAGCCGAAGTAATTTAGGTGATTCTGGTATAGTTTGTTATGATTTTTGGCATTTTTTTGTAATTGTAAAGTGATTGGGCTTAGTTTGTTGCTGTAAAGTGTAGTTGGGGGTGATTTTTGATAGCCGAAGTAATTTAAATGAGTTTGGCATAGTTTTCTATGGTTAGTAGCATTTGTTTACAATTTAAAAGTGATTGGGTTTAGTTTGTTGTGGTAAGGGTTAGTTGGTGATGATTTAGAGTAGCCGAAGTAATTTAGGTGAGTCTGGCATAGTTTGTTATGATTTGTACACCTTTTTTTGTAATTTTAAGATGATATGGTTTGGTTTGTTGTGGTAAGGGATAGTTGGGGGTGATTTACGTTAGCCGAAGTAATTTAGGTGATTCTGGTATAGTTTGTTATGATTTTTAGCATTTTTTTGTAATTTTAAAGTGATTGGGCTTAGTTTGTTGCTGTAAATTGTGGTTGAGGGTGATTTTTTATAGCCGAAGTAATTTAGGTGAGTTTGGCATAGTTTGCTATGGTTGGTAGCATTTTTTTGTATTTTAAAAGTGTTTGGGTTTAGTTTGTTGTGGTAAGGGTTAGTTGGTGATGATTTAGAGTAGCCGAAGTAATTTAGGTGAGTCTGGCGTAGTTTGTTATGATTTGTACACCTTTTTTTGTAATTTTAAGATGATATGGTTTGGTTTGTGTTGGTAAGGGATAGTTGGGGGGTGTTTTACGGTAGCCGAAGTAATTTAGGTGATTCTGGTATAGTTTATTATGATTTTTAGCATTTTTTTGTAATTTTAAAGTGATTGGGCTTAGTTTGTTGCTGTAAAGTGTAGTTGGGGGTGATTTTTGATAGCCGAAGTAATTTAGGTGAGTTTGGCATAGTTTGCTATGGTTAATAGAATTTTTTTGTAATTTAAAAGTGATTGGGTTTAGTTTGTTGTGGTAAGGGTTAGTTGGTGATGATTTCGAGTAGCCGAAGTAATTTAGGTGAGTCTGGCATAGTTTGTTATGATTTGTACACCTTTTTTTGTAATTTTAAGATAATATGGTTTGGTTTGTTGTGGTAAGGGATAGTTGGGGGTGATTTACTGTAGCCGACATAATTTAGGTGATTCTGGTATAGTTTGTTATGATTTTTAGCATTTTTTTGTAATTTTAAAGTGATTGGGCTTAGTTTGTTGCTGTAAAGTGTAGTTGAAGGTGATTTTTGACAACCGAAGTAATTTAGGTGAATTTTGCCTAGTTTGCTATGGTTAGTTGCATTTTTTTGTAATTTAAAAGTGATTGGGTATAGTTTGTTGTGGTAAGGGTTAGTTGGTGATGATTTAGAGTAGCCGAAGTAATTTAGGTGAGTCTGGCATAGTTTGTTATGATTTGTACACCTTTTATCGTAATTTTAAGATGATATGGTTTGGTTAGTTGTGGTAAGGGATATTTGGGGGTGATTTACGATAGCCGAAGTAATTTAGGTGATTCTGGTATAGTTTGTTATGATTTTTAGCATTTTTTTGTAATTTTAAAGTGATTGGGCTTAGTTTGTTGCTGTAAAGTGTAGTTGGGGGTGATTTTTGATAGCCGAAGTAATTTAGGTGAGTTTGGCATACTTTGCTATGGTTAGTAGCATTTTTTTGTAATTTAAAAGTGATTGGGTTTAGTTTGTTGTGGTAAGGGTTAGTTGGTGATGATTTAGAGTAGCCGAACTAATTTAGGTGAGTCTGGCATAGTTTGTTATGATTTGCACACCTTTTTTTGTAATTTTAAGATGATATGGTTTGGTTTGTTGTGGTAAGGGATAGTTGGGGGTGATTTACGGTAGCCGAAGTAATTTAGGTGATTCTGGTATAGTATGTTATGATTTTTAGCATTTTTTTGTAATTTTAAAGTGATTGGGCTTAGTTAGTTGCTGTAAAGTGTAGTTGGGGGTGATTTTTGATAGCCGAAGTAATTTAGGTGAGTTTGGCATAGTTTGCTATGGTTAGTAGCATTTTTTTGTAATTTAAAAGTGATTGGGTTTAGTTTGTTGTGGTAAGGGTTAGTTGGTGATGATTTAGAGTAGCCGAAGTAATTTAGGTGAGTCTGGCATAGTTTGTTATGATTTGTACACATTTTTTGTAATTTTAAGATAATATGATTTGGTTTGTTGTGGTAAGGGATAGTTGGGGGTGATTTACGGTAGCCGAAGTAATTTAGATAATTCTTGTATAGTTTGTTATGATTTTTAGCATTTTTTTGTAATTTAAAAGTGATTGGGCTTAGCTTATTGCTGTAAAGTGTAGTTGGGGGTGATTTTTGATAGCCGAAGTAATTTAGGTGAGTTTGGCATAGTTTGCTATGGTTAGTAGCATTTTTTTGTAATTTAAAAGTGATTGGGTTTAGTTTGTTGTGGTAAGGGTTAGTTGGTGATGATTTAGAGTAGCCGAAGTAATTTAGGTAAGTCTGGCATAGTTTGTTATGATTTGTACATCTTTTTTTGTAATTTTAAGATGATATGGTTTGGTTTGTTGTGGTAAGGCATAGTTGGGGGTGATTTACGGTAGCCGAAGTAATTTAGGTGATTCTGGTATAGTTTGTTATGATTTTTGGCATTTTTTTGTAATTGTAAAGTGATTGGGCTTAGTTTGTTGCTGTAAAGTGTAGTTGGGGGTGATTTTTGATAGCCGAAGTAATTTAAGTGAGTTTGGCATAGTTTGCTATGGTTAATAGAATTTTTTTGTAATTTAAAAGTGATTGGGTTTAGTTTGTTGTGGTAAGGGTTAGTTGGTGATGATTTAGAGTTGCCGAAGTAATTTAGGTGAGTCTGGCATAGTTTGTTATGATTTGAACACCATTTTTTGTAATTTTAAGATGATATGGTTTGGTTTGTTGTGGTAAGGGATAGTTGGGGGTGATTTACGGTAGCCGAAGTAATTTAGGTGATTCTGGTATAGTTTGTTATGATTTTTAGAATTTTTTTTGTAATTTTAAAGTGATTTGGCTTAGTTTGTTGCTGTAAAGTTTAGTTGGGGGTGATTTTTGATGGCCGAAGTAATTTAGGTGAGTTTGGCATAGTTTGCTATGGTTAGTAGAATTTTTTTGTAATTTAAAAGTGATTGGGTTTAGTTTGTTGTGATAAGGGTTAGTTGGTGATGATTTAGAGTAGCCGAAGTAATTTAGGTGAGTCTGGCATGGTCTGTTATGATTTGTACACCTTTTTTTGTAATTTTAAGATGATATGGTTTGGTTTGTTGTGGTAAGGGATAGTTGGGGGTGATTTAGAGTAGCCGAAGTAATTTAGGTGAGTCTGGCATAGTTTGTTATGATTTGTACACATTTTTTGTAATTTTAAGATAATATGATTTGGTTTGTTGTGGTAAGGGATAGTTGGGGGTGATTTACGGTAGCCGAAGTAATTTAGATAATTCTGGTATAGTTTGTTATGATTTTTAGCATTTTTTTGTAATTTAAAAGTGATTGGGCTTAGCTTATTGCTGTAAAGTGTAGTTGGGGGTGATTTTTGATAGCCGAAGTAATTTAGGTGAGTTTGGCATAGTTTGCTATGGTTAGTAGCATTTTTTTGTAATTTAAAAGTGATTGGGTTTAGTTTGTTGTGGTAAGGGTTAGTTGGTGATGATTTAGAGTAGCCGAAGTAATTTAGGTAAGTCTGGCATAGTTTGTTATGATTTGTACATCTTTTTTTGTAATTTTAAGATGATATGGTTTGGTTTGTTGTGGTAAGGCATAGTTGGGGGTGATTTACGGTAGCCGAAGTAATTTAGGTGATTCTGGTATAGTTTGTTATGATTTTTGGCATTTTTTTGTAATTGTAAAGTGATTGGGCTTAGTTTGTTGCTGTAAAGTGTAGTTGGGGGTGATTTTTGATAGCCGAAGTAATTTAAGTGAGTTTGGCATAGTTTGCTATGGTTAATAGAATTTTTTTGTAATTTAAAAGTGATTGGGTTTAGTTTGTTGTGGTAAGGGTTAGTTGGTGATGATTTAGAGTTGCCGAAGTAATTTAGGTGAGTCTGGCATAGTTTGTTATGATTTGAACACCATTTTTTGTAATTTTAAGATGATATGGTTTGGTTTGTTGTGGTAAGGGATAGTTGGGGGTGATTTACGGTAGCCGAAGTAATTTAGGTGATTCTGGTATAGTTTGTTATGATTTTTAGAATTTTTTTTGTAATTTTAAAGTGATTTGGCTTAGTTTGTTGCTGTAAAGTTTAGTTGGGGGTGATTTTTGATGGCCGAAGTAATTTAGGTGAGTTTGGCATAGTTTGCTATGGTTAGTAGAATTTTTTTGTAATTTAAAAGTGATTGGGTTTAGTTTGTTGTGATAAGGGTTAGTTGGTGATGATTTAGAGTAGCCGAAGTAATTTAGGTGAGTCTGGCATGGTCTGTTATGATTTGTACACCTTTTTTTGTAATTTTAAGATGATATGGTTTGGTTTGTTGTGGTAAGGGATAGTTGGGGGTGATTTACGGTAGCCGAAGTAATTTAGGTGATTCTGGTATAGTTTGTTATGATTTTTAGCATTTTTTTGTAATTTTAAAGTGATTGGGCTTAGTTTGTTGCTGTAAAGTGTAGTTGGGGGTGATTTTTGATAGCCGAAGTAATTTAGGTGAGTTTGGCATAGTTTGCTATGGTTAGTAGCATTTTTTTGTAATTTGAAAGTGATTGGGTTTAGTTTGTTGTGGTAAGGGTTAGTTGGTGATGATTTAGAGTAGCCGAAGTAATTTAGGTAAGTCTGGCATAGTTTGTTATGATTTGTACACCTTTTTTTGTAATTTTAAGATGATATGGTTTGGTTTGTTGTGGTAAGGGATAGTTGGGGGAGATTTACGGTAGCCGAAGTAATTTAGGTGATTCTGGTATAGTTTGTTATGATTTTTGGCATTTTTTTGTAATTGTAAAGTGATTGGGCTTAGTTTGTTGCTGTAAAGTGTAGTTGGGGGTGATTTTTGATAGCCGAAGTAATTTAAGTGAGTTTGGCATAGTTTGCTATGGTTAATAGAATTTTTTTGTAATTTAAAAGTGATTGGGTTTAGTTTGTTGTGGTAAGGGTTAGTTGGTGATGATTTAGAGTTGCCGAAGTAATTTAGGTGAGTCTGGCATAGTTTGTTATGATTTGTACACCATTTTTTGTAATTTTAAGATGATATGGTTTGGTTTGTTGTGGTAAGGGATAGTTGGGGGTGATTTACGGTAGCCGAAGTAATTTAGGTGATTCTGGTATAGTTTTTTATGATTTTTAGCATTTTTTTGTAATTTTAAAGTGATTTGGCTTAGTTTGTTGCTGTAAAGTTTAGTTGGGGGTGATTTTTGATGGCCGAAGTAATTTAGGTGAGTTTGGCATAGTTTGCTATGGTTAGTAGAATTTTTTTGTAATTTAAAAGTGATTGGGTTTAGTTTGTTGTGATAAGGGTTAGTTGGTGATGATTTAGAGTAGCCGAAGTAATTTAGGTGAGTCTGGCATGGTCTGTTATGATTTGTACACCTTTTTTTGTAATTTTAAGATGATATGGTTTGGTTTGTTGTGGTAAGGGATAGTTGGTGGTGATTTACGGTAGCCGAAGTAATTTAGGTGATTCTGGTATAGTTTGTTATGATTTTTAGCATTTTTTTGTAATTTTAAAGTGATTGGGCTTAGTTTGTTGCTGTAAAGTGTAGTTGGGGGTGATTTTTGATAGCCGAAGTAATTTAGGTGAGTTTGGCATAGTTTGCTTTTGTTAGTAGCATTTTTTTGTAATTTGAAAGTGATTGGGTTTAGTTTGTTGTGGTAAGGGTTAGTTGGTGATGATTTAGAGTAGCCGAAGTAATTTAGGTGAATCTGGCATTGTTTGTTATGATTTGTACACCTTTTTTTGTAATTTTAAGATGATATGGTTTGGTTTGTTGTGGTAAGGGATAGTTGGGGGTGATTTACAGTAGCCGAAGTAATTTAGGTAATTCTGGTATAGTTTGTTATGATTTTTAGCATTTTTTTGTAATTTTAAAGTGATTGGGCTTAGTTTGTTGCTGTAAATTGTAGTTGGGGGTGATTTTTGATAGCCGAAGTAATTTAGGTAACTTTGGCATAGTTTGCTATGGTTAGTAGCATTTTTTTGTAATTTAAAATTGATTGGGTTTAGTTTGTTGTGGTAAGGGTTAGTTGGTGATGATTTAAAGTAGCCGAAGTAATTTAGGTGAGTCTGGCATAGTTTGTTATGATTTGTACACCTCTTTTTGTAATTTTAAGGTGATATGGTTTGGTTTGTGGTGGTAAGATATAGTTGGGGGTGATTTACGGTAGCCGAAGTAATTTAGGTGATTCTGGTATAGTTTGTTATGATTTTTAGCATTTTTTTGTAATTTTAAAGTGATTGGGCTAAGTTTGTTGCTGTAAAGTGTAGTTGGGGGTGATTTTTGATAGCCGAAGTAATTTAGGTGAATTTGGCATAGTTTGCTATGGTTAGTAGCATTTTTTTGTAATTTAAAAGTGATTGGGTTTAGTTTGTTGTGATAAGGGTTAGTTGTTGATGATTTAGAGTAGCCGAAGTAATTTAGGTGAGTCTGGCATAGTTTGTTATGATTTGTACACCTTTTTTTGTAATTTTTAGATGATATGGTTTGGTTTGTTGTGGTAAGGGATAGTTGGGGGTGATTTACGGTAGCCGAAGTAATTTAGGTGATTCTGGTATACTTTGTTATGATTTTTAGCATTTTTTTGTAATTTTAAAGTGATTGGGCTTAGTTTGTTGCTGTAAAGTGTAGTTGGGGGTGATTTTTGATAGCCGAAGTAATTTAGGTGAATTTTGCATAGTTTGCTATGGTTAGTTGCATTTTTTTGTAATTTAAAAGTGATTGGGTTTAGTTTGTTGTGGTAAGGGTTAGTTGGTGATGATTTAGAGTAGCCGAAGTAATTTAGGTGAGTCTGGCATAGTTTGTTATGATTTGTACACCTTTTATTGTAATTTTAAGATGATATGGTTTGGTTAGTTGTGGTAAGGGATATTTGGGGGTGATTTACGATAGCCGAAGTAATTTAGGTGATTCTGGTATAGTTTGTTATGATTTTTAGCATTTTTTTGTAATTTTAAAGTGATTGGGCTTAGTTTGTTGCTGTAAAGTGTAGTTGGGGGTGATTTTTGATAGCCGAAGTAATTTAGGTGAGTTTGGCATAGTTTGCTATGGTTAGTAGCATTTTTTTGTAATTTGAAAGTTATTGGGTTTAGTTTGTTGTGGTAAGGGTTAGTTGGTGATGATTTAGAGTAGCCGAAGTAATTTAGGTGAGTCTGGCATAGTTTGTTATGATTTGTACACCTATTTTTGTAATTTTAAGATGATATGGTTTGGTTTGTTGTGGTAAGGGATAGTTGGGGGTGATTTACGGTAGCCGAAGTAATTTAGGTGATTCTGGTATAGTTTGTTATGATTTTTAGCATTTTTAGTAATTTTAAAGTGATTGGGCTTAGTTTGTTGCTGTAAAGTGTAGCTGGGGGTGATTTTTGATAGCCGAAGTAATTTAGGTGAGTTTGGCATAGTTTGCTATGGTTAGTAGCATTTTTTTGTAATTTGAAAGTTATTGGGTTTAGTTTGTTGTGGTAAGGGTTAGTTGGTGATGATTTAAAGTAACCGAAGTAATTTAGGTGAGTCTGGCATAGTTTGTTATGATTTGTACACCTCTTTTTGTAATTTTAAGATGATGTGGTTCGGTTTGTTGTGGTAAGGGATAGTTGGGGGTGATTTACGGTAGCCGAAGTAATTTAGGTGATTCTGGTATAGTTTGTTATGATTTTTAGCATTTTTTTGTAATTTAAAAGTGATTGGGCTTAGTTTGTTGCTGTAAAGTGTAGTTGGGGGTGATTTTTGACAACCGAAGTAATTTAGGTGAGTTTGGCATAGTTTGCTATGGTTAGTAGCATTTTTTTGTAATTTAAAAGTGATTGGGTTTAGCTTGTTGTGGTAAGGGTTAGTTGGTGATGATTTAGAGTAGCCGAAGTAATTTAGGTGAGTCTGGCATAGTTTGTTATGATTTGTACACCTTTTTTGGTAATTTTAAGATGATATGGTTTGGTTTGTTATGGTAAGGGATAGTTGGGGGTGATTTACGGTAGCCGAAGTAATTTAGGTGATTCTGGTATAGTTTGTTATGATTTTTAGCATTTTTTTGTAATTTTAAAGTGATTGGGCTTAGTTTGTTGCTGTAAAGTGTAGTTGGGGGTGATTTTTGATAGCCGAAGTAATTTAGGTGAGTTTGGCATACTTTGCTATGGTTAGTAGCATTTTTTTGTAATTTAAAAGTGATTGGGTTTAGTTTGTTGTGGTAAGGGTTAGTTGGTGATGATTTAGAGTAGCCGAACTAATTTAGGTGAGTCTGGCATAGTTTGTTATGATTTGCACACCTTTTTTTGTAATTTTAAGATGATATGGTTTGGTTTGTTGTGGTAAGGGATAGTTGGGGGTGATTTACGGTAGCCGAAGTAATTTAGGTGATTCTGGTATAGTATGTTATGATTTTTAGCATTTTTTTGTAATTTTAAAGTGATTGGGCTTAGTTTGTTGCTGTAAAGTGTAGTTGGGGGTGATTTTTGATAGCCGAAGTAATTTAGGTGAGTTTGGCATAGTTCGCTATGGTTAGTAGCATTTTTTTTGTAATTTAAAAGTGATTGGGTTTAGTTTGTTGTGGTAAGGGTTAGTTGGTGATGATTTAGAGTAGCCGAAGTAATTTAGGTGAATCTGGCATTGTTTGTTATGATTTGTACACCTTTTTTTGTAATTTTAAGATGATATGGTTTGGTTTGTTGTGGTAAGGGATAGTTGGGGGTGATTTACAGTAGCCGAAGTAATTTAGGTAATTCTGGTATAGTTTGTTATGATTTTTAGCATTTTTTTGTAATTTTAAAGTGATTGGGCTTAGTTTGTTGCTGTAAATTGTAGTTGGGGGTGATTTTTGATAGCCGAAGTAATTTAGGTAACTTTGGCATAGTTTGCTATGGTTAGTAGCATTTTTTTGTAATTAAAAATTGATTGGGTTTAGTTTGTTGTGGTAAGGGTTAGTTGGTGATGATTTAAAGTAGCCGAAGTAATTTAGGTGAGTCTGGCATAGTTTGTTATGATTTGTACACCTCTTTTTGTAATTTTAAGGTGATATGGTTTGGTTTGTGGTGGTAAGATATAGTTGGGGGTGATTTACGGTAGCCGAAGTAATTTAGGTGATTCTGGTATAGTTTGTTATGATTTTTAGCATTTTTTTGTAATTTTAAAGTGATTGGGCTTAGTTTGTTGCTGTAAAGTGTAGTTGGGGGTGATTTTTGATAGCCGAAGTAATTTAGGTGAATTTGGCATAGTTTGCTATGGTTAGTAGCATTTTTTTGTAATTTAAAAGTGATTGGGTTTAGTTTGTTGTGATAAGGGTTAGTTGTTGATGATTTAGAGTAGCCGAAGTAATTTAGGTGAGTCTGGCATAGTTTGTTATGATTTGTACACCTTTTTTTGTAATTTTAAGATAATATGGTTTGGTTTGTTGTGGTAAGGGATAGTTGGGGGTGATTTACTGTAGCCGACATAATTTAGGTGATTCTGGTATAGTTTGTTATGATTTTTAAAATTTTTTTGTAATTTTAAAGTGATTGGGCTTAGTTTGTTGCTGTAAAGTGTAGTTGGGGGTGATTTTTGACAACCGAAGTAATTTAGGTGAATTTTGCCTAGTTTGCTATGGTTAGTTGCATTTTTTTGTAATTTAAAAGTGATTGGGTTTAGTTTGTTGTGGTAAGGGTTAGTTGGTGATGATTTAGAGTAGCCGAAGTAATTTAGGTGAGTCTGGCATGGTCTGTTATGATTTGTACACCTTTTTTTGTAATTTTAAGATGATATGGTTTGGTTTGTTGTGGTAAGGGATAGTTGGGGGTGATTTACGGTAGCCGAAGTAATTTAGGTGATTCTGGTATAGTTTGTTATGATTTTTAGCATTTTTTTGTAATTTTAAAGTGATTGGGCTTAGTTTGTTGCTGTAAAGTGTAGTTGGGGGTGATTTTTGATAGCCGAAGTAATTTAGGTGAGTTTGGCATAGTTTGCTATGGTTAATAAAATTTTTTTGTAATTTAAAAGTGATTGGGTTTAGTTTGTTGTGGTAAGGGTTAGTTGGTGATGATTTAGAGTAGCCGAAGTAATTTAGGTGAGTCTGGCATGGTCTGTTATGATTTGTACACCTTTTTTTGTAATTTTAAGATGATATGGTTTGGTTTGTTGTGGTAAGGGATAGTTGGGGGTGTTTTACGGTAGCCGAAGTAATTTAGGTGATTCTGGTATAGTTTATTATGATTTTTAGCATTTTTTTGTAATTTTAAAGTGATTGGGCTTAGTTTGTTGCTGTAAAGTGTAGTTGGGGGTGATTTTTGATAGCCGAAGTAATTTAGGTGAGTTTGGCATAGTTTGCTATGGTTAATAAAATTTTTTTGTAATTTAAAAGTGATTGGGTTTAGTTTGTTGTGGTAAGGGTTAGTTGGTGATGATTTAGAGTAGCCGAAGTAATTTAGGTGAGTCTGGCATGGTCTGTTATGATTTGTACACCTTTTTTTGTAATTTTAAGATGATATGGTTTGGTTTGTGGTGGTAAGATATAGTTGGGCGTGATTTACGGTAGCCGAAGTAATTTAGGTGATTCTGGTATAGTTTGTTATGATTTTTAGCATTTTTTTGTAATTTTAAAGTGATTGGGCTTAGTTTGTTGCTGTAAAGTGTAGTTGGGGGTGATTTTTGATAGCCGAAGTAATTTAGGTGAATTTGGCATAGTTTGCTATGGTTAGTAGCATTTTTTTGTAATTTAAAAGTGATTGGGTTTAGTTTGTTGTGATAAGGGTTAGTTGTTGATGATTTAGAGTAGCCGAAGTAATTTAGGTGAGTCTGGCATAGTTTGTTATGATTTGTACACCTTTTTTTGTAATTTTAAGATGATATGGTTTGGTTTGTTGTGGTAAGGGATAGTTGGGGGTGATTTACGGTAGCCGAAGTAATTTAGGTGATTCTGGTATACTTTGTTATGATTTTTAGCATTTTTTTGTAATTTTAAAGTGATTGGGCTTAGTTTGTTGCTGTAAAGTGTAGTTGGGCGTGATTTTTGATAGCCGAAGTAATTTAGGTGAATTTTGCATAGTTTGCTATGGTTAGTTGCAATTTTTTGTAATTTAAAAGTGATTGGGTTTAGTTTGTTGTGGTAAGGGTTAGTTGGTGATGATTTAGAGTAGCCGAAGTAATTTAGGTGAGTCTGGCATAGTTTGTTATGATTTGTACACCTTTTATTGTAATTTTAAAATGATATGGTTTGGTTAGTTGTGGTAAGGGATATTTGGGGGTGATTTACGATAGCCGAAGTAATTTAGGTAATTCTGGTATAGTTTGTTATGATTTTTAGCATTTTTTTGTAATTTTAAAGTGATTGGGCTTAGTTTGTTGCTGTAAAGTGTAGTTGGGAGTGATTTTTGATAGCCGAAGTAATTTAGGTGAGTTTGGCATAGTTTGCTATGGTTAGTAGCATTTTTTTGTAATTTGAAAGTTATTGGGTTTAGTTTGTTGTGGTAAGGGTTAGTTGGTGATAATTTAGAGTAGCCGAAGTAATTTAGGTGAGTCTGGCATAGTTTGTTATGATTTGTACACCTATTTTTGTAATTTTAAGATGATATGGTTTGGTTTGTTGTGGTAAGGGATAGTTGGGGGTGATTTACGGTAGCCGAAGTAATTTAGGTGATTCTGGTATAGTTTGTTATGATTTTTAGCATTTTTAGTAATTTTAAAGTGATTGGGCTTAGTTTGTTGCTGTAAAGTGTAGCTGAGGGTGATTTTTGATAGCCGAAGTAATTTAGGTGAGTTTGGCATAGTTTGCTATGGTTAGTAGCATTTTTTTGTAATTTGAAAGTTATTGGGTTTAGTTTGTTGTGGTAAGGGTTAGTTGGTGATGATTTAAAGTAGCCGAAGTAATTTAGGTGAGTCTGGCATAGTTTGTTATGATTTGTACACCTCTTTTTGTAATTTTAAGATGATGTGGTTTGGTTTGTTGTGGTAAGGGATAGTTGGGGGTGATTTACGGTAGCCGAAGTAATTTAGGTGATTCTGGTATAGTTTCTTATGATTTTTAGCATTTTTTTTGTAATTTTAAAGTGATTTGGCTTAGTTTGTTGCTGTAAAGTTTAGTTGGGGGTGATTTTTGATGGCCGAAGTAATTTAGGTGAGTTTGGCATAGTTTGCTATGGTTAGTAGAATTTTTTTGTAATTTAAAAGTGATTGGGTTTAGTTTGTTGTGGTAAGGGTTAGTTGGTGATGATTTAGAGTAACCGAAGTAATTTAGGTGAGTCTGGCATGGTCTGTTATGATTTGTACACCTTTTTTTGTAATTTTAAGATGATATGGTTTGGTTTGTTGTGGTAAGGGATAGTTGGGGGTGATTTACGGTAGCCGAAGTAATTTAGGTGATTCTGGTATAGTTTGTTATGATTTTTAGCATTTTTTTGTAATTTTAAAGTGATTGGGCTTAGTTTGTTGCTGTAAAGTGTAGTTGGGGGTGATTTTTGATAGCCGAAGTAATTTAGGTGAGTTTGGCATAGTTTGCTTTGGTTAGTAGCATTTTTTTGTAATTTGAAAGTGATTGGGTTTAGTTTGTTGTGGTAAGGGTTAGTTGGTGATGATTTAGAGTAGCCGAAGTAATTTAGGTGAGTCTGGCATTGTTTGTTATGATTTGTACACCTTTTTTTGTAATTTTAAGATGATATGGTTTGGTTTGTTGTGGTAAGGGATAGTTGGGGGTGATTTACGGTAGCCGAAGTAATTTAGGTAATTCTGGTATAGTTTGTTATGATTTTTAGCATTTTTTTGTAATTTTAAAGTGATTGGGCTTAGTTTGTTGCTGTAAAGTGTAGTTGGGGGTGATTTTTGATAGCCGAAGTAATTTAGGTAACTTTGGCATAGTTTGCTATGGTTAGTAGCATTTTTTTGTAATTTAAAAGTGATTGGGTTTAGTTTGTTGTGGTAAGGGTTAGTTGGTGATGATTTAAAGTAGCCGAAGTAATTTAGGTGAGTCTGGCATAGTTTGTTATGATTTGTACACCTCTTTTTGTAATTTTAAGGTGATATGGTTTGGTTTGTGGTGGTAAGATATAGTTGGGGGTGATTTACGGTAGCCGAAGTAATTTAGGTGATTCTGGTATAGTTTGTTATGATTTTTATCATTTTTTTGTAATTTTAAAGTGATTGGGCTTAGTTTGTTGCTGTAAAGTGTAGTTGGGGGTGATTTTTGATAGCCGAAGTAATTTAGGTGAATTTGGCATAGTTTGCTATGGTTAGTAGCATTTTTTTGTAATTTAAAAGTGATTGGGTTTAGTTTGTTGTGATAAGGGTTAGTTGTTGATGATTTAGAGTAGCCGAAGTAATTTAGGTGAGTCTGGCATAGTTTGTTATGATTTGTACACCTTTTTTTGTAATTTTAAGATGATATGGTTTGGTTTGTTGTGGTAAGGGATAGTTGGGGGTGATTTACGGTAGCCGAAGTAATTTAGGTGATTCTGGTATACTTTGTTATGATTTTTAGCATTTTTTTGTAATTTTAAAGTGATTGGGCTTAGTTTGTTGCTGTAAAGTGTAGTTGGGGGTGATTTTTGATAGCCGAAGTAATTTAGGTGAATTTTGCATAGTTTGCTATGGTTAGTTGCATTTTTTTGTAATTTAAAAGTGATTGGGTTTAGTTTGTTGTGGTAAGGGTTAGTTGGTGATGATTTAGAGTAGCCGAAGTAATTTAGGTGAGTCTGGCATAGTTTGTTATGATTTGTACACCTTTTATTGTAATTTTAAAATGATATGGTTTGGTTAGTTGTGGTAAGGGATATTTGGGGGTGATTTACGATAGCCGAAGTAATTTAGGTAATTCTGGTATAGTTTGTTATGATTTTTAGCATTTTTTTGTAATTTTAAAGTGATTGGGCTTAGTTTGTTGCTGTAAAGTGTAGTTGGGGGTGATTTTTGATAGCCGAAGTAATTTAGGTGAGTTTGGCATAGTTTGCTATGGTTAGTAGCATTTTTTTGTAATTTGAAAGTTATTGGGTTTAGTTTGTTGTGGTAAGGGTTAGTTGGTGATGATTTAGAGTAGCCGAAGTAATTTAGGTGAGTCTGGCATAGTTTGTTATGATTTGTACACCTATTTTTGTAATTTTAAGATGATATGGTTTGGTTTGTTGTGGTAAGGGATAGTTGGGGGTGATTTACGGTAGCCGAAGTAATTTAGGTGATTCTGGTATAGTTTGTTATGATTTTTAGCATTTTTAGTAATTTTAAAGTGATTGGGCTTAGTTTGTTGCTGTAAAGAGTAGCTGGGGGTGATTTTTGATAGCCGAAGTAATTTAGGTGAGTTTGGCATAGTTTGCTATGGTTAGTACCATTTTTTTGTAATTTGAAAGTTATTGGGTTTAGTTTGTTGTGGTAAGGGTTAGTTGGTGATGATTTAAAGTAGCCGAAGTAATTTAGGTGAGTCTGGCATAGTTTGTTATGATTTGTACACCTCTTTTTGTAATTTTAAGATGATGTGGTTTGGTTTGTTGTGGTAAGGGATAATTGGGGGTGATTTACGGAAGCCGAAGTAATTTAGGTGATTCTGGTATAGTTTGTTATGATTTTTAGCATTTTTTTGTAATTTTAAAGTGATTGGGCTTAGTTTGTTGCTGTAAAGTGTAGTTGGGGGTGATTTTTGACAACCGAAGTAATTTAGGTGAGTTTGGCATAGTTTGCTATGGTTAGTAGCATTTTTTTGTAATTTAAAAGTGATTGGGTTTAGTTTGTTGTGGTAAGGGTTAGTTGGTGATGATTTAGAGTAGCCGAAGTAATTTAGGTGAGTCTGGCATAGTTTGTTATGATTTATACACCTCTTTTTGTAATTTTAAGATGATGTGGTTTGGTTTGTTGTGGTAAGGGATAGTAGGGGGTGATTTACGTTAGCCGAAGTAATTTAGGTGATTCTGGTATAGTTTCTTATGATTTTTAGCATTTTTTTGTAATTTTAAATTAATTGGGCTTAGTTTGTTGCTGTAAAGTGTAGTTGGGGGTGATTTTTGATAGCCAAAGTAATTTAGGTGAGTTTGGCATAGTTTGCTTTGGTTAGTAGCATTTTTTTGTAATTTGAAAGTGATTGGGTTTAGTTTGTTGTGGTAAGGGTTAGTTGGTGATGATTTAGAGTAGCCGAAGTAATTTAGGTGAGTCTGGCATTGTTTGTTATGATTTGTACACCTATTTTTGTAATTTTAAGATGATATGGTTTGGTTTGTTGTGGTAAGGGATAGTTGGGGGTGATTTACGGTAGCCGAAGTAATTTAGGTGATTCTGGTATAGTTTGTTATGATTTTTAGCATTTTTAGTAATTTTAAAGTGATTGGGCTTAGTTTGTTGCTGTAAAGAGTAGCTGGGGGTGATTTTTGATAGCCGAAGTAATTTAGGTGAGTTTGGCATAGTTTGCTATGGTTAGTAGCATTTTTTTGTAATTTGAAAGTTATTGGGTTTAGTTTGTTGTGGTAAGGGTTAGTTGGTGATGATTTAGAGTAGCCGAAGTAATTTAGGTGAGTCTGGCATAGTTTGTTATGATTTGTACACCTCTTTTTGTAATTTTAAGATGATGTGGTTTGGTTTGTTGTGGTAAGGGATAATTGGGGGTGATTTACGGTAGCCGAAGTAATTTAGGTGATTCTGGTATAGTTTGTTATGATTTTTAGCATTTTTTTGTAATTTTAACGTGATTGGGCTTAGTTTGTTGCTGTAAAGTGTAGTTGGGGGTGATTTTTGACAACCGAAGTAATTTAGGTGAGTTTGGCATAGTTTGCTATGGTTAGTAGCATTTTTTTGTAATTTAAAAGTGATTGGGTTTAGTTTGTTGTGGTAAGGGTTAGTTGGTGATGATTTAGAGTAGCCGAAGTAATTTAGGTGAGTCTGGCATAGTTTGTTATGATTTATACACCTCTTTTTGTAATTTTAAGATGATGTGGTTTGGTTTGTTGTGGTAAGGGATAGTAGGGGGTGATTTACGTTAGCCGAAGTAATTTAGGTGATTCTGGTATAGTTTCTTATGATTTTTAGCATTTTTTTGTAATTTTAAAGTAATTGGGCTTAGTTTGTTGCTGTAAAGTGTAGTTGGGGGTGATTTTTGATAGCCAAAGTAATTTAGGTGAATTTGGCATAGTTTGCTTTGGTTAGTAGCATTTTTTTGTAATTTGAAAGTGATTGGGTTTAGTTTGTTGTGGTAAGGGTTAGTTGGTGATGATTTAGAGTAGCCGAAGTAATTTAGGTGAGTCTGGCATTGTTTGTTATGATGTGTACACCTTTTTTTGTAATTTTAAGATGATATGGTTTGGTTTGTTGTGGTAAGGGATAGTTGGGGGTGATTTACGGTAGCCGAAGTAATTTAGGTAATTCTGGTATAGTTTGTTATGATTTTTAGCATTTTTTTGTAATTTTAAAGTGATTGGGCTTAGTTTGTTGCTGTAAAGTGTAGTTGGGGGTGATTTTTGATAGCCGAAGTAATTTAGGTAACTTTGGCATAGTTTGCTATGGTAAGTAGCATTTTTTTGTAATTTAAAAGTGATTGGGTTTAGTTTGTTGTGGTAAGGGTTAGTTGGTGATGATTTAAAGTAGCCGAAGTAATTTAGGTGAGTCTGGCATAGTTTGTAATGATTTGTACACCTCTTTTTGTAATTTTAAGGTGATATGGTTTGGTTTGTGGTGGTAAGATATAGTTGGGGGTGATTTACGGTAGCCGAAGTAATTTAGGTGATTCTGGTATAGTTTGTTATGATTTTTAGCATTTTTTTGTAATTTTAAAGTGATTGGGCTTAGTTTGTTGCTGTAAAGTGTAGTTGGGGGTGATTTTTGATAGCCGAAGTAATTTAGGTGAATTTGGCATAGTTTGCTATGGTTAGTAGCATTTTTTTGTAATTTAAAAGTGATTGGGTTTAGTTTGTTGTGATAAGGGTTAGTTGTTGATGATTTAGAGTAGCCGAAGTAATTTAGGTGAGTCTGGCATAGTTTGTTATGATTTGTACACCTTTTTTTGTAATTTTAAGATGATATGGTTTGGTTTGTTGTGGTAAGGGATAGTTGGGGGTGATTTACGGTAGCCGAAGTAATTTAGGTGATTCTGGTATACTTTGTTATGATTTTTAGCATTTTTTTGTAATTTTAAAGTGATTGGGCTTAGTTTGTTGCTGTAAAGTGTAGTTGGGGGTGATTTTTGATAGCCGAAGTAATTTAGGTGAATTTGGCATAGTTTGCTATGGTTAGTAGCTTTTTTTTGTAATTTATAAGTGATTGGGTTTAGTTTGTTGTGATAAGGGTTAGTTGTTGATGATTTAGAGTAGCCGAAGTAATTTAGGTGAGTCTGGCATAGTTTGTTATGATTTGTACACCTTTTTTTGTAATTTAAAGATGATATGGTTTGGTTTGTTGTGGTAAGGGATAGTTGGGGGTGATTTACGGTAGCCGAAGTAATTTAGGTGATTCTGGTATACTTTGTTATGATTTTTAGCATTTTTTTGTAATTTTAAAGTGATTGGGCTTAGTTTGTTGCTGTTGTTTTTTGTGCGCGCCCGTGATTCCTCTTGGTTGTCGTAGGACGGATGCGACGCAGCTTTGGGGTGGTTTGTGGAGACAAACGCTTTCGAATACACTGTACACTATGTTTAATATTTACAAAGTTATGCAATTTACACTTTTTCTATTTACAAATGCAGAATCGATGTCTACTCAATTCCTTCCGAATGTCTTTTATTAAAATGTGAATCTGAGTGAATCGGTATAAATCTGAATGAGTGAGAATGAAGCTGAATGAGTCTGAATGTCTTCTAAATGAATCTGTATGAGAGTATGAATCTGAATGAATCTGAATGTCAATGTCTTCTTCTGCCGTTTCTGTTTACAACTGGGGGGTGGGGTGCAACCCCTCCACTGGAAGAGAGTGGGGTGCAATCGTCATGATTGTACATACCGGCCCCCTTGAAGGCAGTGCCTTAAAAAACATTTCTTAGAATTATTTACAATGGTGCTCACATGGAGCTCGGATTGCTTGCGCATTTTGAACATTTTTCAAACTTATGCACACTGCACACCGCACTTCAATTTGGTTTGTTCATTCATTGTTTGCAAGCACGCACACTTTGCGAAGGGCTCGCTTCACTACACCGCGAATTGTTTTGATCGACACCACTCTCACGATGCCGTCGTTTCCTGGGTGAAGTTGAACGATGCGGCCCATTCGCCACTGTTGCGGGGGTGTGTTTTCGTCGACGAGTACCACCAAGGCACCGATGTTGATGGGCTCATGGCTTCCTGCTGTTCGACCTTGGCTTCGATTGAGATGTTGAGTCAGATATTCCTTGGCCCAACGATTCCAAAAATGTTGTCGGACCCTTTCGATTCTCTGCCACCGGGATAGGCGGTTTTCGGGAGTCGTGGTGATGTCGGTCTCGACGAAATTGTTGATCAGCGGCTCGCCGATCAGGAAGTGTGCAGGTGTTAGTGCAGCTAGGTCGTTGGGGTCTGTACTCAAGGGGGTAATAGGACGGGAGTTGATAATGGCTTCTACGCGAGTCAGCAATGTGTATAATTCCTCAAAAGTGAGGTGCGCTTCGCCTAACGTCCTTCTTAAATGATGTTTTACGCGTTTTACGTTTATTTCCCAGATTCCTCCCATGTGTGGGGAAGCTGGTGGTAAAAAATGCCACGTTATTCCGTCATTAGCGAGCTTAGTTATGACGTTTTTGAATGAATCGGATTCCGTAAACCGGCGCAATTCTATTAGTTCATTGTTGGCACCCACGAAATTGGTCGCGTTGTCGGAGTGAATATGACGAACATGACCTCGTCTTGATGTTAATCTCTTTAGAGCGTTTAAGAAGGACTGTGATGTTAAATCGGACACCAATTCGAGGTGTACAGCCTTCGTAGAAAAGCACACGAAGACTGCTACATAGGCCTTTGTCAAACGCTTTCCGCGACCCCAACTTTCTTTTATTAGCATGGGCCCGGCGTAGTCCACACCGCAAGTTAGAAACGGCCTATTTTGATGAGTCCTTGCGGCTGGCAAATTTCCCATGATAGGAACTAGAGCCTTGGGTTTCGCGCGCGAACACGTAAAACATTTGTGAACTATTCTCCGAACATTATTACGCGCGGATGTCAGCCAGAATGTTTGGCGGAGAGCAGTTATTGTACCTTGAACGCCTGCATGCAGTTGATCCTTGTGGATGTGTTCAATTATTAAATTCGTCAGATGATGTTTCGGCAACAGCATGGGATGTTTGACGTCAGGAGATAAGGAGGAGTTTTTTAACCTGCCTCCCACACGAATTATTTTGTTTTCATCCAAGAAAATGTTGAGGGACAGTAAATTTGACCTTTTGTCTATTGGACGATTTTCTGATAATTGTTTGAATTCGTGTTCAAACTCTCGTTTCTGAATTAAGAACACTAGTCTTTTCGTTGCGTGGTTCAATTCCTCCACTGTCAGAGGACCGCGAATATGCCCATCTTGCTTTTTTGTGTTTGAAATAAAACGTGTTATCCATGCCATCACGCGTTGAGTTTTTCGAAATGAAGAGAATCGCGTTAGCAACGACCACTCGGTTGATTTAACGCGACTCAACATGGAAATGGTGCGTTTTTCAGGCGGATTGATTTTGTTTAAATTGATTTGTGATGCGTTGAAAACGACGCGAGGCTTGGTCGTCGTTGACTCCTTAGTTACGGTGTGATGCGGTAGGTAATACGCGTATGTGTTGTTTGATTGGGCATAAGGCCTTTCGATCATGTGACCTAACGAGATGAATTCCCGCATGAATTTGACGTAATCATCTTTATAGCTGGGATCGTTTAGGAACTTCCGCTCCAAGTTGTAAAACTGGCGTACCGCAATTTCTTTTGAAAACCCTAAGTTTGGAGGATTTGTTTTGAATGGTAATTTTATTACAAAATGACCATCCGGTCGGCGGGTGGTTGTGCGAACAAAGTTGTTTTCGCATTCCGCCTCTTCTCCAACATACTTTCTCTTTGTGATTTCATTGCATCCCTCTAATTGCCAAAAGCGTTCTACCTGAGCGTCTAAAGTGCTCAGCATGGATGTCGTTTGTTTTGCAATTTTATGACTGCAATCAGCCATGCCGCCGACGATCCATCCCAGTTGTGTATTTTGGAAGGTAAGCTGATTGACGGTAACAGAGTCGTTTTGAGGAATATTTAAATATAATTGCGCCCCTATTAACAGATCTATTGGTTTTGACTCATAAAATTTGGGATCGGACAATTTAATATTTGAAGGGATTTCCAGTTTTCCCACGTTTATGGTCTGCAGCGGCAAATTGTCTGTAATTTTGTCGAGTACCAGACAATGCAAATTTTCTGAGTACCCACCGAATTTAGCCTTAAAATGTAAATTGGTGGAGTGTTTTACAGCCGTTTGTAAAGATCCGATGCCGCCGACGCGTATGTTTACCGGAGATCGTTGTAGTTTTAATTTGTCGCACAAATTGGTTGATATATAACTGCTCATCGAACCGGGGTCTAATAAGACGCGACACGGATGGAATTTGTTATATTTGTCTTTTACTAAAACGATGGCAGTTGATAGAAGAACCGTTTTTTCGGAATTATGACATGAATGGTTGGCGATGGTGTGAGCGTTTTCGCGATTAGATGTTGTTTCCTTATGTAATAACGTATGATGTTTTAAGTTGCACTTGCGACAACGCGTTTTTGAAAAGCAGTTATTACTTGCGTGATTATTTCGACAACAGTTATCGCAGAGTTTGGCTTGTTTTACCTTTGCTATTCTATCATCGACAGCAAGATTTAAAAATTCCGTGCACTGATAGAGTGTGTGAGCTTGATTTTTGCATATCGGACATTGCGTATTCGTTAGAGATACATGTGAAACTAGTTTTCCCTGAAATTTGTTGTTTGAAAAGCTTGATGTACTTGCAGCGGTCTTGCTGTTTAATTTATTGAGCGATTCCAATAATTGACAACGCTTCTCTAAAAATTCTATTAGATGTTTTAGTTTGGGCACGTCGGTGTTTAATGTTGATTGCCATTCGCGATTTGTGGCAAAATCTAATTTTTCTTCGATTAAATATGTTACTAACGCGTCCCATGTGTCTATAGGTACATCCAGTAATTTCAGTGACGCGATGTTGGAATTGATGGTGTCAATAAAGCTTCTTATGTTTAAATGAATCGGTTTTGCGATTAACGGAGCATTGACGATTGCATGAATATGGTCGTAAACGATTAGTCTAGTGTTCCTAAAACGCCTTTCGAGAATTTCCCATGCCGTCGCGTAATTTTCATCGCTTAATGTCAAGGGTTCAACTGCACGCAATGCTTCATCCCGCAAACATGATTTTAGATATTGCAATTTTTGGCAATTTGATAGTTTGTTGTTCTCATCATCTATGACCGTTGTAAAAGAGTTATAGAATGATAACCAGTCCTTGTAGGATCCGGAGAATGGTTTCAGATTTAACGTCGGGAGATGTATCCGCGTTGGTTCCGCGTACGCGTATTTCGTATTTGTTGCGATGATCGCATCGCTTGATCGCGACGCGTCGGTGATGTTGTTCGCGTCTTTGCGTGGATTGAGAATACCGTGGATTTTTCCTGCTACTTCGTGGTACTTGTTTTCGAATAGTACGCGTTCCTGTTCGTGCCCTTCACGAGATTCAGGTGCAGTTTCGATTTTTTCGATTTTTAGCTGAATTTGTTCAAAATCGCGGAAGATTTGTTCGACTACCGCTTTTCGCGATATGATTTGATTTATATCGTCACCCGATTTGAATGTGTTGATAGCCGTAAGACTACGCGTTAGTTTTGCTTTTGTAATTCCCCGTTCTTGAATTAAATCCGTGATTTCTCCCATTGCTTACGTATTTTTGTGAATGGTGGAAATTGTGTGGATAGAAGGATTGAGCTGCACTAACCTTTGTGTTGAAGTTCTTCGTTGCTGCCCTGCCAGGTGGTGTGGTTTCTCGGTGTCCTACACGCTTCCCGTGACTGGTGTCGAATCGCTTGCCTTTTTTAAACTTTAATATACAGCGTATCCGGCTCGAAGGACCAAAATGTTTTTTGTGCGCGCCCGTGATTCCTCTTGGTTGTCGTAGGACGGATGCGACGCAGCTTTGGGGTGGTTTGTGGAGACAAACGCTTTCGAATACACTGTACACTATGTTTAATATTTACAAAGTTATGCAATTTACACTTTTTCTATTTACAAATGCAGAATCGATGTCTACTCAATTCCTTCCGAATGTCTTTTATTAAAATGTGAATCTGAGTGAATCGGTATAAATCTGAATGAGTGAGAATGAAGCTGAATGAGTCTGAATGTCTTCTAGATGAATCTGTATGAGAGTATGAATCTGAATGAATCTGAATGTCAATGTCTTCTTCTGCCGTTTCTGTTTACAACTGGGGGGTGGGGTGCAACCCCTCCACTGGAAGAGAGTGGGGTGCAATCGTCATGATTGTACAGCTGTAAAGTGTAGTTGGGGGTGATTTTTGATAGCCGAAGTAATTTAGGTGAATTTTGCATAGTTTGCTATGGTTAGTTGCATTTTTTTGTAATTTAAAAGTGATTGGGTTTAGTTTGTTGTGGTAAGGGTTAGTTGGTGATGATTTAGAGTAGCCGAAGTAATTTAGGTGAGTCTGGCATAGTTTGTTATGATTTGTACACCTTTTATTGTAATTTTAAAATGATATGGTTTGGTTAGTTGTGGTAAGGGATATTTGGGGGTGATTTACGATAGCCGAAGTAATTTAGGTAATTCTGGTATAGTTTGATATGATTTTTAGCATTTTTTTGTAATTTTAAAGTGATTGGGCTTAGTTTGTTGCTGTAAAGTGTAGTTGGGGGTGATCTTTGATAGCCGAAGTAATTTAGGTGAGTTTGGCATAGTTTGCTATGGTTAGTAGCATTTTTTTGTAATTTGAAAGTTATTGGGTTTAGTTTGTTGTGGTAAGGGTTTGTTGGTGATGATTTAGAGTAGCCGAAGTAATTTAGGTGAGTCTGGCATAGTTTGTTATGATTTGTACACCTATTTTTGTAATTTTAAGATGATATGGTTTGGTTTGTTGTGGTAAGGGATAGTTGGGGGTGATTTACGGTAGCCGAAGTAATTTAGGTGATTCTGGTATAGTTTGTTATGATTTTTAGCATTTTTAATAATTTTAAAGTGATTGGGCTTAGTTTGTTGCTGTAAAGTGTAGCTGGGGGTGATTTTTGATAGCCGAAGTAATTTAGGTGTGTTTGGCATAGTTTGCTATGGTTAGTAGCATTTTTTTGTAATTTGAAAGTTATTGGGTTTAGTTTGTTGTGGTAAGGGTTAGTTGGTGATGATTTAAAGTAGCCGAAGTAATTTAGGTGAGTCTGGCATAGTTTGTTATGATTTGTACACCTCTTTTTGTAATTTTAAGATGATGTGGTTTGGTTTGTTGTGGTAAGGGATAGTTGGGGGTGATTTACGGTAGCCGAAGTAATTTAGGTGATTCTGGTATAGTTTGTTATGATTTTTAGCATTTTTTTGTAATTTTAAAGTGATTGGGCTTAGTTTGTTGCTGTAAAGTGTAGTTGGGGGTGATTTTTGACAACCGAAGTAATTTAGGTGAGTTTGGCATAGTTTGCTATGGTTAGTAGCATTTATTTGTAATTTAAAAGTGATTGGGTTTAGTTTGTTGTGGTAAGGGTTAGTTGGTGATGATTTAGAGTAGCCGAAGTAATTTAGGTGAGTCTGGCATAGTTTGTTATGATTTGTACACCTCTTTTTGTAATTTTAAGATGATGTGGTTTGGTTTGTTGTGGTAAGGGATAGTTGGGGGTGATTTACGTTAGCCGAAGTAATTTAGGTGATTCTGGTATAGTTTCTTATGATTTTTAGCATTTTTTTGTAATTTTAAAGTGATTGGGCTTAGTTTGTTGCTGTAAAGTGTAGTTGGGGGTGATTTTTGATAGCCAAAGTAATTTAGGTGAGTTTGGCATAGTTTGCTTTGGTTAGTAGCATTTTTTTGTAATTTGAAAGTGATTGGGTTTAGTTTGTTGTGGTAAGGGTTAGTTGGTGATGATTTAGAGTAGCCGAAGTAATTTAGGTGAGTCTGGCATTGTTTGTTATGATGTGTACACCTTTTTTTGTAATTTTAAGATGATATGGTTTGGTTTGTTGTGGTAAGGGATAGTTGGGGGTGATTTACGGTAGCCGAAGTAATTTAGGTAATTCTGGTATAGTTTGTTATGATTTTTAGCATTTTTTTGTAATTTTAAAGTGATTGGGCTTAGTTTGTTGCTGTAAAGTGTAGTTGGGGGTGATTTTTGATAGCCGAAGTAATTTAGGTAACTTTGGCATAGTTTGCTATGGTAAGTAGAATTTTTTTGTAATTTAAAAGTGATTGGGTTTAGTTTGTTGTGGTAAGGGTTAGTTGGTGATGATTTAAAGTAGCCGAAGTAATTTAGGTGAGTCTGGCATAGTTTGTTATGATTTGTACACCTCTTTTTGTAATTTTAAGATGATATGGTTTGGTTAGTTGTGGTAAGGGATATTTGGGGGTGATTTACGATAGCCGAAGTAATTTAGGTGATTCTGGTATAGTTTGTTATGATTTTTAGCATTTTTTTGTAATTTTAAAGTGATTGGGCTTAGTTTGTTGCTGTAAAGTGTAGTTGGGGGTGATTTTTGATAGCCGAAGTAATTTAGGTGAGTTTGGCATAGTTTGCTATGGTTAGTAGCATTTTTTTGTAATTTGAAAGTTATTGGGTTTAGTTTGTTGTGGTAAGGGTTAGTTGGTGATGATTTAGAGTAGCCGAAGTAATTTAGGTGAGTCTGGCATAGTTTGTTATGATTTGTACACCTATTTTTGTAATTTTAAGATGATATGGTTTGGTTTGTTGTGGTAAGGGATAGTTGGGGGTGATTTACGGTAGCCGAAGTAATTTAGGTGATTCTGGTATAGTTTGTTATGATTTTTAGCATTTTTAGTAATTTTAAAGTGATTGGGCTTAGTTTGTTGCTGTAAAGTGTAGCTGGGGGTGATTTTTGATAGCCGAAGTAATTTAGGTGAGTTTGGCATAGTTTGCCATGGTTAGTAGCATTTTTTTGTAATTTGAAAGTTATTGGGTTTAGTTTGTTGTGGTAAGGGTTAGTTGGTGATGATTTAAAGTAACCGAAGTAATTTAGGTGAGTCTGGCATAGTTTGTTATGATTTGTACACCTCTTTTTGTAATTTTAAGATGATGTGGTTTGGTTTGTTGTGGTAAGGGATAGTTGGGGGTGATTTACGGTAGCCGAAGTAATTTAGGTGATTCTGGTATAGTTTGTTATGATTTTTAGCATTTTTTTGTAATTTTAAAGTGATTGGGCTTAGTTTGTTGCTGTAAAGTGTAGTTGGGGGTGATTTTTGACAACCGAAGTAATTTAGGTGAGTTTGGCATAGTTTGCTATGGTTAGTAGCATTTTTTTGTAATTTAAAAGTGATTGGGTTTAGCTTGTTGTGGTAAGGGTTAGTTGGTGATGATTTAGAGTAGCCGAAGTAATTTAGGTGAGTCTGGCATAGTTTGTTATGATTTGTACACATTTTTTGTAATTTTAAGATGATATGGTTTGGTTTGTTGTGGTAAGGGATAGTTGGGGGTGATTTACGGTAGCCGAAGTAATTTAGGTGATTCTGGTATAGTTTGTTATGATTTTTGGCATTTTTTTGTAATTGTAAAGTGATTGGGCTTAGTTTGTTGCTGTAAAGTGTAGTTGGGGGTGATTTTTGATAGCCGAAGTAATTTAAGTGAGTTTGGCATAGTTTTCTATGGTTAGTAGCATTTGTTTACAATTTAAAAGTGATTGGGTTTAGTTTGTTGTGGTAAGGGTTAGTTGGTGATGATTTAAAGTAGCCGAAGTAATTTAGGTGAGTCTGGCATAGTTTGTTATGATTTGTACACCTTTTTTTGTAATTTTAAGATGATATGGTTTGGTTTGTTGTGGTAAGGGATAGTTGGGGGTGATTTACGTTAGCCGAAGTAATTTAGGTGATTCTGGTATAGTTTGTTATGATTTTTAGCATTTTTTTGTAATTTTAAAGTGATTGGGCTTAGTTTGTTGCTGTAAATTGTGGTTGGGGGTGATTTTTTATAGCCGAAGTAATTTAGGTGAGTTTGGCATAGTTTGCTATGGTTGGTAGCATTTTTTTGTATTTTAAAAGTGTTTAGGTTTAGTTTGTTGTGGTAAGGGTTAGTTGGTGATGATTTAGAGTAGCCGAAGTAATTTAGGTGAGTCTGGCGTAGTTTGTTATGATTTGTACACCTTTTTTTGTAATTTTAAGATGATATGGTTTGGTTTGTGTTGGTAAGGGATAGTTGGGGGGTGTTTTACGGTAGCCGAAGTAATTTAGGTGATTCTGGTATAGTTTATTATGATTTTTAGCATTTTTTTGTAATTTTAAAGTGATTGGGCTTAGTTTGTTGCTGTAAAGTGTAGTTGGGGGTGATTTTTGATAGCCGAAGTAATTTAGGTGAGTTTGGCATAGTTTGCTATGGTTAATAAAATTTTTTTGTAATTTAAAAGTGATTGGGTTTAGTTTGTTGTGGTAAGGGTTAGTTGGTGATGATTTCGAGTAGCCGAAGTAATTTAGGTGAGTCTGGCATAGTTTGTTATGATTTGTACACCTTTTTTTGTAATTTTAAGATAATATGGTTTGGTTTGTTGTGGTAAGGGATAGTTGGGGGTGATTTACTGTAGCCGACATAATTTAGGTGATTCTGGTATAGTTTGTTATGATTTTTAAAATTTTTTTGTAATTTTAAAGTGATTGGGCTTAGTTTGTTGCTGTAAAGTGTAGTTGGGGGTGATTTTTGACAACCGAAGTAATTTAGGTGAATTTTGCCTAGTTTGCTATGGTTAGTTGCATTTTTTTGTAATTTAAAAGTGATTGGGTTTAGTTTGTTGTGGTAAGGGTTAGTTGGTGATGATTTAGAGTAGCCGAAGTAATTTAGGTGAGTCTGGCATGGTCTGTTATGATTTGTACACCTTTTTTTGTAATTTTAAGATGATATGGTTTGGTTTGTTGTGGTAAGGGATAGTTGGGGGTGATTTACGGTAGCCGAAGTAATTTAGGTGATTCTGGTATAGTTTGTTATGATTTTTAGCATTTTTTTGTAATTTTAAAGTGATTGGGCTTAGTTTGTTGCTGTAAAGTGTAGTTGGGGGTGATTTTTGATAGCCGAAGTAATTTAGGTGAGTTTGGCATAGTTTGCTATGGTTAATAAAATTTTTTTGTAATTTAAAAGTGATTGGGTTTAGTTTGTTGTGGTAAGGGTTAGTTGGTGATGATTTAGAGTAGCCGAAGTAATTTAGGTGAGTCTGGCATGGTCTGTTATGATTTGTACACCTTTTTTTGTAATTTTAAGATGATATGGTTTGGTTTGTTGTGGTAAGGGATAGTTGGGGGTGTTTTACGGTAGCCGAAGTAATTTAGGTGAATCTGGTATAGTTTATTATGATTTTTAGCATTTTTTTGTAATTTTAAAGTGATTGGGCTTAGTTTGTTGCTGTAAAGTGTAGTTGGGGGTGATTTTTAATAGCCGAAGTAATTTAGGTGAGTTTGGCATAGTTTGCTATGGTTAATAAAATTTTTTTGTAATTTAAAAGTGATTGGGTTTAGTTTGTTGTGGTAAGGGTTAGTTGGTGATGATTTAGAGTAGCCGAAGTAATTTAGGTGAGTCTGGCATGGTCTGTTATGATTTGTACACCTTTTTTTGTAATTTTAAGATGATATGGTTTGGTTTGTGGTGGTAAGATATAGTTGGGGGTGATTTACGGTAGCCGAAGTAATTTAGGTGATTCTGGTATAGTTTGTTATGATTTTTAGCATTTTTTTGTAATTTTAAAGTGATTGGGCTTAGTTTGTTGCTGTAAAGTGTAGTTGGGGGTGATTTTTGATAGCCGAAGTAATTTAGGTGAATTTGGCATAGTTTGCTATGGTTAGTAGCATTTTTTTGTAATTTAAAAGTGATTGGGTTTAGTTTGTTGTGATAAGGGTTAGTTGTTGATGATTTAGAGTAGCCGAAGTAATTTAGGTGAGTCTGGCATAGTTTGTTATGATTTGTACACCTTTTTTTGTAATTTTAAGATGATATGGTTTGGTTTGTTGTGGTAAGGGATAGTTGGGGGTGATTTACGGTAGCCGAAGTAATTTAGGTGATTCTGGTATACTTTGTTATGATTTTTAGCATTTTTTTGTAATTTTAAAGTGATTGGGCTTAGTTTGTTGCTGTAAAGTGTAGTTGGGCGTGATTTTTGATAGCCGAAGTAATTTAGGTGAATTTTGCATAGTTTGCTATGGTTAGTTGCAATTTTTTGTAATTTAAAAGAGATTGGGTTTAGTTTGTTGTGGTAAGGGTTAGTTGGTGATGATTTAGAGTAGCCGAAGTAATTTAGGTGAGTCTGGCATAGTTTGTTATGATTTGTACACCTTTTATTGTAATTTTAAAATGATATGGTTTGGTTAGTTGTGGTAAGGGATATTTGGGGGTGATTTACGATAGCCGAAGTAATTTAGGTAATTCTGGTATAGTTTGTTATGATTTTTAGCATTTTTTTGTAATTTTAAAGTGATTGGGCTTAGTTTGTTGCTGTAAAGTATAGTTGGGGGTGATTTTTGATAGCCGAAGTAATTTAGGTGAGTTTGGCATAGTTTGCTATGGTTAGTAGCATTTTTTTGTAATTTGAAAGTTATTGGGTTTAGTTTGTTGTGGTAAGGGTTAGTTGGTGATAATTTAGAGTAGCCGAAGTAATTTAGGTGAGTCTGGCATAGTTTGTTATGATTTGTACACCTATTTTTGTAATTTTAAGATGATATGGTTTGGTTTGTTGTGGTAAGGGATAGTTGGGGGTGATTTACGGTAGCCGAAGTAATTTAGGTGATTCTGGTATAGTTTGTTATGATTTTTAGCATTTTTAGTAATTTTAAAGTGATTGGGCTTAGTTTGTTGCTGTAAAGTGTAGCTGAGGGTGATTTTTGATAGCCGAAGTAATTTAGGTGAGTTTGGCATAGTTTGCTATGGTTAGTAGCATTTTTTTGTAATTTGAAAGTTATTGGGTTTAGTTTGTTGTGGTAAGGGTTAGTTGGTGATGATTTAAAGTAGCCGAAGTAATTTAGGTGAGTCTGGCATAGTTTGTTATGATTTGTACACCTCTTTTTGTAATTTTAAGATGATGTGGTTTGGTTTGTTGTGGTAAGGGATAGTTGGGGGTGATTTACGGTAGCCGAAGTAATTTAGGTGATTCTGGTATAGTTTCTTATGATTTTTAGCATTTTTTTTGTAATTTTAAAGTGATTTGGCTTAGTTTGTTGCTGTAAAGTTTAGTTGGGGGTGATTTTTGATGGCCGAAGTAATTTAGGTGAGTTTGGCATAGTTTGCTATGGTTAGTAGAATTTTTTTGTAATTTAAAAGTGATTGGGTTTAGTTTGTTGTGGTAAGGGTTAGTTGGTGATGATTTAGAGTAACCGAAGTAATTTAGGTGAGTCTGGCATGGTCTGTTATGATTTGTACACCTTTTTTTGTAATTTTAAGATGATATGGTTTGGTTTGTTGTGGTAAGGGATAGTTGGGGGTGATTTACGGTAGCCGAAGTAATTTAGGTGATTCTGGTATAGTTTGTTATGATTTTTAGCATTTTTTTGTAATTTTAAAGTGATTGGGCTTAGTTTGTTGCTGTAAAGTGTAGTTGGGGGTGATTTTTGATAGCCGAAGTAATTTAGGTGAGTTTGGCATAGTTTGCTTTGGTTAGTAGCATTTTTTTGTAATTTGAAAGTGATTGGGTTTAGTTTGTTGTGGTAAGGGTTAGTTGGTGATGATTTAGAGTAGCCGAAGTAATTTAGGTGAGTCTGGCATTGTTTGTTATGATTTGTACACCTTTTTTTGTAATTTTAAGATGATATGGTTTGGTTTGTTGTGGTAAGGGATAGTTGGGGGTGATTTACGGTAGCCGAAGTAATTTAGGTAATTCTGGTATAGTTTGTTATGATTTTTAGCATTTTTTTGTAATTTTAAAGTGATTGGGCTTAGTTTGTTGCTGTAAAGTGTAGTTGGGGGTGATTTTTGATAGCCGAAGTAATTTAGGTAACTTTGGCATAGTTTGCTATGGTTAGTAGCATTTTTTTGTAATTTAAAAGTGATTGGGTTTAGTTTGTTGTGGTAAGGGTTAGTTGGTGATGATTTAAAGTAGCCGAAGTAATTTAGGTGAGTCTGGCATAGTTTGTTATGATTTGTACACCTCTTTTTGTAATTTTAAGGTGATATGGTTTGGTTTGTGGTGGTAAGATATAGTTGGGGGTGATTTACGGTAGCCGAAGTAATTTAGGTGATTCTGGTATAGTTTGTTATGATTTTTATCATTTTTTTGTAATTTTAAAGTGATTGGGCTTAGTTTGTTGCTGTAAAGTGTAGTTGGGGGTGATTTTTGATAGCCGAAGTAATTTAGGTGAATTTGGCATAGTTTGCTATGGTTAGTAGCATTTTTTTGTAATTTAAAAGTGATTGGGTTTAGTTTGTTGTGATAAGGGTTAGTTGTTGATGATTTAGAGTAGCCGAAGTAATTTAGGTGAGTCTGGCATAGTTTGTTATGATTTGTACACCTTTTTTTGTAATTTTAAGATGATATGGTTTGGTTTGTTGTGGTAAGGGATAGTTGGGGGTGATTTACGGTAGCCGAAGTAATTTAGGTGATTCTGGTATACTTTGTTATGATTTTTAGCATTTTTTTGTAATTTTAAAGTGATTGGGCTTAGTTTGTTGCTGTAAAGTGTAGTTGGGGTTGATTTTTGATAGCCGAAGTAATTTAGGTGAATTTTGCATAGCTTGCTATGGTTAGTTGCATTTTTTTGTAATTTAAAAGTGATTGGGTTTAGTTTGTTGTGGTAAGGGTTAGTTGGTGATGATTTAGAGTAGCCGAAGTAATTTAGGTGAGTCTGGCATAGTTTGTTATGATTTGTACACCTTTTATTGTAATTTTAAAATGATATGGTTTGGTTAGTTGTGGTAAGGGATATTTGGGGGTGATTTACGATAGCCGAAGTAATTTAGGTAATTCTGGTATAGTTTGTTATGATTTTTAGCATTTTTTTGTAATTTTAAAGTGATTGGGCTTAGTTTGTTGCTGTAAAGTGTAGTTGGGGGTGATTTTTGATAGCCGAAGTAATTTAGGTGAGTTTGGCATAGTTTGCTATGGTTAGTAGCATTTTTTTGTAATTTGAAAGTTATTGGGTTTAGTTTGTTGTGGTAAGGGTTAGTTGGTGATGATTTAGAGTAGCCGAAGTAATTTAGGTGAGTCTGGCATAGTTTGTTATGATTTGTACACCTATTTTTGTAATTTTAAGATGATATGGTTTGGTTTGTTGTGGTAAGGGATAGTTGGGGGTGATTTACGGTAGCCGAAGTAATTTAGGTGATTCTGGTATAGTTTGTTATGATTTTTAGCATTTTTAGTAATTTTAAAGTGATTGGGCTTAGTTTGTTGCTGTAAAGAGTAGCTGGGGGTGATTTTTGATAGCCGAAGTAATTTAGGTGAGTTTGGCATAGTTTGCTATGGTTAGTAGCATTTTTTTGTAATTTGAAAGTTATTGGGTTTAGTTTGTTGTGGTAAGGGTTAGTTGGTGATGATTTAAAGTAGCCGAAGTAATTTAGGTGAGTCTGGCATAGTTTGTTATGATTTGTACACCTCTTTTTGTAATTTTAAGATGATGTGGTTTGGTTTGTTGTGGTAAGGGATAATTGGGGGTGATTTACGGTAGCCGAAGTAATTTAGGTGATTCTGGTATAGTTTTTTATGGTTTTTAGCATTTTTTTGTAATTTTAAAGTGATTGGGCTTAGTTTGTTGCTGTAAAGTGTAGTTGGGGGTGATTTTTGACAACCGAAGTAATTTAGGTGAGTTTGGCATAGTTTGCTATGGTTAGTAGCATTTTTTTGTAATTTAAAAGTGATTGGGTTTAGTTTGTTGTGGTAAGGGTTAGTTGGTGATGATTTAGAGTAGCCGAAGTAATTTAGGTGAGTCTGGCATAGTTTGTTATGATTTATACACCTCTTTTTGTAATTTTAAGATGATGTGGTTTGGTTTGTTGTGGTAAGGGATAGTAGGGGGTGATTTACGTTAGCCGAAGTAATTTAGGTGATTCTGGTATAGTTTCTTATGATTTTTAGCATTTTTTTGTAATTTTAAAGTAATTGGGCTTAGTTTGTTGCTGTAAAGTGTAGTTGGGGGTGATTTTTGATAGCCAAAGTAATTTAGGTGAGTTTGGCATAGTTTGCTTTGGTTAGTAGCATTTTTTTGTAATTTGAAAGTGATTGGGTTTAGTTTGTTGTGGTAAGGGTTAGTTGGTGATGATTTAGAGTAGCCGAAGTAATTTAGGTGAGTCTGGCATTGTTTGTTATGATGTGTACACCTTTTTTTGTAATTTTAAGATGATATGGTTTGGTTTGTTGTGGTAAGGGATAGTTGGGGGTGATTTACGGTAGCCGAAGTAATTTAGGTAATTCTGGTATAGTTTGTTATGATTTTTAGCATTTTTTTGTAATTTTAAAGTGATTGGGCTTAGTTTGTTGCTGTAAAGTGTAGTTGGGGGTGATTTTTGATAGCCGAAGTAATTTAGGTAACTTTGGCATAGTTTGCTATGGTAAGTAGCATTTTTTTGTAATTTAAAAGTGATTGGGTTTAGTTTGTTGTGGTAAGGGTTAGTTGGTGATGATTTAAAGTAGCCGAAGTAATTTAGGTGAGTCTGGCATAGTTTGTTATGATTTGTACACCTCTTTTTGTAATTTTAAGGTGATATGGTTTGGTTTGTGGTGGTAAGATATAGTTGGGGGTGATTTACGGTAGCCGAAGTAATTTAGGTGATTCTGGTATAGTTTGTTATGATTTTTAGCATTTTTTTGTAATTTTAAAGTGATTGGGCTTAGTTTGTTGCTGTAAAGTGTAGTTGGGGGTGATTTTTGATAGCCGAAGTAATTTAGGTGAATTTGGCATAGTTTGCTATGGTTAGTAGCATTTTTTTGTAATTTAAAAGTGATTGGGTTTAGTTTGTTGTGATAAGGGTTAGTTGTTGATGATTTAGAGTAGCCGAAGTAATTTAGGTGAGTCTGGCATAGTTTGTTATGATTTGTACACCTTTTTTTGTAATTTTAAGATGATATGGTTTGGTTTGTTGTGGTAAGGGATAGTTGGGGGTGATTTACGGTAGCCGAAGTAATTTAGGTGATTCTGGTATACTTTGTTATGATTTTTAGCATTTTTTTGTAATTTTAAAGTGATTGGGCTTAGTTTGTTGCTGTAAAGTGTAGTTGGGGGTGATTTTTGATAGCCGAAGTAATTTAGGTGAATTTGGCATAGTTTGCTATGGTTAGTAGCATTTTTTTGTAATTTAAAAGTGATTGGGTTTAGTTTGTTGTGATAAGGGTTAGTTGTTGATGATTTAGAGTAGCCGAAGTAATTTAGGTGAGTCTGGCATAGTTTGTTATGATTTGTACACCTTTTTTTGTAATTTAAAGATGATATGGTTTGGTTTGTTGTGGTAAGGGATAGTTGGGGGTGATTTACGGTAGCCGAAGTAATTTAGGTGATTCTGGTATACTTTGTTATGATTTTTAGCATTTTTTTGTAATTTTAAAGTGATTGGGCTTAGTTTGTTGCTGTAAAGTGTAGTTGGGGGTGATTTTTGATAGCCGAAGTAATTTAGGTGAATTTTGCATAGTTTGCTATGGTTAGTTGCATTTTTTTGTAATTTAAAAGTGATTGGGTTTAGTTTGTTGTGGTAAGGGTTAGTTGGTGATGATTTAGAGTAGCCGAAGTAATTTAGGTGAGTCTGGCATAGTTTGTTATGATTTGTACACCTTTTATTGTAATTTTAAAATGATATGGTTTGGTTAGTTGTGGTAAGGGATATTTGGGGGTGATTTACGATAGCCGAAGTAATTTAGGTAATTCTGGTATAGTTTGTTATGATTTTTAGCATTTTTTTGTAATTTTAAAGTGATTGGGCTTAGTTTGTTGCTGTAAAGTGTAGTTGGGGGTGATCTTTGATAGCCGAAGTAATTTAGGTGAGTTTGGCATAGTTTGCTATGGTTAGTAGCATTTTTTTGTAATTTGAAAGTTATTGGGTTTAGTTTGTTGTGGTAAGGGTTTGTTGGTGATGATTTAGAGTAGCCGAAGTAATTTAGGTGAGTCTGGCATAGTTTGTTATGATTTGTACACCTATTTTTGTAATTTTAAGATGATATGGTTTGGTTTGTTGTGGTAAGGGATAGTTGGGGGTGATTTACGGTAGCCGAAGTAATTTAGGTGATTCTGGTATAGTTTGTTATGATTTTTAGCATTTTTAATAATTTTAAAGTGATTGGGCTTAGTTTGTTGCTGTAAAGTGTAGCTGGGGGTGATTTTTGATAGCCGAAGTAATTTAGGTGTGTTTGGCATAGTTTGCTATGGTTAGTAGCATTTTTTTGTAATTTGAAAGTTATTGGGTTTAGTTTGTTGTGGTAAGGGTTAGTTGGTGATGATTTAAAGTAGCCGAAGTAATTTAGGTGAGTCTGGCATAGTTTGTTATGATTTGTACACCTCTTTTTGTAATTTTAAGATGATGTGGTTTGGTTTGTTGTGGTAAGGGATAGTTGGGGGTGATTTACGGTAGCCGAAGTAATTTAGGTGATTCTGGTATAGTTTGTTATGATTTTTAGCATTTTTTTGTAATTTTAAAGTGATTGGGCTTAGTTTGTTGCTGTAAAGTGTAGTTGGGGGTGATTTTTGACAACCGAAGTAATTTAGGTGAGTTTGGCATAGTTTGCTATGGTTAGTAGCATTTATTTGTAATTTAAAAGTGATTGGGTTTAGTTTGTTGTGGTAAGGGTTAGTTGGTGATGATTTAGAGTAGCCGAAGTAATTTAGGTGAGTCTGGCATAGTTTGTTATGATTTGTACACCTCTTTTTGTAATTTTAAGATGATGTGGTTTGGTTTGTTGTGGTAAGGGATAGTTGGGGGTGATTTACGTTAGCCGAAGTAATTTAGGTGATTCTGGTATAGTTTCTTATGATTTTTAGCATTTTTTTGTAATTTTAAAGTGATTGGGCTTAGTTTGTTGCTGTAAAGTGTAGTTGGGGGTGATTTTTGATAGCCAAAGTAATTTAGGTGAGTTTGGCATAGTTTGCTATGGTTAGTAGCATTTTTTTGTAATTTAAAAGTGATTGGGTTTAGTTTGTTGTGGTAAGGGTTAGTTGGTGATGATTTAGAGTAGCCGAAGTAATTTAGGTGAGTCTGGCATAGTTTGTTATGATTTGTACACCTTTTTTTGTAATTTTAAGATAATATGGTTTGGTTTGTTGTGGTAAGGGATAGTTGGGGGTGATTTACTGTAGCCGACATAATTTAGGTGATTCTGGTATAGTTTGTTATGATTTTTAGCATTTTTTTGTAATTTTAAAGTGATTGGGCTTAGTTTGTTGCTGTAAAGTGTAGTTGGGGGTGATTTTTGATAGCCGAAGTAATTTAGGTGAGTTTGGCATAGTTTGCTATGGTTACTAGCATTTTTTTGTAATTTAAAAGTGATTGGGTTTAGTTTGTTGTGGTAAGGGTTAGTTGGTGATGATTTAGAGTAGCCGAAGTAATTTAGGTGAGTCTGGCATAGTTTGTTATGATTTGTACACCTTTTTTTGGAATTTTAAGATGATATGGTTTGGTTTGTTGTGGTAAGGGATAGTTGGTGGTGATTAACGGTAGCCGAAGTAATTTAGGTGATTCTGGTATAGTTCGTTATGATTTTTAGAATTTTTTTGTAATTTTAAAGTGATTGGGCTTAGTTTGTTGCTGTAAAGAGTAGTTGGGGGTGATTTTTGATAGCCGAAGTAATTTAGGTGAGTTTGGCATAGTTTGCTATGGTTAGTAGCATTTTTTTGTAATTTGAAAGTGATTGGGTTTAGTTTGTTGTGGTAAGGGTTAGTTGGTGATGATTTATGGTAGCCGAAGTAATTTAGGTGAGTTTGGCATAGTTTGCTATGGTTACTAGCATTTTTTTGTAATTTAAAAGTGATTGGGTTTAGTTTGTTGTGGTAAGGGTTAGTTGGTGATGATTTAGAGTAGCCGAAGTAATTTAGGTGAGTCTGGCATAGTTTGTTATGATTTGTACACCTTTTTTTGTAATTTTAAGATGATATGGTTTGGTTTGTTGTGGTAAGGGATAGTTGGAGGTGATTTACGGTAGCCGAAGTAGTTTAGGTGATTCTGGTATAGTTTGTTATGATTTTTAGAATTTTTTTGTAATTTTAAAGTGATTGGGCTTAGTTTGTTGCTGTAAAGTGTAGTTGGGGGTGATTTTTGATAACCGAAGTAATTTAGGTGAGTTTGGCATAGTTTGCTATGGTTAGTAGCATTTTTTTGTAATTTAAAAGTGATTGGGTTTGGTTTGTCTGGCATAGTTTGTTATGATTTGTACACCTTTTTTGTAATTTTAAGATGATATGGTTTGGTTTGTTGTGGTAAGGGATAGTTGGGGGTGATTTACGGTAGCCGAAGTAATTTAGGTGATTCTGGTATAGTTTGTTAAGATTTTTAGCATTTTTTTGTAATTTTAAAGTGATTGGGCTTAGTTTGTTGCTGTAAAGTGTAGTTGGGGGTGATTTTTGATAGCCGAAGTAATTTAGGTTATTTTGGCATAGTTTGCTATGGTTAGTAGCATTTTTTTGTAATTTAAAAGTGATTGGGTTTAGTTTGTTGTGGTAAGGGATAGTTGGGGGTGATTTACGTTAGCCGAAGTAATTTAGGTGATTCTGGTATAGTTTGTTATGATTTTTAGCATTTATTGGTAATTTTAAAGTTATTGGGCTTAGTTTGTTACTGTAAAGTGTAGTTGGGGGTGATTTTTGATAGCCGAAGTAATTTAGGTGAGTTGGGCATAGTTTGCTATGGTTAGTAGCATTTTTTTGTAATTTAAAAGTGATTTGGTTTGGTTTGTCTGGCGTAGTTTGTTATGATTTGTACACCTTTTTTTGTAATTTTAAGATGATATGGTTTGGTTTGTTGTGGTAAGGGATAGTTGGGGGTGATTTACGGTAGCCGAAGTAATTTAGGTGATTCTGGTATAGTTTGTTATGATTTTTAACATTTTTTTGTAATTTTAAAGTGATTGGGCTTAGTTTGTTGCTGAAAAGTGTAGTTGGGGGTGATTTTTGATAGCCGAAGTAATTTAGGTGAGTTTGGCATAGTTTGCTATGGTTAGTAGCATTTTTTTGTAATTTAAAGTGATTGGGTTTAGTTTGTTGTGGTAAGGGTTAGTTGGTGATGATTTATGGTAGCCGAAGTAATTTAGGTGAGTTTGGCATAGTTTGCTATGGTTACTAGCATTTTTTTGTAATTTAAAAGTGATTGGGTTTAGTTTGTTGTGGTAAGGGTTAGTTGATGATGATTTAGAGTAGCCGAAGTAATTTAGGTGAGTCTGGCATAGTTTGTTATGATTTGTACACCTTTTTTTGTAATTTTAAGATGATATGGTTTGGTTTGTTGTGGTAAGGGATAGTTGGGGGTGATTTACGGTAGCCGAAGTAATTTAGGTGATTCTGGTATAGTTTGTTATTATTTTTAGCATTTTTTGGTAATTTTAAAGTTATTGGGCTTAGTTTGTTACTGTAAAGTGTAGTTGGGGGTGATTTTTGATAGCCGAAGTAATTTAGGTGAGTTGGGCATAGTTTGCCATGGTTAGTAGCATTTTTTTGTAATTTAAAAGTGATTTGGACTGGTTTGTCTGGCATAGTTTGTAATGATTTGTACACCTTTTTTTGTAATTTTAAGATGATATGGTTTGGTTTGTTGTGGTAAGGGATAGTTGGGGGTGAATTACGGTAGCCGAAGTAATTTAGGTGATTCTGGTATAGTTTGTTATGATTTTTAGCATTTTTTTGTAATTTTAAAGTGATTGGGCTTAGTTTGTTGCTGAAAAGTGTAGTTGGGGGTGATTATTGATTGCTAGTAGGGAGATTGTGTGTATTAAGTGCTTGGGTTAGTTTGCTTGTGGTAGGGATAGTTTGGGGTGATTAAGTGATTGTTTGTTTGTAATTTTAGGTAGTTGATTCGAGTTTTAGTTTTTGGATTTTTAGCATTTTTTTTGTAATTTTATGAAGTGTTGGTGATTTGGTTTGTTGTGTAAGTTGTTAGGGGGGTGATTTTTGATAGCCGAAGTATTTAGGTTAGTTTGGCATAGTTTGCTATGGTTAGGTAGCATTTTTTTTGTAATTTAAAGTGATTGGGTTTAGTTTGTTGTGAAGGTATAGTTGGGGGTGATTAGGGCGAGTATTAGGTGATTTGGTATAGTTTGTGATTTGTAGCATTTTTTTGGTAATTTTAATGTTATTGGGCTTAGTTTGGTTAGTGGTAAAGTGTAGTTGGGGGTGATTTTCGGTAGCCGAAGTAATTTAGGTGAGTTGGCATAGTTTGCTATGTTTTAGCTTTTTGGCAATTTTAAGTTTTGCTTTTTGTAATTTAAGTGGATTTGGTTTGGGTAATTTGGTCTGCATAGTTTGTTATTGATTTGTACACCTTTTTTTTGTAATTTTAAGATGATATGGTTTGGTTTGTTGTGGTAAGGGGATAGTTGGGGGTTGATTTACGGTAGCCGAAGTAATTTAGGTGATTCTGGGTATAGTTTGTTATGATTTTTAGCATTTTTTTGTTAATTTTAAAGTGATTTGGGCTTAGTTTGTTGCTGAAAAGTGTTAGTTGGGGGTGATTTTGATAGCCGAACTAATTTAGGTGAGTTTGGCATAGTTTGCTATGGTTAGTAGCATTTTTTTGTAATTAAAGTGATTGGGTTTCGTTTGTTGTGGTAAGGGTTAGTTGGTGATGATTTATGGTAGCCGAAGTAATTTAGGTGAGTTTGGCATAGTTTGCTATGGTTACTAGCATTTTTTTGTAATTTAAAAGTGATTGGGTTTAGTTTGTTGTGGTAAGGGTTAGTTGATGATGATTTAGAGTAGCCGAAGTAATTTAGGTGAGTCTGGCATAGTTTGTTATGATTTCTACACCTTTTTTTGTAATTTTAAGATGATATGGTTTTTGTTTGTTGTGGTAAATTGATAGTTGGGGGTGATTTACGGTAGCCGAAGTAATTTAGGTGATTCTGGTATAATTTGTTATGATTTTTAGCATTTTTTTGTAATTTTAAAGTGATAGGGCTTAGTTTGTTGCTGTAAAGTGTAGTTTGGGGTGATTTTTCATAGCCGAAGTAATTTAGGTGAGTTTGCATAGTTTGCTATGGTTAGTAGCATTTTTTTGTAATTTAAAAGTGATTGGGTTTAGTTGTTGTGGTAAGGGATAGTTGGGGTGGTGATTTACGGTAGCAGAAGTAATTTAGGTGATTCTGGTATAGTTTGTTATGATTTTTAGCATTTTTTTGTAATTTTAAAGTGATTGGGGCTTAGTTTGTTGCTGTAAAGTGTAGTTGGGGGTGATTTTTGATAGCCGAAGTAATTTAGGTGAGTTTGGCATAGTTTGCTATGGTTAAGTAGCATTTTTTTGTAATTTAAAGTGATTGGGTTTGGTTTGTCTGGCCTAGTTTGTTATGATTTGTACACCTTTTTTTGTAATTTTAAGATGATATGGTTTGGTTTGTTGTGGTAATGGATAGTTGGGGGTGATTTACGGTAGCCGAAGTAATTTAGGTGATTCTGGTATAGTTTGTTATGATTTTTAGCATTTTTTTGTAATTTTAAAGTGATTGGGCTTAGTTTGTTGCTGTAAAGTGTATTTGGGGGTGATTTTTGATAGCCGAAGTAATTTAGGTGAGTTTGGCATAATTTGCTATGGTTACTAGCATTTTTTTGTAATTTAAAAATGATTGGGTTTAGTTTGTTGTGGTAAGGGATAGTTGGGGGTGATTTACGGTAGCCGAAGTAATTTAGGTGATTCTGGTATAGTTTGTTATGATTTTTAGCATTTTTTGGTAATTTTAAAGTTATTGGGCTTAGTTTGTTACTGTAAAGTGTAGTTGGGGGTGATTTTTGATAGCCGAAGTAATTTAGGTGAGTTGGGCATAGTTTGCTATGGTTAGTAGCATTTTTTTGTAATTTAAAATTGATTTGGTTTGGTTTGTCTGGCATAGTTTGTTATGATTTGTACACCTTTTTTTGTAATTTTAAGATGATATGGTTTGGGTTCGTTGTGGGTAAGGGTTAGTTGGTGATGATTTATGGTAGCCGAAGTAATTTAGCTGAGTTTGGCATAGTTTGCTATGGTTACTAGCATTTTTTTGTAATTTAAAAATGATTGGGTTTAGTTTGTTGTGGTAAGGGTTAGTTGACGATGATTTAGAGTAGCCGCAAGTAATTTAGGTGAGTCTGGCATAGTTTGTTATGATTTGTACACCTTTTTTTGTAATTTTAAGATGATATGGTTTGGTTTGTTGTGGTAAGGGATAGTTGGGGGTGATTTACGGTAGCCGAAGTAATTTAGGTGATTCTGGTATAGTTTGTTATGATTTTTAGCATTTTTTTGTAATTTTAAAGTGATAGGGCTTAGTTTGATGCTGTAAAGTGTAGTTTGGGGTGATTTTTGATAGCCGAAGTAATTTAGGTGAGTTTGGCATAGTTTGCTATGGTTAGTAGCATTTTTTTTGTAATTTAAAAGTGATTGGGTTTAGTTTGTTGTGGTAAGGGATAGTTGGGGGTGATTTACGGTAGCCGAAGTAATTTAGGTGATTCTGGTATAGTTTGTTATGATTTTTAGCATTTTTTTGTAATTTTAAAGTGATTGGGCTTAGTTTGTTGCTGTAAAGTGTAGTTGGGGGTGATTTTTGAAAGCCGAAGTAATTTAAGTGAGTTTGGCATAGTTTGCTATGGTTAGTACCATTTTTTTGTAATTTAAATGTGATTGGGTTTGGTTTGTCTGGCATAGTTTGTTATGATTTGTACACCTTTTTTTGTAATTTTAAGATGATATGGTTTGGTTTGTTGTGGTAAGGGATAGTTGGGGGTGATTTACGGTAGCCGAAGTAATTTAGGTGATTCTGGTATAGTTTGTTATGATTTTTAGCATTTTTTTGTAATTTTAAAGTGATAGGGCTTAGTTTGATGCTGTAAAGTGTAGTTTGGGGTGATTTTTGATAGCCGAAGTAATTTAGGTGAGTTTGGCATAGTTTGCTATGGTTAGTAGCATTTTTTTTGTAATTTAAAAGTGATTGGGTTTAGTTTGTTGTGGTAAGGGATAGTTGGGGGTGATTTACGGTAGCCGAAGTAATTTAGTTGATTCTGGTATAGTTTGTTATGATTTTTAGCATTTTTTTGTAATTTTAAAGTGATTGGGCTTAGTTTGTTGCTGTAAAGTGTAGTTGGGGGTGATTTTTGAAAGCCGAAGTAATTTAAGTGAGTTTGGCATAGTTTGCTCTGGTTAGTACCATTTTTTTGTAATTTAAATGTGATTGGGTTTGGTTTGTCTGGCATAGTTTGTTATGATTTGTACACCTTTTTTTGTAATTTTAAGATGATATGGTTTGGTTTGTTGTGGTAAGGGATAGTTGGGGGTGATTTACGGTAGCCGAAGTAATTTAGGTGATTCTGATATAGTTTGTTAAGATTTTTAGCATTTTTTAGTAATTTTAAAGTGATTGGGCTTAGTTTGTTGCTGTAAAGTGTAGTTGGGGGTGATTTTTGATAGCCAAAGTAATTTAGGTGAATTTGGCATAGTTTGCTATGGTTAGTAGCATTTTTTTGTAATTTAAAAGTGATTGGGTTTAGTTTGTTGTGGTAAGGGTTAGTTGGTGATGATTTATGGTAGCCGAAGTAATTTAGGTGAGTTTGGCATAGTTTGCTATGGTTACTAGCATTTTTTTGTAATTTAAAAGTGATTGGGTTTAGTTTGTTGTGGTAAGGGTTAGTTGGTGATGATTTAGAGTAGCCGAAGTAATTTAGGTAAGTCTGGCATAGTTTGTTATGATTTGTACACCTTTTTTTGTAATTTTAAGATGATATGGTTTGGTTTGTTGTGGTAAGGGATAGTTGGGGGTGATTTACGGTAGCCGAAGTAATTTAGGTGATTCTGGTATAGTTTGTTAAGATTTTTAGCATTTTTTTGTAATTTTAAAGTGATTGGGCTTAGTTTGTTGCTGTAAAGTGTAGTTGGGGGTGATTTTTGATAGCCGAAGTAATTTAGGTGAATTTGGCATAGTTTGCTATGGTTAGTAGCATTTTTTTGTAATTTAAAAGTGATTGGGTTTAGTTTGTTGTGGTAAGGGTTAGTTGGTGATGATTTATGGTAGCCGAAGTAATTTAGGTGAGTTTGGCATAGTTTGCTATGGTTACTAGCATTTTTTTGTAATTTAAAAGTGATTGGGTTTAGTTTGTTGTGGTAAGGGTTAGCTGGTGATGATTTAGAGTAGCCGAAGTAATTTAGGTGAGTCTGGCATAGTTTGTTATGATCTGTACACCTTTTTTTGTAATTTTAAGATGATATGGTTTGGTTTGTTGTAGTAAGGGATAGTTGGGGGTGATTTACGGTAGCTGAAGTAATTTAGGTGATTCTGGTATAGTTTGTTATGCTTTTTAGCATTTTTTTGTAATTTTAAAGTGATTGGGCTTAGTTTGTAGCTGTAAAGTGTAGTTGGGGGTGATTTTTGATAGCCGAAGTAATTTAGGTGAGTTTGGCATAGTTTGCTATGGTTAGTAGCATTTTTTTGTAATTTAAAAGTGATTAGGTTTGGTTTGTCTGGCATAGTTTGTTATGATTTGTACAGCTTTTTTTGTAATTTTAAGATGATATGGTTTGGTTTGTTGTGGTAAGGGATAGTTGGGGGTGATTTACGTTAGCCGAAGTAATTTAGGTGATTCTGGTATTGTTTGTTATGATTTTTAGCATTTTTTTGTAATTTTAAAGTGATTGGGCTTAGTTTGTTGCTGTAAAGTGTAGTTGGGGGTGATTTTTGATAGCCGAAGTAATTTAGGTGAGTTTGGCATAGTTTGCTATGGTTAGTAGCATTTTTTTGTAATTTAAAAGTGATTGGGTTTAGTTTGTTGTGGGAAGGGTTAGTTGGTGATGATTTATGGTAGCCGAAGTAATTTAGGTGAGTTTGGCATAGTTTGCTATGGTTACTAGCATTTTTTTGTAATTTAAAAGTGATTGGGTTTAGTTTGTTGTGGTAAGGGTTAGTTGGTGATGATTTAGAGTAGCGGAAGTAATTTAGGTGAGTCTCGAATAGTTTGTTATGATTTGTACACACTTTTTTGTAATTTTAAGATGATATGGTTTGGTTTGTTGTGGTAAGGGATAGTTGGGGGTGATTTACGGTAGCCGAAGTAATTTAGGTGATTCTGGTATAGTTTGTTATGATTTTTAGCATTTTTTTGTAATTTTAAAGTGATTGGGCTTAGTTTGTTTCTGTAAAGTGTAGTTGTGATTTTTTATAGCCGAAGTAATTTAGGTGAGTTTGGTATAGTTTGCTGTGGTTAGAAGCATTGTTTTGTAATTTAAAAGTGATTGGGTTTGGTTTGTCTGGCATAGTTTGTTATGATTTGAACACCTTTTTTGTAATTTTAAGATGATATGGTTTGGTTTGTTGTGGTACGGAATAGTTGGGGGTGATTTACGGTAGCCGAAGTAATTTAGGTGATTCTGGTATAGTTTGTTATGATTTTTAGCATTTTTTTGTAATTTTAAAGTGATTGGGCTTAGTTTGTTGCTGTAAAGTGTAGTTGGGGGTGATTTGTGATATCTGAAGTAATTTAGGTGAGTTTGGCATAGTTTGCTATGGTTAGTAGCATTGTTTTGTAATTTAAAAGTGATTGGGTTTGGTTTGTCTGGCATAGTTTGTTATGATTTGTACACCTTTTTTTGTAATTTTAAGATGATATGGTTTGGTTTGTTGTGGTAAGGGATAGTTGGGGGTTATTTACGGTAGCCGAAGTAATTTAGGTGATTCTGGTATAGTTTGTTATGATTTTTAGCATTTTTTTGTAATTTTAAAGTGATTGGGCTTAGTTTGTTTCTGTAAAGTGTAGTTGGGGGTGACTTTTGATAGCCGAAGTAATTTAGGTGAGTTTGGCATAGTTTGCTATGGTTACTAGCATTTTTTTGTAATTTAAAAATGATTGGGTTTAGTTTGTTGTGGTAAGGGTTAGTTGACGATGATTTAGAGTAGCCGAAGTAATTTAGGGAGTCTGGCATAGTTTGTTATGATTTGTACACCTTTTTTTGTAATTTTAAGATGATATGGTTTGGTTTGTTGTGGTAAGGGATAGTTGGGGGTGATTTACGGTAGCCGAAGTAATTTAGGTGATTCTGGTATAGTTTGTTATGATTTTTAGCATTTTTTTGTAATTTTAAAGTGATAGGGCTTAGTTTGATGCTGTAAAGTGTAGTTTGGGGTGATTTTTGATAGCCGAAGTAATTTAGGTGAGTTTGGCATAGTTTGCTATGGTTAGTAGCATTTTTTTTGTAATTTAAAAGTGATTGGGTTTAGTTTGTTGTGGTAAGGGATAGTTGGGGGTGATTTACGGTAGCCGAAGTAATTTAGGTGATTCTGGTATAGTTTGTTATGATTTTTAGCATTTTTTTGTAATTTTAAAGTGATTGGGCTTAGTTTGTTGCTGTAAAGTGTAGTTGGGGGTGATTTTTGAAAGCCGAAGTAATTTAAGTGAGTTTGGCATAGTTTGCTATGGTTAGTACCATTTTTTTGTAATTTAAATGTGATTGGGTTTGGTTTGTCTGGCATAGTTTGTTATGATTTGTACACCTTTTTTTGTAATTTTAAGATGATATGGTTTGGTTTGTTGTGGTAAGGGATAGTTGGGGGTGATTTACGGTAGCCGAAGTAATTTAGGTGATTCTGGTATAGTTTGTTATGATTTTTAGCATTTTTTTGTAATTTTAAAGTGATAGGGCTTAGTTTGATGCTGTAAAGTGTAGTTTGGGGTGATTTTTGATAGCCGAAGTAATTTAGGTGAGTTTGGCATAGTTTGCTATGGTTAGTAGCATTTTTTTTGTAATTTAAAAGTGATTGGGTTTAGTTTGTTGTGGTAAGGGATAGTTGGGGGTGATTTACGGTAGCCGAAGTAATTTAGTTGATTCTGGTATAGTTTTTTATGATTTTTAGCATTTTTTTGTAATTTTAAAGTGATTGGGCTTAGTTTGTTGCTGTAAAGTGTAGTTGGGGGTGATTTTTGAAAGCCGAAGTAATTTAAGTGAGTTTGGCATAGTTTGCTCTGGTTAGTACCATTTTTTTGTAATTTAAATGTGATTGGGTTTGGTTTGTCTGGCATAGTTTGTTATGATTTGTACACCTTTTTTTGTAATTTTAAGATGATATGGTTTGGTTTGTTGTGGTAAGGGATAGTTGGGGGTGATTTACGGTAGCCGAAGTAATTTAGGTGATTCTGATATAGTTTGTTAAGATTTTTAGCATTTTTTAGTAATTTTAAAGTGATTGGGCTTAGTTTGTTGCTGTAAAGTGTAGTTGGGGGTGATTTTTGATAGCCAAAGTAATTTAGGTGAATTTGGCATAGTTTGCTATGGTTAGTAGCATTTTTTTGTAATTTAAAAGTGATTGGGTTTAGTTTGTTGTGGTAAGGGTTAGTTGGTGATGATTTATGGTAGCCGAAGTAATTTAGGTGAGTTTGGCATAGTTTGCTATGGTTACTAGCATTTTTTTGTAATTTAAAAGTGATTGGGTTTAGTTTGTTGTGGTAAGGGTTAGTTGGTGATGATTTAGAGTAGCCGAAGTAATTTAGGTAAGTCTGGCATAGTTTGTTATGATTTGTACACCTTTTTTTGTAATTTTAAGATGATATGGTTTGGTTTGTTGTGGTAAGGGATAGTTGGGGGTGATTTACGGTAGCCGAAGTAATTTAGGTGATTCTGGTATAGTTTGTTAAGATTTTTAGCATTTTTTTGTAATTTTAAAGTGATTGGGCTTAGTTTGTTGCTGTAAAGTGTAGTTGGGGGTGATTTTTGATAGCCGAAGTAATTTAGGTGAATTTGGCATAGTTTGCTATGGTTAGTAGCATTTTTTTGTAATTTAAAAGTGATTGGGTTTAGTTTGTTGTGGTAAGGGTTAGTTGGTGATGATTTATGGTAGCCGAAGTAATTTAGGTGAGTTTGGCATAGTTTGCTATGGTTACTAGCATTTTTTTGTAATTTAAAAGTGATTGGGTTTAGTTTGTTGTGGTAAGGGTTAGCTGGTGATGATTTAGAGTAGCCGAAGTAATTTAGGTGAGTCTGGCATAGTTTGTTATGATCTGTACACCTTTTTTTGTAATTTTAAGATGATATGGTTTGGTTTGTTGTAGTAAGGGATAGTTGGGGGTGATTTACGGTAGCTGAAGTAATTTAGGTGATTCTGGTATAGTTTGTTATGCTTTTTAGCATTTTTTTGTAATTTTAAAGTGATTGGGCTTAGTTTGTAGCTGTAAAGTGTAGTTGGGGGTGATTTTTGATAGCCGAAGTAATTTAGGTGAGTTTGGCATAGTTTGCTATGGTTAGTAGCATTTTTTTGTAATTTAAAAGTGATTAGGTTTGGTTTGTCTGGCATAGTTTGTTATGATTTGTACAGCTTTTTTTGTAATTTTAAGATGATATGGTTTGGTTTGTTGTGGTAAGGGATAGTTGGGGGTGATTTACGGTAGCCGAAGTAATTTAGGTGATTCTGGTATTGTTTGTTATGATTTTTAGCATTTTTTTGTAATTTTAAAGTGATTGGGCTTAGTTTGTTGCTGTAAAGTGTAGTTGGGGGTGATTTTTGATAGCCGAAGTAATTTAGGTGAGTTTGGCATAGTTTGCTATGGTTAGTAGCATTTTTTTGTAATTTAAAAGTGATTGGGTTTAGTTTGTTGTGGGAAGGGTTAGTTGGTGATGATTTATGGTAGCCGAAGTAATTTAGGTGAGTTTGGCATAGTTTGCTATGGTTACTAGCATTTTTTTGTAATTTAAAAGTGATTGGGTTTAGTTTGTTGTGGTAAGGGTTAGTTGGTGATGATTTAGAGTAGCGGAAGTAATTTAGGTGAGTCTCGAATAGTTTGTTATGATTTGTACACACTTTTTTGTAATTTTAAGATGATATGGTTTGGTTTGTTGTGGTAAGGGATAGTTGGGGGTGATTTACGGTAGCCGAAGTAATTTAGGTGATTCTGGTATAGTTTGTTATGATTTTTAGCATTTTTTTGTAATTTTAAAGTGATTGGGCTTAGTTTGTTTCTGTAAAGTGTAGTTGTGATTTTTTATAGCCGAAGTAATTTAGGTGAGTTTGGTATAGTTTGCTGTGGTTAGAAGCATTGTTTTGTAATTTAAAAGTGATTGGGTTTGGTTTGTCTGGCATAGTTTGTTATGATTTGAACACCTTTTTTGTAATTTTAAGATGATATGGTTTGGTTTGTTGTGGTACGGAATAGTTGGGGGTGATTTACGGTAGCCGAAGTAATTTAGGTGATTCTGGTATAGTTTGTTATGATTTTTAGCATTTTTTTGTAATTTTAAAGTGATTGGGCTTAGTTTGTTGCTGTAAAGTGTAGTTGGGGGTGATTTGTGATATCTGAAGTAATTTAGGTGAGTTTGGCATAGTTTGCTATGGTTAGTAGCATTGTTTTGTAATTTAAAAGTGATTGGGTTTGGTTTGTCTGGCATAGTTTGTTATGATTTGTACACCTTTTTTTGTAATTTTAAGATGATATGGTTTGGTTTGTTGTGGTAAGGGATAGTTGGGGGTTATTTACGGTAGCCGAAGTAATTTAGGTGATTCTGGTATAGTTTGTTATGATTTTTAGCATTTTTTTGTAATTTTAAAGTGATTGGGCTTAGTTTGTTTCTGTAAAGTGTAGTTGGGGGTGACTTTTGATAGCCGAAGTAATTTAGGTGAGTTTGGCATAGTTTGCTATGGTTACTAGCATTTTTTTGTAATTTAAAAATGATTGGGTTTAGTTTGTTGTGGTAAGGGTTAGTTGACGATGATTTAGAGTAGCCGAAGTAATTTAGGGAGTCTGGCATAGTTTGTTATGATTTGTACACCTTTTTTTGTAATTTTAAGATGATATGGTTTGGTTTGTTGTGGTAAGGGATAGTTGGGGGTGATTTACGGTAGCCGAAGTAATTTAGGTGATTCTGGTATAGTTTGTTATGATTTTTAGCATTTTTTTGTAATTTTAAAGTGATAGGGCTTAGTTTGATGCTGTAAAGTGTAGTTTGGGGTGATTTTTGATAGCCGAAGTAATTTAGGTGAGTTTGGCATAGTTTGCTATGGTTAGTAGCATTTTTTTTGTAATTTAAAAGTGATTGGGTTTAGTTTGTTGTGGTAAGGGATAGTTGGGGGTGATTTACGGTAGCCGAAGTAATTTAGGTGATTCTGGTATAGTTTGTTATGATTTTTAGCATTTTTTTGTAATTTTAAAGTGATTGGGCTTAGTTTGTTGCTGTAAAGTGTAGTTGGGGGTGATTTTTGAAAGCCGAAGTAATTTAAGTGAGTTTGGCATAGTTTGCTATGGTTAGTACCATTTTTTTGTAATTTAAATGTGATTGGGTTTGGTTTGTCTGGCATAGTTTGTTATGATTTGTACACCTTTTTTTGTAATTTTAAGATGATATGGTTTGGTTTGTTGTGGTAAGGGATAGTTGGGGGTGATTTACGGTAGCCGAAGTAATTTAGGTGATTCTGGTATAGTTTGTTATGATTTTTAGCATTTTTTTGTAATTTTAAAGTGATAGGGCTTAGTTTGATGCTGTAAAGTGTAGTTTGGGGTGATTTTTGATAGCCGAAGTAATTTAGGTGAGTTTGGCATAGTTTGCTATGGTTAGTAGCATTTTTTTTGTAATTTAAAAGTGATTGGGTTTAGTTTGTTGTGGTAAGGGATAGTTGGGGGTGATTTACGGTAGCCGAAGTAATTTAGGTGATTCTGGTATAGTTTGTTATGATTTTTAGCATTTTTTTGTAATTTTAAAGTGATTGGGCTTAGTTTGTTGCTGTAAAGTGTAGTTGGGGGTGATTTTTGAAAGCCGAAGTAATTTAAGTGAGTTTGGCATAGTTTGCTCTGGTTAGTACCATTTTTTTGTAATTTAAATGTGATTGGGTTTGGTTTGTCTGGCATAGTTTGTTATGATTTGTACACCTTTTTTTGTAATTTTAAGATGATATGGTTTGGTTTGTTGTGGTAAAGGATAGTTGGGGGTGATTTACGGTAGCCGAAGTAATTTAGGTGATTCTGATATAGTTTGTTAAGATTTTTAGCATTTTTTAGTAATTTTAAAGTGATTGGGCTTAGTTTGTTGCTGTAAAGTGTAGTTGGGGGTGATTTTTGATAGCCAAAGTAATTTAGGTGAATTTGGCATAGTTTGCTATGGTTAGTAGCATTTTTTTGTAATTTAAAAGTGATTGGGTTTAGTTTGTTGTGGTAAGGGTTAGTTGGTGATGATTTATGGTAGCCGAAGTAATTTAGGTGAGTTTGGCATAGTTTGCTATGGTTACTAGCATTTTTTTGTAATTTAAAAGTGATTGGGTTTAGTTTGTTGTGGTAAGGGTTAGTTGGTGATGATTTAGAGTAGCCGAAGTAATTTAGGTGAGTCTGGCATAGTTTGTTATAATTTGTACACCTTTTTTTGTAATTTTAAGATGATATGGTTTGGTTTGTTGTGGTAAGGGATAGTTGGGGGTGATTTACGGTAGCCGAAGTAATTTAGGTGATTCTGGTATAGTTTGTTAAGATTTTTAGCATTTTTTTGTAATTTTAAAGTGATTGGGCTTAGTTTGTTGCTGTAAAGTGTAGTTGGGGGTGATTTTTGATAGCCGAAGTAATTTAGGTGAATTTGGCATAGTTTGCTATGGTTAGTAGCATTTTTTTGTAATTTAAAAGTGATTGGGTTTAGTTTGTTGTGGTAAGGGTTAGTTGGTGATGATTTATGGTAGCCGAAGTAATTTAGGTGAGTTTGGCATAGTTTGCTATGGTTACTAGCATTTTTTTGTAATTTAAAAGTGATTGGGTTTAGTTTGTTGTGGTAAGGGTTAGCTGGTGATGATTTAGAGTAGCCGAAGTAATTTAGGTGAGTCTGGCATAGTTTGTTATGATCTGTACACCTTTTTTTGTAATTTTAAGATGATATGGTTTGGTTTGTTGTAGTAAGGGATAGTTGGGGGTGATTTACGGTAGCTGAAGTAATTTAGGTGATTCTGGTATAGTTTGTTATGCTTTTTAGCATTTTTTTGTAATTTTAAAGTGATTGGGCTTAGTTTGTAGCTGTAAAGTGTAGTTGGGGGTGATTTTTGATAGCCGAAGTAATTTAGGTGAGTTTGGCATAGTTTGCTATGGTTAGTAGTATTTTTTTGTAATTTAAAAGTGATTAGGTTTGGTTTGTCTGGCATAGTTTGTTATGATTTGTACAGCTTTTTTTGTAATTTTAAGATGATATGGTTTGGTTTGTTGTGGTAAGGGATAGTTGGGGGTGATTTACGGTAGCCGAAGTAATTTAGGTGATTCTGGTATTGTTTGTTATGATTTTTAGCATTTTTTTGTAATTTTAAAGTGATTGGGCTTAGTTTGTTGCTGTAAAGTGTAGTTGGGGGTGATTTTTGATAGCCGAAGTAATTTAGGTGAGTTTGGCATAGTTTGCTATGGTTAGTAGCATTTTTTTGTAATTTAAAAGTGATTGGGTTTAGTTTGTTGTGGGAAGGGTTAGTTGGTGATGATTTATGGTAGCCGAAGTAATTTAGGTGAGTTTGGCATAGTTTGCTATGGTTACTAGCATTTTTTTGTAATTTAAAAGTGATTGGGTTTAGTTTGTTGTGGTAAGGGTTAGTTGGTGATGATTTAGAGTAGCGGAAGTAATTTAGGTGAGTCTCGAATAGTTTGTTATGATTTGTACACACTTTTTTGTAATTTTAAGATGATATGGTTTGGTTTGTTGTGGTAAGGGATAGTTGGGGGTGATTTACGGTAGCCGAAGTAATTTAGGTGATTCTGGTATAGTTTGTTATGATTTTTAGCAATTTTAAAGTGATTGGGCTTAGTTTGTTTCTGTAAAGTGTAGTTGTGATTTTTTATAGCCGAAGTAATTTAGGTGAGTTTGGTACAGTTTGCTGTGGTTAGAAGCATTGTTTTGTAATTTAAAAGTGATTGGGTTTGGTTTGTCTGGCATAGTTTGTTATGATTTGAACACCTTTTTTGTAATTTTAAGATGATATGGTTTGGTTTGTTGTGGTACGGAATAGTTGGGGGTGATTTACGGTAGCCGAAGTAATTTAGGTGATTCTGGTATAGTTTGTTATGATTTTTAGCATTTTTTTGTAATTTTAAAGTGATTGGGCTTAGTTTGTTGCTGTAAAGTGTAGTTGGGGGTGATGTGTGATATCTGAAGTAATTTAGGTGAGTTTGGCATAGTTTGCTATGGTTAGTAGCATTGTTTTGTAATTTAAAAGTGATTGGGTTTGGTTTGTCTGGCATAGTTTGTTATGATTTGTACACCTTTTTTTGTAATTTTAAGATGATATGGTTTGGTTTGTTGTGGTAAGGGATAGTTGGGGGTTATTTACGGTAGCCGAAGTAATTTAGGTGATTCTGGCATAGTTTGTTATGATTTGTACACCTTTTTTTGTAATTTTAAGATGATATGGTTTGGTTTGTTGTGGTAAGGGATAGTTGGGGGTGATTTACGGTAGCCGAAGTAATTTAGGTGATTCTGGTATAGTTTGTTATGATTTTTAGCATTATTTTGTAATTTTAAAGTGATTGGGCTTAGTTTGCAGCTGTAAAGTGTAGTTGGGGGTGATTTTTGATAGCCGAAGTAATTTAGGTGAGTTTGGCATAGTTTGCTATGGTTAGTAGCATTTTTTTGTAATTTAAAAGTGATTGGGTTTAGTTTGTTGTGGCAAGGGATAGTTGGGAGTGATTTACGGTAGCTGAAGTAATTTAGGTGATTCTGGTATAGTTTGTTATGATTTTTAGCATTTTTTTGTAATTTTAAAGTGATTGGGCTTAGTTTGTTGCTGTAAAGTGAAGTTGGGGGTGATTTTTGATAGCCGAAGTAATTTAGGTGAGTTTGGCATAGTTTGCTATGGTTGGTAGCATTTTTTTGTAATTTAAAAGTGATTGGGTTTGGTTTGTCTGGCATAGTTTGTTATGATTTGAACACCTTTTTTTGTATTTTTAAGATGATATGGTTTGGTTTGTTGTGGTAAGGGATAGTTGGGGGTGATTTACGGTAGCCGAAGTAATTTAGGTGATTCTGGTATAGTTTGTTAAGATTTTTAGCATTTTTTTGTAATTTTAAAGTGATTGGGCTTAGTTTGTTGCTGTAAAGTGTAGTTGGGGGTGATTTTTGATAGCCGAAGTAATTTATGTGAGTTTGGCATAGTTTGCTATGGTTAGTAGCATTTTTTTGTAATTTAAAAGTGATTGGGTTTAGTTTGTTGTGGTAAGGGTTAGTTGGTGATGATTTATGGTAGCCGAAGTAATTTCGGTGATTCTGGTATAGTTTGTTATGATTTTTAGCATTTTTTTGTAATTTTAAAGTGATTGGGCTTAGTTTGTTGCTGTAAAGTGTAGTTGGGGGTGATTTTTGATAGCCGAAGTAATTTAGGTGAGTTTGGCATAGTTTGCTATGGTTGGTAGCATTTTTTTGTAATTTAAAAGTGATTGGGTTTGGTTTGTCTGGCATAGTTTGTTATGATTTGAACACCTTTTTTTGTATTTTTAAGATGATATGGTTTGGTTTGTTGTGGTAAGGGATAGTTGGGGGTGATTTACGGTAGCCGAAGTAATTTAGGTGATTCTGGTATAGTTTGTTAAGATTTTTAGCATTTTTTTGTAATTTTAAAGTGATTGGGCTTAGTTTGTTGCTGTAAAGTGTAGTTGGGGGTGATTTTTGATAGCCGAAGTAATTTATGTGAGTTTGGCATAGTTTGCTATGGTTAGTAGCATTTTTTTGTAATTTAAAAGTGATTGGGTTTAGTTTGTTGTGGTAAGGGTTATTTGGTGATGATTTATGGTAGCCGAAGTAATTTAGGTGAGTTTGGCATAGTTTGCTATGGTTACTAGCATTTTTTTGTAATTTAAAAGTGATTGGGTTTAATTTGTTGTGGTAAGGGTTAGTTGGTGATGATTTAGAGTAGCCGAAGTAATTTAGGTGAGTCTGGCATAGTTTGTTATGATTTGTACAACTTTTTTGTAATTTTAAGATGATATGGTTTGGTTTGTTGTGGTAAGGGATAGTTGGGGGTGATTTACGGTAGCCGAAGTAATTTAGGTGATTCCGGTATAGTTTGTTATAATTTTTAGCATTTTTTTGTAATTTTAAAGTGATTCGGCTTAGTTTGTTGCTGTAAAGTGTAGTTGGGGGTGATTTTTGATAGCCGAAGTAATTTAGGTGAGTTTGGCATAGTTTGCTATGGTTAGTAGCATTTTTTTGTAATTTAAAAGTGATTGGGTTTAGTTTGTTGTGGTAAGGGATAGTTGGGGGTGATTTACGGTAGCCGAAGTAATTTAGGTGATTCTGGTATAGTTTGTTATGATTTTTATCATTTTTTTGTAATTTTAAAGTGATTGGGCTTAGTTTGTTGCTGTAAAGTGTAGTTGGGGGTGATTTTTGATAGCCGAAGTAATTTATGTGAGTTTGGCATAGTTTGCTATGGTTAGTAGCATTTTTTTGTAATTTAAAAGTGATTGGGTTTAGTTTGTTGTGGTAAGGGTTAGTTGGTGATGATTTATGGTAGCCGAAGTAATTTCGGTGATTCTGGTATAGTTTGTTATGATTTTTAGCATTTTTTTGTAATTTTAAAGTGATTGGGCTTAGTTTGTTGCTGTAAAGTGTAGTTGGGGGTGATTTTTGATAGCCGAAGTAATTTAGGTGAGTTTGGCATAGTTTGCTATGGTTGGTAGCATTTTTTTGTAATTTAAAAGTGATTGGGTTTGGTTTGTCTGGCATAGTTTGTTATGATTTGAACACCTTTTTTTGTATTTTTAAGATGATATGGTTTGGTTTGTTGTGGTAAGGGATAGTTGGGGGTGATTTACGGTAGCCGAAGTAATTTAGGTGATTCTGGTATAGTTTGTTAAGATTTTTAGCATTTTTTTGTAATTTTAAAGTGATTGGGCTTAGTTTGTTGCTGTAAAGTGTAGTTGGGGGTGATTTTTGATAGCCGAAGTAATTTATGTGAGTTTGGCATAGTTTGCTATGGTTAGTAGCATTTTTTTGTAATTTAAAAGTGATTGGGTTTAGTTTGTTGTGGTAAGGGTTATTTGGTGATGATTTATGGTAGCCGAAGTAATTTAGGTGAGTTTGGCATAGTTTGCTATGGTTACTAGCATTTTTTTGTAATTTAAAAGTGATTGGGTTTAATTTGTTGTGGTAAGGGTTAGTTGGTGATGATTTAGAGTAGCCGAAGTAATTTAGGTGAGTCTGGCATAGTTTGTTATGATTTGTACAACTTTTTTGTAATTTTAAGATGATATGGTTTGGTTTGTTGTGGTAAGGGATAGTTGGGGGTGATTTACGGTAGCCGAAGTAATTTAGGTGATTCCGGTATAGTTTGTTATAATTTTTAGCATTTTTTTGTAATTTTAAAGTGATTCGGCTTAGTTTGTTGCTGTAAAGTGTAGTTGGGGGTGATTTTTGATAGCCGAAGTAATTTAGGTGAGTTTGGCATAGTTTGCTATGGTTAGTAGCATTTTTTTGTAATTTAAAAGTGATTGGGTTTAGTTTGTTGTGGTAAGGGATAGTTGGGGGTGATTTACGGTAGCCGAAGTAATTTAGGTGATTCTGGTATAGTTTGTTATGATTTTTATCATTTTTTTGTAATTTTAAAGTGATTGGGCTTAGTTTGTTGCTGTAAAGTGTAGTTGGGGGTGATTTTTGATAGCCGAAGTAATTTAGGTGAGTTTGGCATAGTTTGCTATGGTTAGTAGCATTTTTTTGTAATTTAAAAGTGATTGGGTTTGGTTTGTCTGGCATAGTTTGTTATAATTTGTACTCCTTTTTTTGTAATTTTAAGATGATATGGTTTGGTTTGTTGTGGTAAGGGATAGTTGGGGGTGATTTACGGTAGCCGAAGTAATTTAGGTGATTCTGGTATAGTTTGTTATGATTTTTAGCATTTTTTTGTAATTTTAAAGTGATTGCACTTAGTTTGTTGCTGTAAAGTGTAGTTGGGGGTGATTTTTGATAGCCGAAGTAATTTAGGTGAGTTTGGCATAGTTTGCTATGGTTAGTAGCATTTTTTTGTAATTTAAAAGTGATTAAGTTTAGTTTGTTGTGGTAAGGGTTAGTTGGTGATGATTTATGGTAGCCGAAGTAATTTAGGTGAGTTTGGCATAGTTTGCTATGGCTACTAGAATTTTTTTTAATTTAAAAGTGATTGGGTTTAGTTTGTTGTGGTAAGGGTTAGTTGGTGATGATTTACAGCAGCCGAAGTAATTTAGGTGAGTCTGGCATAGTTTGTTATGATTTGTACACCTTTTTTGTAATTTTAAGATGATATGGTTTGGTTTGTTGTGGTAAGGGATAGTTGGGGGTGATTTACGGTAGCCGAAGTAATTTAGGTGATTCTGGTATAGTTTGTTATGATTTTTAGCATTTTTTTGTAATTTTAAAGTGATTGGGCTTAGTTTGTTGCTGTAAAGTGTAGTTGGGGGTGATTTTTGATAGCCGAAGTAATTTAGGTGAGTTTGGCATAGTTTGCTATGGTTAGTAGCATTTTTTTGTAATTTAAAAGTGATTGGGTTTAGTTTGTTGTGGTAAGCGATAGTTGGGGGTGATTTAAGGGTGCCGAAGTAATTTAGGTGATTCTGGTATAGTTTGTTATGATTTTTAGCATTTTTTTGTAATTTTAAAGTGATTGGGCTTAGTTTGTTGCTTTAAAGTGTAGTTGGGGGTGATTTTTGATAGCCGAAGTAATTTAGGTGAGTTTGGCATAGTTTGCTATGGTTAGTAGCATTTTTTTGTAATTTAAAAGTGATTGGGTTTGGTTTGTCTGGCATAGTTTGTTAAGATTTGTACACCTTTTTTTGTAATTTTAAGATGATATGGTTTGGTTTGTTGTGGTAAGGGATAGTTGGGGGTGATTTACGGTAGCCGAAGTAATTTAGGTGATTCTGGTATAGTTTGTTATGATTTTTAGCATTTTTTTGTAATTTTAAAGTGATTGGGCTTAGTTTGTTGCTTTAAAGTGTAGTTGGGGGTGATTTTTGATAGCCGAAGTAATTTAGGTGAGTTTGGCATAGTTTGCTATGGTTAGTAGCATTTTTTTGTAATTTAAAAGTGATTGGGTTTAGTTTGTTGTGGGAAGGGTTAGTTGGTGATGATTTATGGTAGCCGAAGTAATTTAGGTGAGTTTGGCATAGTTTGCTATGGTTACTAGCATTTTTTTGTAATTTAAAAGTGATTGGGTTTAGTTTGTTGTGGTAAGGGTTAGTTGGTGATGATTTAGAGTAGCGGAAGTAATTTAGGTGAGTCTCGAATAGTTTGTTATGATTTGTACACACTTTTTTGTAATTTTAAGATGATATGGTTTGGTTTGTTGTGGTAAGGGATAGTTGGGGGTGATTTACGGTAGCCGAAGTAATTTAGGTGATTCTGGTATAGTTTGTTATGATTTTTAGCATTTTTTTGTAATTTTAAAGTGATTGGGCTTAGTTTGTTTCTGTAAAGTGTAGTTGTGATTTTTTATAGCCGAAGTAATTTAGGTGAGTTTGGTATAGTTTGCTGTGGTTAGAAGCATTGTTTTGTAATTTAAAAGTGATTGGGTTTGGTTTGTCTGGCATAGTTTGTTATGATTTGAACACCTTTTTTGTAATTTTAAGATGATATGGTTTGGTTTGTTGTGGTACGGAATAGTTGGGGGTGATTTACGGTAGCCGAAGTAATTTAGGTGATTCTGGTATAGTTTGTTATGATTTTTAGCATTTTTTTGTAATTTTAAAGTGATTGGGCTTAGTTTGTTGCTGTAAAGTGTAGTTGGGGGTGATTTGTGATATCTGAAGTAATTTAGGTGAGTTTGGCATAGTTTGCTATGGTTAGTAGCATTGTTTTGTAATTTAAAAGTGATTGGGTTTGGTTTGTCTGGCATAGTTTGTTATGATTTGTACACCTTTTTTTGTAATTTTAAGATGATATGGTTTGGTTTGTTGTGGTAAGGGATAGTTGGGGGTTATTTACGGTAGCCGAAGTAATTTAGGTGATTCTGGTATAGTTTGTTATGATTTTTAGCATTTTTTTGTAATTTTAAAGTGATTGGGCTTAGTTTGTTTCTGTAAAGTGTAGTTGGGGGTGACTTTTGATAGCCGAAGTAATTTAGGTGAGTTTGGCATAGTTTGCTATGGTTAGTAGCATTTTTTTGTAATTTGAAAGTGATTGGGTTTAGTTTGTTGTGGTAAGGGTTAGTTGGTGATGATTTAGAGTAGCCGAAGTAATTTAGGTGAGTCTGGCATAGTTTGTTATGATTTGTACACCTTTTTTTGTAATTTTAAGATGATATGGTTTGGTTTGTTGTGGTAAGGGATAGTTGGGGGTGATTTACGGTAGCCGAAGTAATTTAGGTGATTCTGGTATAGTTTGTTATGATTTTTAGCATTATTTTGTAATTTTAAAGTGATTGGGCTTAGTTTGCAGCTGTAAAGTGTAGTTGGGGGTGATTTTTGATAGCCGAAGTAATTTAGGTGAGTTTGGCATAGTTTGCTATGGTTAGTAGCATTTTTTTGTAATTTAAAAGTGATTGGGTTTAGTTTGTTGTGGCAAGGGATAGTTGGGAGTGATTTACGGTAGCTGAAGTAATTTAGGTGATTCTGGTATAGTTTGTTATGATTTTTAGCATTTTTTTGTAATTTTAAAGTGATTGGGCTTAGTTTGTTGCTGTAAAGTGAAGTTGGGGGTGATTTTTGATAGCCGAAGTAATTTAGGTGAGTTTGGCATAGTTTGCTATGGTTGGTAGCATTTTTTTGTAATTTAAAAGTGATTGGGTTTGGTTTGTCTGGCATAGTTTGTTATGATTTGAACACCTTTTTTTGTATTTTTAAGATGATATGGTTTGGTTTGTTGTGGTAAGGGATAGTTGGGGGTGATTTACGGTAGCCGAAGTAATTTAGGTGATTCTGGTATAGTTTGTTAAGATTTTTAGCATTTTTTTGTAATTTTAAAGTGATTGGGCTTAGTTTGTTGCTGTAAAGTGTAGTTGGGGGTGATTTTTGATAGCCGAAGTAATTTATGTGAGTTTGGCATAGTTTGCTATGGTTAGTAGCATTTTTTTGTAATTTAAAAGTGATTGGGTTTAGTTTGTTGTGGTAAGGGTTAGTTGGTGATGATTTATGGTAGCCGAAGTAATTTCGGTGATTCTGGTATAGTTTGTTATGATTTTTAGCATTTTTTTGTAATTTTAAAGTGATTGGGCTTAGTTTGTTGCTGTAAAGTGTAGTTGGGGGTGATTTTTGATAGCCGAAGTAATTTAGGTGAGTTTGGCATAGTTTGCTATGGTTGGTAGCATTTTTTTGTAATTTAAAAGTGATTGGGTTTGGTTTGTCTGGCATAGTTTGTTATGATTTGAACACCTTTTTTTGTATTTTTAAGATGATATGGTTTGGTTTGTTGTGGTAAGGGATAGTTGGGGGTGATTTACGGTAGCCGAAGTAATTTAGGTGATTCTGGTATAGTTTGTTAAGATTTTTAGCATTTTTTTGTAATTTTAAAGTGATTGGGCTTAGTTTGTTGCTGTAAAGTGTAGTTGGGGGTGATTTTTGATAGCCGAAGTAATTTATGTGAGTTTGGCATAGTTTGCTATGGTTAGTAGCATTTTTTTGTAATTTAAAAGTGATTGGGTTTAGTTTGTTGTGGTAAGGGTTATTTGGTGATGATTTATGGTAGCCGAAGTAATTTAGGTGAGTTTGGCATAGTTTGCTATGGTTACTAGCATTTTTTTGTAATTTAAAAGTGATTGGGTTTAGTTTGTTGTGGTAAGGGTTAGTTGGTGATGATTTAGAGTAGCCGAAATAATTTAGGTGAGTCTGGCATAGTTTGTTATGATTTGTACACCTTTTTTTGTAATTTTAAGATGATATGGTTTGTTTTGTTGTGGTAAGGGATAGTTGGGGGTGATTTACGTTAGCCGAAGTAATTTAGGTGATTCTGGTATAGTTTGTTATGCTTTTTAGCATTTTTTGTAATTTTAAAGTGATTGGGCTTAGTTTGTTGCTGTAAAGTGTAGTTGGGGGTGATTTTTGATAGCCGAAGTAATTTAGGTGAGTTTGGCATAGTTTGCTATGGTTAGTAGCATTTTTTTGTAATTTAAAAGTGATTGGGTTTAGTTTGTTGTGGTAAGGGTTAGTTGGTGATGATTTATGGTAGCCGAAGTAATTTAGGTGAGTTTGGCATAGTTTGCTATGGTTAGTAGCATTTTTTTGTAATTTAAAAGTGATTGGGTTTAATTTGTTGTGGTAAGGGTTAGTTGGTGATGATTTAGAGTAGCCGAAGTAATTTAGGTGAGTCTGGCATAGTTTGTTATGATTTGTACAACTTTTTTGTAATTTTAAGATGATATGGTTTGGTTTGTTGTGGTAAGGGATAGTTGGGGGTGATTTACGGTAGCCGAAGTAATTTAGGTGATTCCGGTATAGTTTGTTATAATTTTTAGCATTTTTTTGTAATTTTAAAGTGATTCGGCTTAGTTTGTTGCTGTAAAGTGTAGTTGGGGGTGATTTTTGATAGCCGAAGTAATTTAGGTGAGTTTGGCATAGTTTGCTATGGTTAGTAGCATTTTTTTGTAATTTAAAAGTGATTGGGTTTAGTTTGTTGTGGTAAGGGATAGTTGGGGGTGATTTACGGTAGCCGAAGTAATTTAGGTGATTCTGGTATAGTTTGTTATGATTTTTATCATTTTTTTGTAATTTTAAAGTGATTGGGCTTAGTTTGTTGCTGTAAAGTGTAGTTGGGGGTGATTTTTGATAGCCGAAGTAATTTAGGTGAGTTTGGCATAGTTTGCTATGGTTAGTAGCATTTTTTTGTAATTTAAAAGTGATTGGGTTTGGTTTGTCTGGCATAGTTTGTTATAATTTGTACTCCTTTTTTTGTAATTTTAAGATGATATGGTTTGGTTTGTTGTGGTAAGGGATAGTTGGGGGTGATTTACGGTAGCCGAAGTAATTTAGGTGATTCTGGTATAGTTTGTTATGATTTTTAGCATTTTTTTGTAATTTTAAAGTGATTGCACTTAGTTTGTTGCTGTAAAGTGTAGTTGGGGGTGATTTTTGATAGCCGAAGTAATTTAGGTGAGTTTGGCATAGTTTGCTATGGTTAGTAGCATTTTTTTGTAATTTAAAAGTGATTAAGTTTAGTTTGTTGTGGTAAGGGTTAGTTGGTGATGATTTATGGTAGCCGAAGTAATTTAGGTGAGTTTGGCATAGTTTGCTATGGCTACTAGAATTTTTTTTAATTTAAAAGTGATTGGGTTTAGTTTGTTGTGGTAAGGGTTAGTTGGTGATGATTTACAGCAGCCGAAGTAATTTAGGTGAGTCTGGCATAGTTTGTTATGATTTGTACACCTTTTTTGTAATTTTAAGATGATATGGTTTGGTTTGTTGTGGTAAGGGATAGTTGGGGGTGATTTACGGTAGCCGAAGTAATTTAGGTGATTCTGGTATAGTTTGTTATGATTTTTAGCATTTTTTTGTAATTTTAAAGTGATTGGGCTTAGTTTGTTGCTGTAAAGTGTAGTTGGGGGTGATTTTTGATAGCCGAAGTAATTTAGGTGAGTTTGGCATAGTTTGCTATGGTTAGTAGCATTTTTTTGTAATTTAAAAGTGATTGGGTTTAGTTTGTTGTGGTAAGCGATAGTTGGGGGTGATTTAAGGGTGCCGAAGTAATTTAGGTGATTCTGGTATAGTTTGTTATGATTTTTAGCATTTTTTTGTAATTTTAAAGTGATTGGGCTTAGTTTGTTGCTGTAAAGTGTAGTTGGGGGTGATTTTTGATAGCCGAAGTAATTTAGGTGAGTTTGGCATAGTTTGCTATGGTTAGTAGCATTTTTTTGTAATTTAAAAATGATTGGGTTTGGTTTGTCTGGCATAGTTTGTTATGATTTGTACACCTTTTTTTGTAATTTTAAGATGATATGGTTTTGTTTGTTGTGGTAAGGGATAGTTGGGGGTGATTTACGGTAGCCGAAGTAATTAAGGTGATTCTGGTATAGTTTGTTATGATTTTTAGCATTTTTTTGTAATTTTAAAGTGATTGGGCTTAGTTTGTTGCTGTAAAGTGTAGTTGGGGGTGATTTTTGATAGCCGAAGTAATTTAGGTGAGTTTGGCATAGTTTGCTATGGTTAGTAGCATTTTTTTGTAATTTAAAAGTGATTGGGTTTAGTTTGTTGTGGTAAGGGATAGTTGGGGGTGATTTACGGTAGCCGAAGTAATTTAGGTGATTCTGGTATAGTTTGTTATGATTTTTAGCATTTTTTTGTAATTTTAAAGTGATTGGGCTTAGTTTGTTGCTGTAAAGTGTAGTTGGGGGTGATTTTAGATAGCCGAAGTAATTTAGGTGAGTTTGGCATAGTTTGCTATGGTTAGTAGCATTTTTTTGTAATTTAAAAGTGATTGGGTTTAGTTTGTTGTGGTAAGGGTTAGTTGGTGATGATTTAGAGTAGCCGAAGTAATTTAGGTCAGTTTGGCATAGTTTGTTATGATTTGCACACCTATTTTTGTAATTTTAAGATGATATGGTTTGGTTTGTTGTGGTAAGGTATAGTTGGGGGTGATTTACGGTAGCCGAAGTAAATTAGGTTATTCTGGTATAGTTTGTTATGATTTTTAGCATTTTTTTGTAATTTTAAAGTGATTGGGCTTAGTTTGTTGCTGTAAAGTGTAGTTGGGGGTGATTTTTGATAGCCGAAGTAATTTAGTTGAGTTTGGCATAGTTTGCTATGGTTAGTAGCATTTTTTTGTAATTTAAAAGTGATTGGGTTTGGTTTGTCTGGTATAGTTTGTTATGATTTGTACACCTTTTTTTGTAATTTTAAGATGATATGGTTTGGTTTGTTGTGGTGAGGGATAGTTGGGGGTGACTTACGGTAGCCGAAGTAATTTAGGTGATTCTGGTATAGTTTGTTATGATTTTTAGCATTTTTTTGTAATTTTAAAGTGATTGGGCTTAGTTTGTTGCTGTAAAGTGTAGTTGGGGGTGATTTTTGATAGCCAAAATAATTTAGGTGAGTTTGGCATAGTTTGCTATGGTTAGTAGCATTTTTTTGTAATTTAAAAGTGATTGGGTTTGGCTTGTTGCTGTAAAGTGTAGTTGGGGGTGATTTTTGATAGCCGAAGTAATTTAGGTGATTTTGGCATAGTTTGCTAAGTTCAGTAGCATTTTTTTGTAATTTAAAAGTGATTGGGTTTGGTTTGTCTGGCATAGTTTGTTATGATTTGTACACCTTTTTTTGTAATGTTAAGATGATATGGTTTGGTTTGTTGTGGTAAAGTATAGTTGGGGGTGATTTACGGTAGCCGAAGTAATTTAGGTGAGTTTGGCATAGTTTGCTATGGTTACTAGCATTTTTTTGTAATTTAAAAGTGATTGGGTTTAGTTTGTTGTGGTATGGGTTAGTTGGTGATGATTTAGAGTAGCCGAAGTAATTTAGGTGAGTCTGGCATAGTTTGTTATGATTTGTACACCTTTTTTTGTAATTTTAAGATGATATGGTTTGGTTTGTTGTGGTAAGGGATAGTTGGGGGTGATTTACGGTAGCCGAAGTAATTTAGGTGATTCTGGTATAGTTTGTTTTGATTTTTAGCATTTTTTTGTAATTTTAAAGTGATTGGGCTTAGTTTGTGGCTTTAAAGTGTAGTTGGGGGTGATTTTTGATAGCCGATGTAATTTAGGTGAGTTTGGCATAGTTTGCTATGGTTAGTAGCATTTTTTTGTAATTTAAAAGTGATTGGGTTTAGTTTGTTGTGGTAAGGGATAGTTGGGGGTGATTTACGGTAGCCGAAGTAATTTAGGTGATTCTGGTATAGTTTGTTATGATTTTTAACATTTTTTTGTAATTTTAAAGTGATTGGGCTTAGCTTGTTGTGGTAAGGGTTAGTTGGTGGTGATTTAGAGTAGCCGAAGTAATTTAGGTCAGTCTGGCATAGTTTGTTATGATTTGTACACCTTTTTTTGTAATTTTAAGATGATATGGTTTGGTTTGTTGTGGTAAGGTATAGTTGGGGGTGATTTACGGTAGCCGAAGTAATTTAGGTGATTCTGGTATAGTTTGTTATGATTTTTAGCATTTTTTTGTAATTTTAAAGTGATTGGGCTTAGTTTGTTGCTGTAAAGTGTAGTTGGGGGTGATTTTTGATAGCCAAAATAATTTAGGTGAGTTTGGCATAGTTTGCTAGGGTTAGTAGCATTTTTTTGTAATTTAAAGGTGATTGGGTTTAGTTTGTTGTGGTAAGGGTTAGTTGGTGATGATTTATGGTAGCCGAAGTAATTTAGGTGAGTTTGGCATAGTTTGCTATGGTTACTAGCATTTTTTTGTAATTTAAAAGTGATTGGGTTTAGTTTGTTGTGGTAAGGGTTTGTTGGTGATGATTTAGAGTAGGCGAAGTAATTTAGGTGAGTCTGGCATAGTTTGTTATGATTTGTACAACTTTTTTTGAAATTTTAAGATGATATGGTTTGGTTTGTTGTGGTAAGGGATAGTTGGGGGTGATTTACGGTAGCCGAAGTAATTTAGGTGATTCTGGTATAGTTTGTTATGATTTTTAGCATTTTGTTGTAATTTAAAAGTGATTGGGTTTAGTTTGTTGTGGTAAGGGTTAGTTGGTGATGATTTAGAGTAGCCGAAGTAATTTAGGTTAGTCTGGAAGAGTTTGTTATGATTTGTACACCTTTTTTTGTAATTTTAAGATGATATGGTTTGGTTTGTTGTGGTAAGGGATAGTTGGGTGTGATTTACGGTAGCCGAAGTAATTTAGGTGATTCTGGTATAGTTTGTTATGATTTTTAGCATTTTTTTGTAATTTTAAAGTGATTGGGCTTAGTTTGTTGCTGTAAAGTGTAGTTGGGGGTGATTTTTGATAGCCGAAGTAATTTAGGTGAGTTTGGCATAGTTTGCTATGGTTAGTAGCATTTTTTTGGAATTTAAAAGTGATTGGATTTAGTTTGTTGTGGTAAGGGTTAGTTGGTGATGATTTATGGTAGCCGAAGTAATTTAGGTGAGTTTGGCATAGTTTGCTATGATTAGTAGCATTTTTTTGTAATTAAAAAGTAATTGGGTTTAGTTTGTTGTGGTAAGGGTTATTTGGTGATGATTTAGAGTAGCCAAAGTAATTTAGGTGAGTCTGGCATAGTTTGTTATGATTTGTACACCTTTTTTGAAATTTTAAGATGATATGGTTTGGTTTGTTGTGGTAAGGGATAGTTGGGGGTGATTTACGGTAGCCGAAGTAATTTAGGTGATTCTGGTATAGTTTGTTATGACTTTTAGCATTTTTTTGTAATTTTAAAGTGATTGGGCTTAGTTTGTTGCTGTAAAGTTTAGTTGGGGATGATTTTTGATAGCCTAAGTAATTTTGGTAAATTTGGCATAGTTTGCTATGGTTAGTAGCATTTTTTTGTAATTTAAAAGTGAATGGGTTTAGTTTGTTGTGGTAAGGGTTAGTTGGTGATGATTTATGGTAGCCAAAGTAATTTAGGTGAGTTTGGCATAGTTTGCTATGGTTACTAGCATATTTTTGTAATTTAAAAGTGATATGGTTTAGTTTGTTGTGGTAAGGGTTAGTTGGTGATGATTTAGAGTAGCCGAAGTAATTTAGGTGAGTCTGGCATAGTTTGTTACGATTTGTACTCCTTTTTTTGTAATTTTAAGATGATATGGTTTGGTTTGTTGTGGTAAGGGATAGTTGGGGGTGATTTACGGTAGCCGAAGTAATTTAGGTGATTCTGGTATAGTTTGTTATGATTTTTAGCATTTTTTTGTAATTTTAAAGTGATTGGGCTTAGTTTGTTGCTGTAAAGTGTAGTTGGGGGTGATTTTTGATAGCCGAAGTAATTTAGGTGAGTTTGGCATAGTTTGCTAAGGTTAGTAGCATTTTTTTGTAATTTAAAAGTGATTGGGTTTGGTTTGTCTGGCATAGTTTGTTAAGATTTGTACACCTTTTTTTGTAATTTTAAGATGATATGGTTTGGTTTGTTGTGGTAAGGGATAGTTGGGGGTGATTTACGGTAGCCGAAGTAATTTAGGTGATTCTGGTATAGTTTGTTATGATTTTTAGCATTTTTTTGTAATTTTAAAGTGATTGGGCTTAGTTTGTTGCTGTAAAATGTAGTTGGGGGTGATTTTTAATAGCCGAAGTAATTTAGGTGAGTTTGGCATAGTTTGCTATGGTTAGTAGCATTTTTTTGTAATTTAAAAATGATTGGGTTTGGTTTGTCTGGCATAGTTTGTTATGATTTGTACACCTTTTTTTGTAATTTTAAGATGATATGGTTTTGTTTGTTGTGGTAAGGGATAGTTGGGGGTGATTTACGGTAGCCGAAGTAATTTAAGTGATTCTGGTATAGTTTGTTATGATTTTTAGCATTTTTTTGTAATTTTAAAGTGATTGGGCTTAGTTTGTTGCTGTAAAGTGTAGTTGGGGGTGATTTTTGATAGCCGAAGTAATTTAGGTGAGTTTGGCATAGTTTGCTATGGTTAGTAGCATTTTTTTGTAATTTAAAAGTGATTGGGTTTAGTTTGTTGTGGTAAGGGATAGTTGGGGGTGATTTACGGTAGCCGAAGTAATTTAGGTGATTCTGGTATAGTTTGTTATGATTTTTAGCATTTTTTTGTAATTTTAAAGTGATTGGGCTTAGTTTGTTGCTGTAAAGTGTAGTTGGGGGTGATTTTAGATAGCCGAAGTAATTTAGGTGAGTTTGGCATAGTTTGCTATGGTTAGTAGCATTTTTTTGTAATTTAAAAGTGATTGGGTTTAGTTTGTTGTGGTAAGGGTTAGTTGGTGATGATTTAGAGTAGCCGAAGTAATTTAGGTCAGTTTGGCATAGTTTGTTAAGATTTGTACACCTATTTTTGTAATTTTAAGATGATATGGTTTGGTTTGTTGTGGTAAGGTATAGTTGGGGGTGATTTACGGTAGCCGAAGTAATTTAGGTTATTCTGGTATAGTTTGTTATGATTTTTAGCATTTTTTTGTAATTTTAAAGTGATTGGGCTTAGTTTGTTGCTGTAAAGTGTAGTTGGGGGTGATTTTTGATAGCCGAAGTAATTTAGTTGAGTTTGGCATAGTTTGCTATGGTTAGTAGCATTTTTTTGTAATTTAAAAGTGATTGGGTTTGGTTTGTCTGGTATAGTTTGTTATGATTTGTACACCTTTTTTTGTAATTTTAAGATGATATGGTTTGGTTTGTTGTGGTAAGGGATAGTTGGGGGTGATTTACGGTAGCCGAAGTAATTTAGGTGATTCTGGTATAGTTTGTTATGATTTTTAGCATTTTTTTGTAATTTTAAAGTGATTGGGCTTAGTTTGTTGCTGTAAAGTGTAGTTGGGGGTGATTTTTGATAGCCAAAATAATTTAGGTGAGTTTGGCATAGTTTGCTATGGTTAGTAGCATTTTTTTGTAATTTAAAAGTGATTGGGTTTGGCTTGTTGCTGTAAAGTGTAGTTGGGGGTGATTTTTGATAGCCGAAGTAATTTAGGTGATTTTGGCATAGTTTGCTAAGTTCAGTAGCATTTTTTTGTAATTTAAAAGTGATTGGGTTTAATTTGTCTGGCATAGTTTGTTATGATTTGTACACCTTTTTTTGTAATGTTAAGATGATATGGTTTGGTTTGTTGTGGTAAAGTATAGTTGGGGGTGATTTACGGTAGCCGAAGTAATTTAGGTGAGTTTGGCATAGTTTGCTATGGTTACTAGCATATTTTTGTAATTTAAAAGTGATATGGTTTAGTTTGTTGTGGTAAGGGTTAGTTGGTGATGATTTAGAGTAGCCGAAGTAATTTAGGTGAGTCTGGCATAGTTTGTTACGAGTTGTACTCCTTTTTTTGTAATTTTAAGATGATATGGTTTGGTTTGTTGTGGTAAGGGATAGTTGGGGGTGATTTACGGTAGCCGAAGTAATTTAGGTGATTCTGGTATAGTTTGTTATGATTTTTAGCATTTTTTTGTAATTTTAAAGTGATTGGGCTTAGTTTGTTGCTGTAAAGTGTAGTTGGGGGTGATTTTTGATAGCCGAAGTAATTTAGGTGAGTTTGGCATAGTTTGCTAAGGTTAGTAGCATTTTTTTGTAATTTAAAAGTGATTGGGTTTGGTTTGTCTGGCATAGTTTGTTAAGATTTGTACACCTTTTTTTGTAATTTTAAGATGATATGGTTTGGTTTGTTGTGGTAAGGGATAGTTGGGGGTGATTTACGGTAGCCGAAGTAATTTAGGTGATTCTGGTATAGTTTGTTATGATTTTTAGCATTTTTTTGTAATTTTAAAGTGATTGGGCTTAGTTTGTTGCTGTAAAATGTAGTTGGGGGTGATTTTTAATAGCCGAAGTAATTTAGGTGAGTTTGGCATAGTTTGCTATGGTTGGTAGCATTTTTTTGTAATTTAAAAGTGATTGGGTTTGGTTTGTCTGGCATAGTTTGTTATGATTTGAACACCTTTTTTTGTATTTTTAAGATGATATGGTTTGGTTTGTTGTGGTAAGGGATAGTTGGGGGTGATTTACGGTAGCCGAAGTAATTTAGGTGATTCTGGTATAGTTTGTTAAGATTTTTAGCATTTTTTTGTAATTTTAAAGTGATTGGGCTTAGTTTGTTGCTGTAAAGTGTAGTTGGGGGTGATTTTTGATAGCCGAAGTAATTTATGTGAGTTTGGCATAGTTTGCTATGGTTAGTAGCATTTTTTTGTAATTTAAAAGTGATTGGGTTTAGTTTGTTGTGGTAAGGGTTAGTTGGTGATGATTTATGGTAGCCGAAGTAATTTAGGTGAGTTTGGCATAGTTTGCTATGGTTACTAGCATTTTTTTGTAATTTAAAAGTGATTGGGTTTAGTTTGTTGTGGTAAGGGTTAGTTGGTGATGATTTAGAGTAGCCGAAATAATTTAGGTGAGTCTGGCATAGTTTGTTATGATTTGTACACCTTTTTTTGTAATTTTAAGATGATATGGTTTGTTTTGTTGTGGTAAGGGATAGTTGGGGGTGATTTACGTTAGCCGAAGTAATTTAGGTGATTCTGGTATAGTTTGTTATGCTTTTTAGCATTTTTTGTAATTTTAAAGTGATTGGGCTTAGTTTGTTGCTGTAAAGTGTAGTTGGGGGTGATTTTTGATAGCCGAAGTAATTTAGGTGAGTTTGGCATAGTTTGCTATGGTTAGTAGCATTTTTTTTAATTTAAAAGTGATTGGGTTTAGTTTGTTGTGGTAAGGGTTAGTTGGTGATGATTTATGGTAGCCGAAGTAATTTAGGTGAGTTTGGCATAGTTTGCTATGGTTAGTAGCATTTTTTTGTAATTTAAAAGTGATTGGGTTTAATTTGTTGTGGTAAGGGTTAGTTGGTGATGATTTAGAGTAGCCGAAGTAATTTAGGTGAGTCTGGCATAGTTTGTTATGATTTGTACAACTTTTTTGTAATTTTAAGATGATATGGTTTGGTTTGTTGTGGTAAGGGATAGTTGGGGGTGATTTACGGTAGCCGAAGTAATTTAGGTGATTCCGGTATAGTTTGTTATAATTTTTAGCATTTTTTTGTAATTTTAAAGTGATTCGGCTTAGTTTGTTGCTGTAAAGTGTAGTTGGGGGTGATTTTTGATAGCCGAAGTAATTTAGGTGAGTTTGGCATAGTTTGCTATGGTTAGTAGCATTTTTTTGTAATTTAAAAGTGATTGGGTTTAGTTTGTTGTGGTAAGGGATAGTTGGGGGTGATTTACGGTAGCCGAAGTAATTTAGGTGATTCTGGTATAGTTTGTTATGATTTTTATCATTTTTTTGTAATTTTAAAGTGATTGGGCTTAGTTTGTTGCTGTAAAGTGTAGTTGGGGGTGATTTTTGATAGCCGAAGTAATTTAGGTGAGTTTGGCATAGTTTGCTATGGTTAGTAGCATTTTTTTGTAATTTAAAAGTGATTGGGTTTGGTTTGTCTGGCATAGTTTGTTATGATTTGTACTCCTTTTTTTGTAATTTTAAGATGATATGGTTTGGTTTGTTGTGGTAAGGGATAGTTGGGGGTGATTTACGGTAGCCGAAGTAATTTAGGTGATTCTGGTATAGTTTGTTATGATTTTTAGCATTTTTTTGTAATTTTAAAGTGATTGCACTTAGTTTGTTGCTGTAAAGTGTAGTTGGGGGTGATTTTTGATAGCCTAAGTAATTTAGGTGAGTTTGGCATAGTTTGCTATGGTTAGTAGCATTTTTTTGTAATTTAAAAGTGATTAAGTTTAGTTTGTTGTGGTAAGGGTTAGTTGGTGATGATTTATGGTAGCCGAAGTAATTTAGGTGAGTTTGGCATAGTTTGCTATGGCTACTAGAATTTTTTTTAATTTAAAAGTGATTGGGTTTAGTTTGTTGTGGTAAGGGTTAGTTGGTGATGATTTACAGTAGCCGAAGTAATTTAGGTGAGTCTGGCATAGTTTGTTATGATTTGTGCACCTTTTTTGTAATTTTAAGATGATATGGTTTGGTTTGTTGTGGCAAGGGATAGTTGGGGGTGATTTACGGTAGCCGAAGTAATTTAGGTGATTCTGGTATAGTTTGTTATGATTTTTAGCATTTTTTTGTAATTTTAAAGTGATTGGGCTTAGTTTGTTGCTGTAAAGTGTAGTTGGGGGTGATTTTTGATAGCCGAAGTAATTTAGGTGAGTTTGGCATAGTTTGCTATGGTTAGTAGCATTTTTTTGTAATTTAAATGTGATTGGGTTTAGTTTGTTGTGGTAAGCGATAGTTGGGGGTGATTTAAGGGTGCCGAAGTAATTTAGGTGATTCTGGTATAGTTTGTTATGATTTTTAGCATTTTTTTGTAATTTTAAAGTGATTGGGCTTAGTTTGTTGCTTTAAAGTGTAGTTGGGGGTGATTTTTGATAGCCGAAGTAATTTAGGTGAGTTTGGCATAGTTTGCTATGGTTAGTAGCATTTTTTTGTAATTTAAAAGTGATTGGGTTTGGTTTGTCTGGCATAGTTTGTTAAGATTTGTACACCTTTTTTTGTAATTTTAAGATGATATGGTTTGGTTTGTTGTGGTAAGGGATAGTTGGGGGTGATTTACGGTAGCCGAAGTAATTTAGGTGATTCTGGTATAGTTTGTTATGATTTTTAGCATTTTTTTGTAATTTTAAAGTGATTGGGCTTAGTTTGTTGCTGTAAAATGTAGTTGGGGGTGATTTTTAATAGCCGAAGTAATTTAGGTGAGTTTGGCATAGTTTGCTATGGTTAGTAGCATTTTTTTGTAATTTAAAAATGATTGGGTTTGGTTTGTCTGGCATAGTTTGTTATGATTTGTACACCTTTTTTTGTAATTTTAAGATGATATGGTTTTGTTTGTTGTGGTAAGGGATAGTTGGGGGTGATTTACGGTAGCCGAAGTAATTTAGGTGATTCTGGTATAGTTTGTTATGATTTTTAGCATTTTTTTGTAATTTTAAAGTGATTGGGCTTAGTTTGTTGCTGTAAAGTGTAGTTGGGGGTGATTTTTGATAGACGAAGTAATTTAGGTGAGTTTGGCATAGTTTGCTATGGTTAGTAGCATTTTTTTGTAATTTAAAAGTGATTGGGTTTAGTTTGTTGTGGTAAGGGATAGTTGGGGGTGATTTACGGTAGCCGAAGTAATTTAGGTGATTCTGGTATAGTTTGTTATGATTTTTAGCATTTTTTTGTAATTTTAAAGTGATTGGGCTTAGTTTGTTGCTGTAAAGTGTAGTTGGGGGTGATTTTAGATAGCCGAAGTAATTTAGGTGAGTTTGGCATAGTTTGCTATGGTTAGTAGCATTTTTTTGTAATTTAAAAGTGATTGGGTTTAGTTTGTTGTGGTAAGGGTTAGTTGGTGATGATTTAGAGTAGCCGAAGTAATTTAGGTCAGTTTGGCATAGTTTGTTATGATTTGTACACCTATTTTTGTAATTTTAAGATGATATGGTTTGGTTTGTTGTGGTAAGGTATAGTTGGGGGTGATTTACGGTAGCCGAAGTAATTTAGGTTATTCTGGTATAGTTTGTTATGATTTTTAGCATTTTTTTGTAATTTTAAAGTGATTGGGCTTAGTTTGTTGCTGTAAAGTGTAGTTGGGGGTGATTTTTGATAGCCGAAGTAATTTAGTTGAGTTTGGCATAGTTTGCTATGGTTAGTAGCATTTTTTTGTAATTTAAAAGTGATTGGGTTTGGTTTGTCTGGTATAGTTTGTTATGATTTGTACACCTTTTTTTGTAATTTTAAGATGATATGGTTTGGTTTGTTGTGGTGAGGGATAGTTGGGGGTGACTTACGGTAGCCGAAGTAATTTAGGTGATTCTGGTATAGTTTGTTATGATTTTTAGCATTTTTTTGTAATTTTAAAGTGATTGGGCTTAGTTTGTTGCTGTAAAGTGTAGTTGGGGGTGATTTTTGATAGCCAAAATAATTTAGGTGAGTTTGGCATAGTTTGCTATGGTTAGTAGCATTTTTTTGTAATTTAAAAGTGATTGGGTTTGGCTTGTTGCTGTAAAGTGTAGTTGGGGGTGATTTTTCATAGCCGAAGTAATTTAGGTGATTTTGGCATAGTTTGCTAAGTTCAGTAGCATTTTTTTGTAATTTAAAAGTGATTGGGTTTGGTTTGTCTGGCATAGTTTGTTATGATTTGTACACCTTTTTTTGTAATGTTAAGATGATATGGTTTGGTTTGTTGTGGTAAAGTATAGTTGGGGGTGATTTACGGTAGCCGAAGTAATTTAGGTGAGTTTGGCATAGTTTGCTATGGTTACTAGCATTTTTTTGTAATTTAAAAGTGATTGGGTTTAGTTTGTTGTGGTATGGGTTAGTTGGTGATGATTTAGAGTAGCCGAAGTAATTTAGGTGAGTCTGGCATAGTTTGTTATGATTTGTACACCTTTTTTTGTAATTTTAAGATGATATGGTTTGGTTTGTTGTGGTAAGGGATAGTTGGGGGTGATTTACGGTAGCCGAAGTAATTTAGGTGATTCTGGTATAGTTTGTTATGATTTTTAGCATTTTTTTGTAATTTTAAAGTGATTGGGCTTAGTTTGTTGCTTTAAAGTGTAGTTGGGGGTGATTTTTGATAGCCGATGTAATTTAGGTGAGTTTGGCATAGTTTGCTATGGTTAGTAGCATTTTTTTGTAATTTAAAAGTGATTGGGTTTAGTTTGTTGTGGTAAGGGATAGTTGGGGGTGATTTACGGTAGCCGAAGTAATTTAGGTGATTCTGGTATAGTTTGTTATGATTTTTAACATTTTTTTGTAATTTTAAAGTGATTGGGCTTAGCTTGTTGTGGTAAGGGTTAGTTGGTGGTGATTTAGAGTAGCCGAAGTAATTTAGGTGAGTCTGGCATAGTTTGTTATGATTTGTACACCTTTTTTTGTAATTTTAAGATGATATGGTTTGGTTTGTTGTGGTAAGGTATAGTTGGGGGTGATTTACGGTAGCCGAAGTAATTTAGGTGATTCTGGTATAGTTTGTTATGATTTTTAGCATTTTTTTGTAATTTTAAAGTGATTGGGCTTAGTTTGTTGCTGTAAAGTGTAGTTGGGGGTGATTTTTGATAGCCAAAATAATTTAGGTGAGTTTGGCATAGTTTGCTAGGGTTAGTAGCATTTTTTTGTAATTTAAAGGTGATTGGGTTTAGTTTGTTGTGGTAAGGGTTAGTTGGTGATGATTTATGGTAGCCGAAGTAATTTAGGTGAGTTTGGCATAGTTTGCTATGGTTACTAGCATTTTTTTGTAATTTAAAAGTGATTGGGTTTAGTTTGTTGTGGTAAGGGTTTGTTGGTGATGATTTAGAGTAGGCGAAGTAATTTAGGTGAGTCTGGCATAGTTTGTTATGATTTGTACAACTTTTTTTGAAATTTTAAGATGATATGGTTTGGTTTGTTGTGGTAAGGGATAGTTGGGGGTGATTTACGGTAGCCGAAGTAATTTAGGTGATTCTGGTATAGTTTGTTATGATTTTTAGCATTTTGTTGTAATTTAAAAGTGATTGGGTTTAGTTTGTTGTGGTAAGGGTTAGTTGGTGATGATTTAGAGTAGCCGAAGTAATTTAGGTTAGTCTGGAAGAGTTTGTTATGATTTGTACACCTTTTTTTGTAATTTTAAGATGATATGGTTTGGTTTGTTGTGGTAAGGGATAGTTGGGTGTGATTTACGGTAGCCGAAGTAATTTAGGTGATTCTGGTATAGTTTGTTATGATTTTTAGCATTTTTTTGTAATTTTAAAGTGATTGGGCTTAGTTTGTTGCTGTAAAGTGTAGTTGGGGGTGATTTTTGATAGCCGAAGTAATTTAGGTGTGTTTGGCATAGTTTGCTATGGTTAGTAGCATTTTTTTGTAATTTAAAAGTGATTGGATTTAGTTTGTTGTGGTAAGGGTTAGTTGGTGATGATTTATGGTAGCCGAAGTAATTTAGGTGAGTTTGGCATAGTTTGCTATGATTAGTAGCATTTTTTTGTAATTAAAAAGTAATTGGGTTTAGTTTGTTGTGGTAAGGGTTATTTGGTGATGATTTAGAGTAGCCAAAGTAATTTAGGTGAGTCTGGCATAGTTTGTTATGATTTGTACACCTTTTTTGAAATTTTAAGATGATATGGTTTGGTTTGTTGTGGTAAGGGATAGTTGGGGGTGATTTACGGTAGCCGAAGTAATTTAGGTGATTCTGGTATAGTTTGTTATGACTTTTAGCATTTTTTTGTAATTTTAAAGTGATTGGGCTTAGTTTGTTGCTGTAAAGTTTAGTTGGGGATGATTTTTGATAGCCGAAGTAATTTTGGTAAATTTGGCATAGTTTGCTATGGTTAGTAGCATTTTTTTGTAATTTAAAAGTGAATGGGTTTAGTTTGTTGTGGTAAGGGTTAGTTGGTGATGATTTATGGTAGCCAAAGTAATTTAGGTGAGTTTGGCATAGTTTGCTATGGTTACTAGCATATTTTTGTAATTTAAAAGTGATATGGTTTAGTTTGTTGTGGTAAGGGTTAGTTGGTGATGATTTAGAGTAGCCGAAGTAATTTAGGTGAGTCTGGCATAGTTTGTTACGATTTGTACTCCTTTTTTTGTAATTTTAAGATGATATGGTTTGGTTTGTTGTGGTAAGGGATAGTTGGGGGTGATTTACGGTAGCCGAAGTAATTTTGGTGATTCTGGTATAGTTTGTTATGATTTTTAGCATTTTTTTGTAATTTTAAAGTGATTGGGCTTAGTTTGTTGCTGTAAAGTGTAGTTGGGGGTGATTTTTGATAGCCGAAGTAATTTAGGTGAGTTTGGCATAGTTTGCTAAGGTTAGTAGCATTTTTTTGTAATTTAAAAGTGATTGGGTTTGGTTTGTCTGGCATAGTTTGTTAAGATTTGTACACCTTTTTTTGTAATTTTAAGATGATATGGTTTGGTTTGTTGTGGTAAGGGATAGTTGGGGGTGATTTACGGTAGCTGAAGTAATTTAGGTGATTCTGGTATAGTTTGTTATGATTTTTAGCATTTTTTTGTAATTTTAAAGTGATTGGGCTTAGTTTGTTGCTGTAAAATGTAGTTGGGGGTGATTTTTAATAGCCGAAGTAATTTAGGTGAGTTTGGCATAGTTTGCTATGGTTAGTAGCATTTTTTTGTAATTTAAAAATGATTGGGTTTGGTTTGTCTGGCATAGTTTGTTATGATTTGTACACCTTTTTTTGTAATTTTAAGATGATATGGTTTTGTTTGTTGTGGTAAGGGATAGTTGGGGGTGATTTACGGTAGCCGAAGTAATTTAGGTGATTCTGGTATAGTTTGTTATGATTTTTAGCATTTTTTTGTAATTTTAAAGTGATTGGGCTTAGTTTGTTGCTGTAAAGTGTAGTTGGGGGTGATTTTTGATAGCCGAAGTAATTTAGGTGAGTTTGGCATAGTTTGCTATGGTTAGTAGCATTTTTTTGTAATTTAAAAGTGATTGGGTTTAGTTTGTTGTGGTAAGGGATAGTTGGGGGTGATTTACGGTAGCCGAAGTAATTTAGGTGATTCTGGTATAGTTTGTTATGATTTTTAGCATTTTTTTGTAATTTTAAAGTGATTGGGCTTAGTTTGTTGCTGTAAAGTGTAGTTGGGGGTGATTTTAGATAGCCGAAGTAATTTAGGTGAGTTTGGCATAGTTTGCTATGGTTAGTAGCATTTTTTTGTAATTTAAAAGTGATTGGGTTTAGTTTGTTGTGGTAAGGGTTAGTTGGTGATGATTTAGAGTAGCCGAAGTAATTTAGGTCAGTTTGGCATAGTTTGTTATGATTTGTACACCTATTTATGTAATTTTAAGATGATATGGTTTGGTTTGTTGTGGTAAGGTATAGTTGGGGGTGATTTACGGTAGCCGAAGTAATTTAGGTTATTCTGGTATAGTTTGTTATGATTTTTAGCATTTTTTTGTAATTTTAAAGTGATTGGGCTTAGTTTGTTGCTGTAAAGTGTAGTTGGGGGTGATTTTTGATAGCCGAAGTAATTTAGTTGAGTTTGGCATAGTTTGCTATGGTTAGTAGCATTTTTTTGTAATTTAAAAGTGATTGGGTTTGGTTTGTCTGGTATAGTTTGTTATGATTTGTACACCTTTTTTTGTAATTTTAAGATGATATGGTTTGGTTTGTTGTGGTGAGGGATAGTTGGGGGTGATTTACGGTAGCCGAAGTAATTTAGGTGATTCTGGTATAGTTTGTTATGATTTTTAGCATTTTTTTGTAATTTTAAAGTGATTGGGCTTAGTTTGTTGCTGTAAAGTGTAGTTGGGGGTGATTTTTGATAGCCAAAATAATTTAGGTGAGTTTGGCATAGTTTGCTATGGTTAGTAGCATTTTTTTGTAATTTAAAAGTGATTGGGTTTGGCTTGTTGCTGTAAAGTGTAGTTGGGGGTGATTTTTGATAGCCGAAGTAATTTAGGTGATTTTGGCATAGTTTGCTAAGTTCAGTAGCATTTTTTTGTAATTTAAAAGTGATTGGGTTTGGTTTGTCTGGCATAGTTTGTTATGATTTGTACACCTTTTTTTGTAATGTTAAGATGATATGGTTTGGTTTGTTGTGGTAAAGTATAGTTGGGGGTGATTTACGGTAGCCGAAGTAATTTAGGTGAGTTTGGCATAGTTTGCTATGGTTACTAGCATTTTTTTGTAATTTAAAAGTGATTGGGTTTAGTTTGTTGTGGTATGGGTTAGTTGGTGATGATTTAGAGTAGCCGAAGTAATTTAGGTGAGTCTGGCATAGTTTGTTATGATTTGTACACCTTTTTTTGTAATTTTAAGATGATATGGTTTGGTTTGTTGTGGTAAGGGATAGTTGGGGGTGATTTACGGTAGCCGAAGTAATTTAGGTGATTCTGGTATAGTTTGTTATGATTTTTAGCATTTTTTTGTAATTTTAAAGTGATTGGGCTTAGTTTGTTGCTGTAAAGTGTAGTTGGGGGTGATTTTTGATAGCCAAAATAATTTAGGTGAGTTTGGCATAGTTTGCTATGGTTAGTAGCATTTTTTTGTAATTTAAAAGTGATTGGGTTTGGCTTGTTGCTGTAAAGTGTAGTTGGGGGTGATTTTTGATAGCCGAAGTAATTTAGGTGATTTTGGCATAGTTTGCTAAGTTCAGTAGCATTTTTTTGTAATTTAAAAGTGATTGGGTTTGGTTTGTCTGGCATAGTTTGTTATGATTTGTACACCTTTTTTTGTAATGTTAAGATGATATGGTTTGGTTTGTTGTGGTAAAGTATAGTTGGGGGTGATTTACGGTAGCCGAAGTAATTTAGGTGAGTTTGGCATAGTTTGCTATGGTTACTAGCATTTTTTTGTAATTTAAAAGTGATTGGGTTTAGTTTGTTGTGGTATGGGTTAGTTGGTGATGATTTAGAGTAGCCGAAGTAATTAAGGTGAGTCTGGCATAGTTTGTTATGATTTGTACACCTTTTTTTGTAATTTTAAGATGATATGGTTTGGTTTGTTGTGGTAAGGTATAGTTGGGGGTGATTTACGGTAGCCGAAGTAATTTAGGTGATTCTGGTATAGTTTGTTATGATTTTTAGCATTTTTTTGTAATTTTAAAGTGATTGGGCTTAGTTTGTTGCTGTAAAGTGTAGTTGGGGGTGATTTTTGATAGCCGAAGTAATTTAGGTGAGTTTGGCATAGTTTGCTAAGGTTAGTAGCATTTTTTTGTAATTTAAAAGTGATTGGATTTAGATTGTTGTGGTAAGGGTTTGTTGGTGATGATTTATGGTAGCCGAAGTAATTTAGGTGAGTTTGGCATAGTTTGCTATGTTTACTAGCATTTTTTTGTAATTTAAATGTGATTGGGATTAGTTTGTTTTGGTAAGGGTTAGTTGGTGATGATTTAGAGAAGCCGAAGTAAATTAGGTGAGTCTGGCATAGTTTGTTATGATTTGTACACCTTTTTTTGTAATTTTAAGATGATATGGTTTGGTTTGTTGTGGTAAGGGATAGTTGGGGTGATTTACGGTAGCCGAAGTAATTTAGGTGATTCTGGTATAGTTTGTTATGATTTTTAGCATTTTTTTGTAATTTTAAAGTGATTGGGCTTAGTTTGTTGCTGTAAAGTGTAGTTGGGGGTGATTTTTGATAGCCGAAGTAATTTAGGTGAGTTTGGCATAGTTTGCTAAGGTTAGTAGCATTTTTTTGTAATTTAAAAGTGATTGGGTTTAATTTGTTGTGGTAAGGGTTAGTTGGTGATGATTAATGGTAGCCGAAGTAATTTAGGTGAGTTTGGCATAGTTTGCTATGATTACTAGCATTTTTTTGTAATTTAAAAGTGATTGGGTTTAGTTCCTTGTGGTAAGGGTTAGTTGCTGATGATTTAGAGTAGCCGAAGTAATTTAGGTGAGTCTGGCATTGTTTGTTATGATTTGTACACCTTTTTTTGTAATTTTAAGATGATATGGTTTGGTTTGTTGTGGTAAGGGATAGTTGGGTGTGATTTACGGTAGCCGAAGTAATTTAGGTGATTCTGGTATAGTTTGTTATGATTTTTAGCATTTTTTTGTAATTTTAAAGTGATTGGGCTTAGTTTGTTGCTGTAAAGTGTAGTTGGGGGTGATTTTTGATAGCCGAACTAATTTAGGTAAGTTAGGCATAGTCTGCTATGGTTAGTGGCATTTTTTTGTAATTTAAAAGTGATTGGGTTTAGTTTGTTGTGGTAAGGGTTAGTTGGTGATGATTTATGGTAGCCGAAGTAATTTAGGTGAGTTTGGCATAGTTTGCTATGATTACTAGCATTTTTTTGTAATTAAAAAGTGATTGGGTTTAGTTTGTTGTGGTAAGGGTTAGTTGGTGATGATTTAGAGTAGCCAAAGTAATTTAGGTGAGTCTGGCATAGTTTGTTATGATTTGTACACCTTTTTTGTAATTTTAAGATGATATGGTTTGGTTTGTTGTGGTAAGGGATAGTTGGGGGTGATTTACGGTAGCCGAAGTAATTTAGGTGATTCTGGTATAGCTTGTTATGACTTTTAGCATTTTTTTGTAATTTTAAAGTGATTGGGCTTAGTTTGTTGCTGTAAAGTGTAGTTGGGGATGATTTTCGATAGCCGAAGTAATTTTGGTGAGTTTGGCATAGTTTGCTATGGTTAGTAGCATTTTTTTGTAATTTAAAAGTGACTGGGTTTAGTTTGTTGTGGTAAGGGTTAGTTGGTGATGATTTATGGTAGCCGAAGTAATTTAGGTGAGTTTGGCATAGTTTGCTATGATTACTAGCATTTTTTTGTAATTTAAAAGTGATTGGATTTAGTTTGTTGTGGTAAGGGTTAGTTGGTGATGATTTAGAGTAGCCAAAGTAATTTAGATGAGTCTGGCATAGTTTGTTATGATTTGTACACCTTTTTTTGTAATTTTAAGATGATATGGTTTGGTTTGTTGTGGTAAGGGATAGTTGGGGGTGATTTTTGGTAGCCGAAGTAATTTAGGTGATTCTGGTATAGTTTGTTATAATTTTTAGCATTTTTTTGTAATTTTAAAGTGATTGGGCTTAGTTTGTTGCTGTAAAGTGTAGTTGGGGGTGATTTTTAATAGCCGAAGTAATTTAGGTGAGTTTGGCATAGTTTGCTATGGTTAGTAGCATTTTTTTGTAATTTAAATGTGATTGGGTTTAGTTTGTTTTGGTAAGGGTTAGTTGGTGATGATTTATGGTAGCCGAAGTAATTTAGGTGAGTTTGGCATAGTTTGCTATGGTTACTAGCATTTTTTTGTAATTTAAAAGTGATTGGGTTTAGTTTGTTGTGGTAAGGGTTAGTTGGTGATGATTTAGAGTAGCCGAAGTAATTTAGGTTAGTCTGGCATAGTTTGTTATGATTTGTACACCTTTTTTTGTAATTTTAAGATGATATGGTTTGGTTTGTTGTGGTAAGGGATAGTTGGGTGTGATTTACGGTAGCCGAAGTAATTTAGGTGATTCTGGTATAGTTTGTTATGATTTTTAGCATTTTTTTGTAATTTAAAAGTGATTGGGCTTAGTTTGTTGCTGTAAAGTGTAGTTGGGGGTGATTTTTGATAGCCGAAGTAATTTAGGTGAGTTAAGCATAGTCTGCTATGGTTAGTAGCATTTTTTTGTAATTTAAAAGTGATTGGGTTTAGTTTGTTGTGGTAAGGGTTAGTTGGTGATGATTTATGGTAGCCGAAGTAATTTAGGTGAGTTTGGCATAGTTTGCTATGGTTAGTAGCATTTTTTTGTAATTTAAATGTGATTGGGTTTAGTTTGTTTTGGTAAGGGTTAGTTGGTGATGATTTATGGTAGCCGAAGTAATTTAGGTGAGTTTGGCATAGTTTGCTTTGGTTACTAGCATTTTTTTGTAATTTAAATGTGATTGGGTTTAGTTTGTTGTGGTAAGGGTTAGTTGGTGATGATTTAGAGTAGCCGAAGTCATTTAGGTGAATTTGGCATAGTTGGCTATGGTTACTAGCATTTTTTTGTAATTTAAAAGTGATTGGGTTTAGTTTGTTGTGGTAAGGGTTAGTTGGTGATGATTTAGAGTAGCCGAAGTAATTTAGGTTAGTCTGGCATAGTTTGTTATGATTTGTACACCTTTTTTTGTAATTTTAAGATGATATGGTTTGGTTTGTTGTGGTAAGGGATAGTTGGGTGTGATTTACGGTAGCCGAAGAAATTTAGGTGATTCTGGTATAGTTTGTTATGATTTTTAGCATTTTTTTGTAATTTTAAAGTGATTGGGCTTAATTTGTTGTTGTAAAGTGTAGTTGGGGGTGATTTTTGATAGCCGAAGTAATTTAGGTAAGTTAGGCATAGTCTGCTATGGTTAGTGGCATTTTTTTGTAATTTAAAAGTGATTGGGTTTAGTTTGTTGTGGTAAGGGTTAGTTGGTGATGATTTATGGTAGCCGAAGTAATTTAGGTGAGTTTGGCATAGTTTGCTATGATTACTAGCATTTTTTTGTAATTAAAAAGTGATTGGGTTTAGTTTGTTGTGGTAAGGGTTAGTTGGTGATGATTTAGAGTAGCCAAAGTAATTTAGGTGAGTCTGGCATAGTTTGTTATGATTTGTACACCTTTTTTTTGTAATTTTAAGATGATATGATTTGGTTTGTTGTGGTAAGGGATAGTTGGGGGTGATTTACGGTGGCCGAAGTAATTTAGGTGACTCTGGTATAGTTTGTTATGATTTTTAGCATTTTTTTGTAATTATAAAGTGATTGGGCTTAGTTTGTTGCTGTAAAGTGTAGTTGGGGGTGATTTTTGATAGCCGAAGTAAATTTGGTGTGTTTGGCATAGTTTGCTATGGTTAGTAGCATTTTTTTGTAATTTAAAAGTGATTGGGTTTAGTTTGTTGTGGTAAGGGTTAGTTGGTGATGATTTAGAGTAGCCGAAGTAATTTAGGTGAGTCTGGCATAGTTTGTTATGATTTGTACACCTTTTTTAGTAATTTTAAGATGATATGGTTTGGTTTGTTGTGGTAAGGGATAGTTGGGGGTGATTTACGGTAGCCGAAGTAATTTAGGTGATTCTGGTATAGTTTGTTATGATTTTTAGCATTTTTTTGTAATTTTAAAGTGATTGGGCTTAGTTTGTTGCTGTAAAGTGTAGTTGGGGGTGATTTTTGATAGCCGAAGTAATTTAGGTGAGTTTGGCATAGTTTGCTATGGTTAGTAGCATTTTTTTGTAATTTAAAAGTGATTGGGTTTAGTTTGTTGTGGTAAGGGTTAGTTGGTGATGATTTATGGTAGCCGAAGTAATTTAGGTGAGTTTGGAATAGTTTGCTATGGTTACTAGCATTTTTTTGTAATTTAAAAGTGATTGGGTTTAGTTTGTTGTGGTAAGGGTTAGTTGGTGATGATTTAAAGTAGCCGAAGCAATTTAGGTGAGTCTGGCATAGTTTGTTATGGTTAGTAGCATTTTTTTGTAATTTAAAAGTGATTGTGTTTAGTTTGTTGTGGTAAGTGTTATTTGGTGATGACTTATGGTAGCCGAAGTAATTTAGGTGAGTTTGGCATAGTTTGCTATGGTTACTAGCATTTTTTTGTAATTTAAAAGTGATTGGGTTTAGTTTGTTGTGGTAAGGGTTAGTTGGTTATGATTTAGAGTAGCCGAAGTAATTTAGGTGAGTCTGGCATAGTTTGTTATGATTTGTACACCTTTTTTTGTAATTTTAAGATGATATGGTTTGGTTTGTTGTGGTAAGGGATAGTTGGGGGTGATTTACGGTAGCCGAAGTAATTTAGGTGATTCTGGTATAGTTTGTTATGATTTTTAGCATTTTTTGTAATTTTAAAGTGATTGGGTTTAGTTTGTTGCTGTAAAGTGTAGTTGGGGGTGATTTTTGATAGCCGAAGTAATTTAGGTGAGTTTGGCATAGTTTGCTATGGTTAGTAGCATTTTTTTGTAATTTAAAAATGATTGTGTTTAGTTTGTTGTGGTAAGTGTTATTTGGTGATTATTTATTGTAGCCGAAGTAATTTAGGTGAGTTTGGCATAGTTTGCTATGGTTACAAACATTTTTTTGTAATTTAAAAGTGATTGGGTTTAGTTTGTTGTGGTAAGGGTTAGTTGGTAATGATTTAGAGTAGCCGAAGTAATTTAGGTGAGTCTGGCATAGTTTGTTATGATTTGTACACCTTTTTTTGCAATTTTAAGATGATATGGTTTGGTTTGTTGCGGTAAGAGATAGTTGGGGGTGATTTACGGTAGCCGAAGTAATTTAGGTGATTCTGGTATAGTTTGTTATTATTTTTAGCATTTTTTTGTAATTTTAAAGTGATTGGGCTTAGTTTGTTGCTGTAAAGTGTAGTTGGGGGTGATTTTTGATAGCCGAAGTAATTTAGGTGAGTTTGGCATAGTTTGCTATGGTTAGTAGCATTATTTTGTAATTTAAAAATGATTGGGTTTAGTTTGTTGTGGTAAGGGTTAGTTGGTGATGATTTATGGTAGCCGAAGTAATTTATGTGAGTTTGGCATAGTTTGCTATGGTTACTAGCATTTTTTTGTAGTTTAAAAGTGATTGGGTTTAGTTTGTTGTGGTAAGGGTTAGTTGGTGATGATTTAGAGTTGCCGAAGTAATTTAGGTGAGTCTGGCATAGTTTGTTATGATTTGTACACCTTTTTTTGTAATTTTAAGATGATATGGTTTGTATTGTTGTGGTAAGGGATAGTTGGGGGTGATTTACGGTAGCCGAAGTAATTTAGGTGAGTCTGGTATAGTTTGTTATGATTTTTAGCATTTTTTTGTAATTTTAAAGTGATTGGGCTTAGTTTGTTGCTGTAAAGTGTAGTTGGGGTTGATTTTTGATAGCCGAAGTAATTTAGGTGAGTTTGGCATAGTTTGCTATGGTTAGTAGCATTTTTTTGTAATTTAAAAGTGATTGGGTTTAGTTTGTTGTGGTAAGGGTTAGTTGGTGATGATTTATGGTAGCCGAAGTAATTTAGGTGAGTTTGGCATAGTTTGCTATGGTTACTAGCATTTTTTTGTAATTTAAAATTCATTGGGTTTAGTTTGTTGTGGTAAGGGTTAGTTGGTGATGATTTAGAGTAGCCGAAGTAATTTAGGTGAGTCTGGCATAGTTTGTTATGATTTGTACACCTTTTTTTGTAATTTTAAGATGATATGGTTTGGTTTGTTGCGGTAAGGGATATTTGGGGGTGATTTAGGGTAGCCGAAGTAATTTAGGTGATTCTGGTATAGTTTGTTATGATTTTTAGAATTTTTTTGTAATTTTAAAGTTATTGGGCTTAGTTTGTTGCTGTAAAGTGTAGTTGGGGGTGATTTTTGATAGCCGAAGTAATTTAGGTGAGTTTGGCATAGTTTGCTATGGTTAGTAGCATTTTTTTGTAATTTAAAAGTGATAGGGTTTAGTTTGTTGTGGTAAGGGTTAGTTGGTGATGATTTAGAGTAGCCGAAGTAATTTAGGTGAGTCTGGCATAGTTTGTTATGATTTGTACACCTTTTTTTGTAATTTTAAGATGATATGGTTTGGTTTGTTGTGGTAAGGGATAGTTGGGGGTGATTTACGGTAGCCGAAGTAATTTAGGTGACTCTGGTATAGTTTGTTATGATTTTTAGCATTTTTTTGTAATTTTAAAGTGATTGGGCTTAGTTTGTTGCTGTAAAGTGTAGTTGGGGGTGATTTTTGATAGCCGAAGTAATTTAGGTGAGTTTGGCATAGTTTGCTATGGTTAGTAGCATTTTTTTGTAATTTAAAAGTGATTGGGTTTAGTTTGTTGTGGTAAGGGTTAGTTGGTGATGATTTATGGTAGCCGAAGTAATTTAGGTGAGTTTGGCATAGTTTGCTATGGTTACTAGCATTTTTTTGTAATTTAAAAGTCATTGGGTTTAGTTTTTTGTGGTAAGGGTTAGTTGGTGATCATTTAGAGTAGCCGAAGTAATTTAGGTGAGTCTGGCAGAGTTTGTTATGATTTGTACACCTTTTTTTGTAATTTTAAGATGATATGGTTTGGTTTGTTGTGTTAAGGGATAGTTGGGGGTGATTTACGGTAGCCGAAGTAATTTAGGTGACTCTGGTATAGTTTGTTATGATTTTTAGCATTTTTTTGTAATTTTAAAGTGATTGGGCTTAGTTTGTTGCTGTAAAGTGTAGTTGGGGGTGATTTTTGATAGCCGAAGTAATTTAGGTGAGTTTGGCATAGTTTGCTATGGTTAGTAGCATTTTTTTGTAATTTAAAAGTGATTGGGTTTAGTTTGTTGTGGTAAGGGTTAGTTGGTGATGATTTATGGTAGCCGAAGTAATTTAGGTGAGTTTGGCATAGTTTGCTATGGTTACTAGCATTTTTTTGTAATTTAAAAGTGATTGGGTTTAGTTTGTTGTGGTAAGGGTTAGTTGGTGATGATTTAGAGTAGCCGAAGTAATTTAGGTGAGTCTGGCATAGTTTGTTATGATTTGTACACCTTTTTTTGTAATTTTAAGATGATATGGTTTGGTTTGTTGTGGTAAGGGATAGTTGGGGGTGATTTACGGTAGCCGAAGTAATTTAGGTGATTCTGGTATAGTTTGTTATGATTTTTAGCATTTTTTTGTAATTTTAAAGTGATTGGGCTTAGTTTGTTGCTGTAAAGTGTAGTTGGGGGTGATTTTTGATAGCCGAAGTAATTTAGGTGAGTTTGGCATAGTTTGCTATGGTTAGTAGCATTATTTTGTAATTTAAAAATGATTGGGTTTAGTTTGTTGTGGTAAGGGTTAGTTGGTGATGATTTATGGTAGCCGAAGTAATTTATGTGAGTTTGGCATAGTTTGCTATGGTTACTAGCATTTTTTTGTAGTTTAAAAGTGATTGGGTTTAGTTTGTTGTGGTAAGGGTTAGTTGGTGATGATTTAGAGTTGCCGAAGTAATTTAGGTGAGTCTGGCATAGTTTGTTATGATTTGTACACCTTTTTTTGTAATTTTAAGATGATATGGTTTGTATTGTTGTGGTAAGGGATAGTTGGGGGTGATTTACGGTAGCCGAAGTAATTTAGGTGAGTCTGGTATAGTTTGTTATGATTTTTAGCATTTTTTTGTAATTTTAAAGTGATTGGGCTTAGTTTGTTGCTGTAAAGTGTAGTTGGGGTTGATTTTTGATAGCCAAAGTAATTTAGGTGAGTTTGGCATAGTTTGCTATGGTTAGTAGCATTTTTTTGTAATTTAAAAGTGATTGGGTTTAGTTTGTTGTGGTAAGGGTTAGTTGGTGATCATTTATGGTAGCCGAAGTAATTTAGGTGAGTTTGGCATAGTTTGCTATGGTTACTAGCATTTTTTTGTAATTTAAAATTCATTGGGTTTAGTTTGTTGTGGTAAGGGTTAGTTGGTGATGATTTAGAGTAGCCGAAGTAATTTAGGTGAGTCTGGCATAGTTTGTTATGATTTGTACACCTTTTTTTGTAATTTTAAGATGATATGGTTTGGTTTGTTGCGGTAAGGGATAGTTGGGGGTGATTTAGGGTAGCCGAAGTAATTTAGGTGATTCTGGTATAGTTTGTTATGATTTTTAGAATTTTTTTGTAATTTTAAAGTTATTGGGCTTAGTTTGTTGCTGTAAAGTGTAGTTGGGGGTGATTTTTGATAGCCGAAGTAATTTAGGTGAGTTTGGCATAGTTTGCTATGGTTAGTAGCATTTTTTTGTAATTTAAAAGTGATAGGGTTTAGTTTGTTGTGGTAAGGGTTAGTTGGTGATGATTTAGAGTAGCCGAAGTAATTTAGGTGAGTCTGGCATAGTTTGTTATGATTTGTACACCTTTTTTTGTAATTTTAAGATGATATGGTTTGGTTTGTTGTGGTAAGGGATAGTTGGGGGTGATTTACGGTAGCCGAAGTAATTTAGGTGATTCTGGTATAGTTTGTTATGATTTTTAGCATTTTTTTGTAATTTTAAAGTGATTGGGCTTAGTTTGTTGCTGTAAAGTGTAGTTGGGGGTGATTTTTGATAGCCGAAGTAATTTAGGTGAGTTTGGCATAGTTTGCTATGGTTAGTAGCATTTTTTTGTAATTTAAAAGTGATTGGGTTTAGTTTGTTGTGGTAAGGGTTAGTTGGTGATGATTTATGGTAGCCGAAGTAATTTAGGTGAGTTTGGCATAGTTTGCTATGGTTACTAGCATTTTTTTGTAATTTAAAAGTCATTGGGTTTAGTTTGTTGTGGTAAGGGTTAGTTGGTGATGATTTAGAGTAGCCGAAGTAATTTAGGTGAGTCTGGCATAGTTTGTTATGATTTGTACACCTTTTTTTGTAATTTTAAGATGATATGGTTTGGTTTGTTGCGGTAAGGGATAGTTGGGGGTGATTTACGGTAGCCGAAGTAATTTAGGTGATTTTGATATAGTTTGTTATGATTTTTAGAATTTTTTTGTAATTTTAAAGTTATTGGGCTTAGTTTGTTGCTGTAAAGTGTAGTTGGGGGTAATTTTTGATAGCCGAAGTAATTTAGGTGAGTTTGGCATAGTTTGCTATGGTTAGTAGCATTTTTTTGTAATTTAAAAGTGATAGGGTTTAGTTTGTTGTGGTAGGGTTAGTTGGTGATGATTTAGAGTAGCCGAAGTAATTTAGGTGAGTTTGGCATAGTTTGTTATGATTTGTACACCTTTTTTTGTAATTCTAAGATGATATGGTTTGGTTTGTTGTGGTAAGGGATAGTTGGGGGTGATTTACGGTAGCCGAAGTAATTTAGGTGAGTCTGGTATAGTTTGTTATGATTTTTAGCATTTTTTTGTAATTTTAAAGTGATTGGGCTTAGTTTGTTGCTGTAAAGTGTAGTTGGGGGTGATTTTTGATAGCCGAAGTAATTTAGGTGAGTTTGGCATAGTTTGCTATGGTTAGTAGCATTTTTTTGTAATTTAAAAGTGATTGGGTTTAGTTTGTTGTGGTAAGGGTTAGTTGGTGATGATTTATGGTAGCCGAAGTAATTTAGGTGAGTTTGGCATAGTTTGCTATGGTTACTAGCATTTTTTTGTAATTTAAAAGTCATTGGGTTTAGTTTTTTGTGGTAAGGGTTAGTTGGTGATCATTTAGAGTAGCCGAAGTAATTTAGGTGAGTCTGGCAGAGTTTGTTATGATTTGTACACCTTTTTTTGTAATTTTAAGATGATATGGTCTGGTTTGTTGTGTTAAGGGATAGTTGGGGGTGATTTACGGTAGCCGAAGTAATTTAGGTGACTCTGGTATAGTTTGTTATGATTTTTAGCATTTTTTTGTAATTTTAAAGTGATTGGGCTTAGTTTGTTGCTGTAAAGTGTAGTTGGGGGTGATTTTTGATAGCCGAAGTAATTTAGGTGAGTTTGGCATAGTTTGCTATGGTTAGTAGCATTTTTTTGTAATTTAAAAGTGATTGGGTTTAGTTTGTTGTGGTAAGGGTTAGTTGGTGATGATTTATGGTAGCCGAAGTAATTTAGGTGAGTTTGGCATAGTTTGCTATGGTTACTAGCATTTTTTTGTAATTTAAAAGTGATTGGGTTTAGTTTGTTGTGGTAAGGGTTAGTTGGTGATGATTTAGAGTAGCCGAAGTAATTTAGGTGAGTCTGGCATAGTTTGTTATGATTTGTACAGTTTTTTTTGTAATTTTAAGATGATATGGTTTGGTTTGTTGTGGTAAGGGATAGTTGGGGGTGATTTACGGTAGCCGAAGTAATTTAGGTGATTCTGGTATAGTTTGTTATGATTTTTAGCATTTTTTTGTAATTTTAAAGTGATTGGGCTTAGTTTGTTGCTGTAAAGTGTAGTTGGGGGTGATTTTTGATAGCCGAAGTAATTTAGGTGAGTTTGGCATAGTTTGCTATGGTTAGTAGCATTTTTTTGTAATTTAAAAGTGATTGTGTTTAGTTTGTTGTGGTAAGTGTTATTTGGTGATGATTTATGGTAGCCGAAGTAATTTAGGTGAGTTTGGCATAGTTTGCTATTGTTACTAGCATTTTTTTGTAATTTAAAAGTGATTGTGTTTAGTTTGTTGTGGTAAGTGTTATTTGGTGATGATTTATGGTAGCCGAAGTAATTTAGGTGAGTTTGGCATAGTTTGCTATTGTTACTAGCATTTTTTTGTAATTTAAAAGTCATTGGGTTTAGTTTGTTGTGGTAAGGGTTAGTTGGTGATGATTTAGAGTAGCCGAAGTAATTTAGGTGAGTCTTGCATAGTTTGTTATGATTTGTACACCTTTTTTTGTAATTTTAAAGTTATTGGGCTTAGTTTGTTGCTGTAAAGTGTAGTTGGGGGGATTTTTGATAGCCGAAGTAATTTAGGTGAGTTTGGCATCGTTTGCTATGGTTAGTAGCATTTTTTTGTAATTTAAAAGTGATTGTGTTTAGTTTGTTGTGGTAAGTGTTATTTGGTGATGATTTATGGTAGCCGAAGTAATTTAGGTGAGTTTGGCATAGTTTGCTATGGTTACTAGCATTTTTTTGTAATTTAAAAGTGATTGGGTTTAGTTTGTTGTGGTAAGGGTTAGTTGGTGATGATTTAGAGTAGCCGAAGTAATTTAGGTGAGTCTGGCAGAGTTTGTTATGATTTGTACACCTTTTTTTGTAATTTTAAGATGATATGGTTTGGTTTGTTGTGGTAAGGGATAGTTGGGGGTGATTTACGGTAGCCGAAGTAATTTAGGTGATTCTGGTATAGTTTGTTATGATTTTTAGCATTTTTTTGTAATTTTAAAGTGATTGGGCTTAGTTTGTTGCTGTAAAGTGTAGTTGGGGGTGATTTTTGATAGCCGAAGTAATTTAGGTGAGTTTGGCATAGTGTGCTATGGTTAGTAGTATTTTTTTGTAATTTAAAAGTGATTGGGTTTAGTTTGTTGTGGTAAGGGTTAGTTGGTGAAGATTTATGGTAGCCGAAGTAATTTAGGTGAGTTTGGCATAGTTTGCTATGGTTACTAGCATTTTTTTGTAATTTAAAAGTCATTGGGTTTAGTTTGTTGTGATAAGGGTTAGTTGGTGATGATTTAGGGTAGCCGATGTAATTTAGGTGAGTCTGGCAGAGTTTGTTATGATTTGTACACCTTTTTTTGTAATTTTAAGATGATATGGTTTGGTTTGTTGTGGTAAGGGAGAGTTGGGGGTGATTTACGGTAGCCAAAGTAATTTAGGTGATTCTGGTATAGTTTGTTATGATTTTTAGCATTTTTTTGTAATTTTAAAGTGATTGGGCTTAGTTTGTTGCTGTAAAGTGTAGTTGGGGGGATTTTTGATAGCCGAAGTAATTTAAGTGAGTTTGGCATAGTTTGCAATGGTTACTAGCATTTTTTTGTAATTTAAAAGTGATTGGGTTTAGTTTGTTGTGGTAAGGGTTTGTTGGTGATGATTTAAAGTAGCCGAAGTAATTTAGGTGAGTCTGGCATAGTTTGTTATGGTTAGTAGCATTTTTTTATTATTTAAAAGTGATTGTGTTTAGTTTGTTGTGGTAAGTGTTATTTGGTGATGATTTATGGTAGCCGAAGTAATTTAGGTGAGTTTGGCATAGTTTGCTATGGTTACTAGCATTTTTTTGTAATTTAAAAGTGATTGGGTTTAAATTGTTGTGGTAAGGGTTAGTTGGTGATGATTTATGGTAGCCGAAGTAATTTAGGTGAGTTTGGCATAGTTTGCTATGGTTACTAGCATTTTTTTGTAATTTAAAAGTCATTGGGTTTAGTTTTTTGTGGTAAGGGTTAGTTGGTGATCATTTAGAGTAGCCGAAGTAATTTAGGTGAGTCTGGCAGAGTTTGTTATGATTTGTACACCTTTTTTTGTAATTTTAAGATGATATGGTTTGGTTTGTTGTGTTAAGGGATAGTTGGGGGTGATTTACGGTAGCCGAAGTAATTTAGGTGACTCTGGTATAGTTTGTTATGATTTTTAGCATTTTTTTGTAATTTTAAAGTGATTGGGCTTAGTTTGTTGCTGTAAAGTGTAGTTGGGGGTGATTTTTGATAGCCGAAGTAATTTAGGTGAGTTTGGCATAGTTTGCTATGGTTAGTAGCATTTTTTTGTAATTTAAAAGTGATTGGGTTTAGTTTGTTGTGGTAAGGGTTAGTTGGTGATGATTTATGGTAGCCGAAGTAATTTAGGTGAGTTTGGCATAGTTTGCTATGGTTACTAGCATTTTTTTGTAATTTAAAAGTGATTGGGTTTAGTTTGTTGTGGTAAGGGTTAGTTGGTGATGATTTAGAGTAGCCGAAGTAATTTAGGTGAGTCTGGCATAGTTTGTTATGATTTGTACACCTTTTTTTGTAATTTTAAGATGATATGGTTTGGTTTGTTGTGGTAAGGGATAGTTGGGGGTGATTTACGGTAGCCGAAGTAATTTAGGTGATTCTGGTATAGTTTGTTATGATTTTTAGCATTTTTTTGTAATTTTAAAGTGATTGGGCTTAGTTTGTTGCTGTAAAGTGTAGTTGGGGGTGATTTTTGATAGCCGAAGTAATTTAGGTGAGTTTGGCATAGTTTGCTATGGTTAGTAGCATTATTTTGTAATTTAAAAATGATTGGGTTTAGTTTGTTGTGGTAAGGGTTAGTTGGTGATGATTTATGGTAGCCGAAGTAATTTATGTGAGTTTGGCATAGTTTGCTATGGTTACTAGCATTTTTTTGTAGTTTAAAAGTGATTGGGTTTAGTTTGTTGTGGTAAGGGTTAGTTGGTGATGATTTAGAGTTGCCGAAGTAATTTAGGTGAGTCTGGCATAGTTTGTTATGATTTGTACACCTTTTTTTGTAATTTTAAGATGATATGGTTTGTATTGTTGTGGTAAGGGATAGTTGGGGGTGATTTACGGTAGCCGAAGTAATTTAGGTGAGTCTGGTATAGTTTGTTATGATTTTTAGCATTTTTTTGTAATTTTAAAGTGATTGGGCTTAGTTTGTTGCTGTAAAGTGTAGTTGGGGTTGATTTTTGATAGCCAAAGTAATTTAGGTGAGTTTGGCATAGTTTGCTATGGTTAGTAGCATTTTTTTGTAATTTAAAAGTGATTGGGTTTAGTTTGTTGTGGTAAGGGTTAGTTGGTGATCATTTATGGTAGCCGAAGTAATTTAGGTGAGTTTGGCATAGTTTGCTATGGTTACTAGCATTTTTTTGTAATTTAAAATTCATTGGGTTTAGTTTGTTGTGGTAAGGGTTAGTTGGTGATGATTTAGAGTAGCCGAAGTAATTTAGGTGAGTCTGGCATAGTTTGTTATGATTTGTACACCTTTTTTTGTAATTTTAAGATGATATGGTTTGGTTTGTTGCGGTAAGGGATAGTTGGGGGTGATTTAGGGTAGCCGAAGTAATTTAGGTGATTCTGGTATAGTTTGTTATGATTTTTAGAATTTTTTTGTAATTTTAAATTTATTGGGCTTAGTTTGTTGCTGTAAAGTGTAGTTGGGGGTGATTTTTGATAGCCGAAGTAATTTAGGTGAGTTTGGCATAGTTTGCTATGGTTAGTAGCATTTTTTTGTAATTTAAAAGTGATAGGGTTTAGTTTGTTGTGGTAAGGGTTAGTTGGTGATGATTTAGAGTAGCCGAAGTAATTTAGGTGAGTCTGGCATAGTTTGTTATGATTTGTACACCTTTTTTTGTAATTTTAAGATGATATGGTTTGGTTTGTTGTGGTAAGGGATAGTTGGGGGTGATTTACGGTAGCCGAAGTAATTTAGGTGATTCTGGTATAGTTTGTTATGATTTTTAGCATTTTTTTGTAATTTTAAAGTGATTGGGCTTAGTTTGTTGCTGTAAAGTGTAGTTGGGGGTGATTTTTGATAGCCGAAGTAATTTAGGTGAGTTTGGCATAGTTTGCTATGGTTAGTAGCATTTTTTTGTAATTTAAAAGTGATTGGGTTTAGTTTGTTGTGGTAAGGGTTAGTTGGTGATGATTTATGGTAGCCGAAGTAATTTAGGTGAGTTTGGCATAGTTTGCTATGGTTACTAGCATTTTTTTGTAATTTAAAAGTCATTGGGTTTAGTTTGTTGTGGTAAGGGTTAGTTGGTGATGATTTAGAGTAGCCGAAGTAATTTAGGTGAGTCTGGCATAGTTTGTTATGATTTGTACATCTTTTTTTGTAATTTTAAGATGATATGGTTTGGTTTGTTGCGGTAAGGGATAGTTGGGGGTGATTTACGGTAGCCGAAGTAATTTAGGTGATTTTGGTATAGTTTGTTATGATTTTTAGAATTTTTTTGTAATTTTAAAGTTATTGGGCTTAGTTTGTTGCTGTAAAGTGTAGTTGGGGGTAATTTTTGAAAGCCGAAGTAATTTAGGTGAGTTTGGCATAGTTTGCTATGGTTAGTAGCATTTTTTTGTAATTTAAAAGTGATAGGGTTTAGTTTGTTGTGGTAAGGGTTAGTTGGTGATGATTTAGAGTAGCCGAAGTAATTTAGGTGAGTTTGGCATAGTTTGTTATGATTTGTACACCTTTTTTTGTAATTCTAAGATGATATGGTTTGGTTTGTTGTGGTAAGGGATAGTTGGGGGTGATTTACGGTAGCCGAAGTAATTTAGGTGAGTCTGGTATAGTTTGTTATGATTTTTAGCATTTTTTTGTAATTTTAAAGTGATTGGGCTTAGTTTGTTGCTGTAAAGTGTAGTTGGGGGTGATTTTTGATAGCCGAAGTAATTTAGGTGAGTTTGGCATAGTTTGCTATGGTTAGTAGCATTTTTTTGTAATTTAAAAGTGATTGGGTTTAGTTTGTTGTGGTAAGGGTTAGTTGGTGATGATTTATGGTAGCCGAAGTAATTTAGGTGAGTTTGGCATAGTTTGCTATGGTTAGTAGCATTTTTTTGTAATTTAAAAGTGATTGGGTTTAGTTTGTTGTGGTAAGGGTTAGTTGGTGATGATTTAGAGTAGCCGAAGTAATTTAGGTGAGTCTGGCATAGTTTGTTATGATTTGTACACATTTTTTAGGAATTTTAAGATGATACGGTTTGGTTTGTTGTGGTAAGGGAAAGTTGGGGGTGATTTACGGTAGCCGAAGTAATTTAGGTGATTCTGGTATAGTTTGTTATGATTTTTAGCATTTTTTTGTAATTTTAAAGTGATTGGGCTTAGTTTGTTGCTGTAAAGTGTAGTTGGGGGTGATTTTTGATAGCCGAAGTAATTTAGGTGAGTTTGGCATAGTTTGCTTTGGTTAGTAGCATTTTTTTGTAATTTAAAAGTGATTGTGTTTAGTTTGTTGTGGTAAGTGTTATTTGGTGATGATTTATGGTAGCCGAAGTAATTTAGGTGAGTTTCGCATAGTTTGCTATTGTTACTAGCATTTTTTTGTAATTTAAAAGTGATTGTGTTTAGTTTGTTGTGGTAAGTGTTATTTGGTGATGATTTATGGTAGCCGAAGTAATTTAGGTGAGTTTGGCATAGTTTGCTATTGTTACTAGCATTTTTTTGTAATTTAAAAGTCATTGGGTTTAGTTTGTTGTGGTAAGGGTTAGTTGGTGATGATTTAGAGTAGCCGAAGTAATTTAGGTGAGTCTGGCATAGTTTGTTATGATTTGTACACCTTTTTTTGTAATTTTAAAGTTATTGGGCTTAGTTTGTTGCTGTAAAGTGTAGTTGGGGGGATTTTTGATAGCCGAAGTAATTTAGGTGAGTTTGGCATAGTTTGCTATGGTTACTAGCATTTTTTTGTAATTTAAAAGTCATTGGGTTTAGTTTTTTGTGGTAAGGGTTAGTTGGTGATCATTTAGAGTAGCCGAAGTAATTTAGGTGAGTCTGGCAGAGTTTGTTATGATTTGTACACCTTTTTTTGTAATTTTAAGATGATATGGTCTGGTTTGTTGTGTTAAGGGATAGTTGGGGGTGATTTACGGTAGCCGAAGTAATTTAGGTGACTCTGGTATAGTTTGTTATGATTTTTAGCATTTTTTTGTAATTTTAAAGTGATTGGGCTTAGTTTGTTGCTGTAAAGTGTAGTTGGGGGTGATTTTTGATAGCCGAAGTAATTTAGGTGAGTTTGGCATAGTTTGCTATGGTTAGTAGCATTTTTTTGTAATTTAAAAGTGATTGGGTTTAGTTTGTTGTGGTAAGGGTTAGTTGGTGATGATTTATGGTAGCCGAAGTAATTTAGGTGAGTTTGGCATAGTTTGCTATGGTTACTAGCATTTTTTTGTAATTTAAAAGTGATTGGGTTTAGTTTGTTGTGGTAAGGGTTAGTTGGTGATGATTTAGAGTAGCCGAAGTAATTTAGGTGAGTCTGGCATAGTTTGTTATGATTTGTACACCTTTTTTTGTGATTTTAAGATGATATGGTTTGGTTTGTTGTGGTAAGGGATAGTTGGGGGTGATTTACGGTAGCCGAAGTAATTTAGGTGATTCTGGTATAGTTTGTTATGATTTTTAGCATTTTTTTGTAATTTTAAAGTGATTGGGCTTAGTTTGTTGCTGTAAAGTGTAGTTGGGGGTGATTTTTGATAGCCGAAGTAATTTAGGTGAGTTTGGCATAGTTTGCTATGGTTACTAGCATTTTTTTGTAATTTAAAAGTCATTGGGTTTAGTTTTTTGTGGTAAGGGTTAGTTGGTGATCATTTAGAGTAGCCGAAGTAATTTAGGTGAGTCTGGCAGAGTTTGTTATGATTTGTACACCTTTTTTTGTAATTTTAAGATGATATGGTCTGGTTTGTTGTGTTAAGGGATAGTTGGGGGTGATTTACGGTAGCCGAAGTAATTTAGGTGACTCTGGTATAGTTTGTTATGATTTTTAGCATTTTTTTGTAATTTTAAAGTGATTGGGCTTAGTTTGTTGCTGTAAAGTGTAGTTGGGGGTGATTTTTGATAGCCGAAGTAATTTAGGTGAGTTTGGCATAGTTTGCTATGGTTAGTAGCATTTTTTTGTAATTTAAAAGTGATTGGGTTTAGTTTGTTGTGGTAAGGGTTAGTTGGTGATGATTTATGGTAGCCGAAGTAATTTAGGTGAGTTTGGCATAGTTTGCTATGGTTACTAGCATTTTTTTGTAATTTAAAAGTGATTGGGTTTAGTTTGTTGTGGTAAGGGTTAGTTGGTGATGATTTAGAGTAGCCGAAGTAATTTAGGTGAGTCTGGCATAGTTTGTTATGATTTGTACACCTTTTTTTGTAATTTTAAGATGATATGGTTTGGTTTGTTGTGGTAAGGGATAGTTGGGGGTGATTTACGGTAGCCGAAGTAATTTAGGTGATTCTGGTATAGTTTGTTATGATTTTTAGCATTTTTTTGTAATTTTAAAGTGATTGGGCTTAGTTTGTTGCTGTAAAGTGTAGTTGGGGGTGATTTTTGATAGCCGAAGTAATTTAGGTGAGTTTGGCATAGTTTGCTTTGGTTAGTAGCATTTTTTTGTAATTTAAAAGTGATTGTGTTTAGTTTGTTGTGGTAAGTGTTATTTGGTGATGATTTATGGTAGCCGAAGTAATTTAGGTGAGTTTGGCATAGTTTGCTATTGTTACTAGCATTTTTTTGTAATTTAAAAGTGATTGTGTTTAGTTTGTTGTGGTAAGTGTTATTTGGTGATGATTTATGGTAGCCGAAGTAATTTAGGTGAGTTTGGCATAGTTTGCTATTGTTACTAGCATTTTTTTGTAATTTAAAAGTCATTGGGTTTAGTTTGTTGTGGTAAGGGTTAGTTGGTGATGATTTAGAGTAGCCGAAGTAATTTAGGTAAGTCTGGCATAGTTTGTTATGATTTGTACACCTTTTTTTGTAATTTTAAAGTTATTGGGCTTAGTTTGTTGCTGTAAAGTGTAGTTGGGGGGATTTTTGATAGCCGAAGTAATTTAGGTGAGTTTGGCATAGTTTGCTATGGTTAGTAGCATTTTTTTGTAATTTAAAAGTGATTGTGTTTAGTTTGTTGTGGTAAGTGTTATTTGGTGATGATTTATGGTAGCCGAAGTAATTTAGGTGAGTTTGGCATAGTTTGCTATGGTTACTAGCATTTTTTTGTAATTTAAAAGTGATTGGGTTTAGTTTGTTGTGGTAAGGGTTAGTTGGTGATGATTTAGAGTAGCCGAAGTAATTTAGGTGAGTCTGGCAGAGTTTGTTATGATTTGTACACCTTTTTTTGTAATTTTAAGATGATATGGTTTGGTTTGTTGTGGTAAGGGATAGTTGGGGGTGATTTACGGTAGCCGAAGTAATTTAGGTGATTCTGGTATAGTTTGTTATGATTTTTAGCATTTTTTTGTAATTTAAAGTGATTGGGCTTAGTTTGTTGCTGTAAAGTGTAGTTGGGGGTGATTTTTGATAGCCGAAGTAATTTAGGTGAGTTTGGCATAGTTTGCTATGGTTAGTAGCATTTTTTTGTAATTTAAAAGTGATTGGGTTTAGTTTGTTGTGGTAAGGGTTTGTTGGTGATGATTTAAAGTAGCCGAAGTAATTTAGGTGAGTCTGGCATAGTTTGTTATGGTTAGTAGCATTTTTTTATTATTTAAAAGTGATTGTGTTTAGTTTGTTGTGGTAAGTGTTATTTGGTGATGATTTATGGTAGCCGAAGTAATTTAGGTGAGTTTGGCATAGTTTGCTATGGTTACTAGCATTTTTTTGTAATTTAAAAGTGATTGGGTTTAGTTTGTTGTGGTAAGGGTTAGTTGGTGATGATTTAGAGTAGCCGAAGTAATTTAGGTGAGTCTGGCATAGTTTGTTATGATTTATACACCTTTTTTTGTAATTTTAAGATGATATGGTTTGGTTTGTTGTGGTAAGGGATAGTTGGGGGTGATTTACGGTAGCCGAAGTAATTTAGGTGATTCTGGTATAGTTTGTTATGATTTTTAGCATTTTTTTGTAATTTTAAAGTGATTGGGCTTAGTTTGTTGCTGTAAAGTGTAGTTGGGGGTGATTTTTGATAGCCGAAGTAATTTAGGTGAGTTTGGCATAGTTTGCTATGGTTAGTAGCATTTTTTTGTAATTTAAAAGTGATTGTGTTTAGTTTGTTGTGGTAAGTGTTATTTGGTGATGATTTATGTTAGCCGAAGTAATTTAGGTGAGTTTGGCATAGTTTGCTATTGTTACTAGCATTTTTTTGTAATTTAAAAGTGATTGTGTTTAGTTTGTTGTGGTAAGTGTTATTTGGTGATGATTTATGGTAGCCGAAGTAATTTAGGTGAGTTTGGCATAGTTTGCTATTGTTACTAGCATTTTTTTGTAATTTAAAAGTCATTGGGTTTAGTTTGTTGTGGTAAGGGTTAGTTGGTGATGATTTAGAGTAGCCGAAGTAATTTAGGTGAGTCTGGCATAGTTTGTTATGATTTGTACACCTTTTTTTGTAATTTTAAATTGATTGGGCTTAGTTTGTTGCTGTAAAGTGTAGTTGGGGGGATTTTTGATAGCCGAAGTAATTTAGGTGAGTTTGGCATAGTTTGCTATGGTTAGTAGCATTTTTTTGTAATTTAAAAGTGATTGTGTTTAGTTTGTTGTGGTAAGTGTTATTTGGTGATGATTTATGGTAGCCGAAGTAATTTAGGTGAGTTTGGCATAGTTTGCTATGGTTACTAGCATTTTTTTGTAATTTAAAAGTGATTGGGTTTAGTTTGTTGTGGTAAGGGTTAGTTGGTGATGATTTAGAGTAGCCGAAGTAATTTAGGTGAGTCTGGCATAGTTTGTTACGATTTGTACACCTTTTTTTGTAATTTTAAAGTGATTGGGCTTAGTTTGTTGCTGTAAAGTGTAGTTGGGGGGATTTTTGATAGCCGATGTAATTTAGGTGAGTTTGGCATAGTTTGCTATGGTTAGTAGCATTTTTTTGTAATTTAAAAGTGATTGTGTTTAGTTTGTTGTGGTAAGTGTTATTTGGTGATGATTTATGGTAGCCGAAGTAATTTAGGTGAGTTTGGCATAGTTTGCTATGGTTACTAGCATTTTTTTGTAATTTAAAAGTGATTGGGTTTAGTTTGTTGTGGTAAGGGTTAGTTAGTGATGATTTAGAGTAGCCAAAGTAATTTAGGTGAGTCTGGCATAGTTTGTTATGATTTGTACACATTTTTTTGTAATTTTAAGATGATATGGTTTGGTTTGTTGTGGTAAGGGATAGTTGGTGGTGATTTACGGTAGCCGAAGTAATTTAGGTGATTCTGGTATAGTTTGTTATGATTTTTAACATTTTTTTGTAATTTTAAAGTGATTGGGCTTAGTTTCTTGCTGTAAAATGTAGTTGAGGGTGATTTTTGATAGCCGAAGTAATTTAGGTGAGTTTGGCATAGTTTGCTATGGTTAGTAGCATTTTTTTGTAATTTAAAAGTGATTGGGTTTAGTTTGTTGTGGTAAGGGTTAGTTGGTGATGATTTATGTTGGCCGAAGTAATTTAGGTGAGTTTGGCATAGTTTGCTATGGTTACTAGCATTTTTCTGTAATTTAAAAGTGATTGGGTTTAGTTTGTTGTGGTAAGGGTTAGTTGGTGATGATTTAGAGTAGCCGAAGTAATTTAGGTGAGTCTGGCATAGTTAGTTATGATTTGTACAACTTTTTTTGTAATTTTAAAATGATATGGTTTGGTTTGTTGTGGTAAGGGAGTGTTGGGGGTGATTTACGGTAGCCGATGTAATTCAGGTGATTCTGGTATAGTTTGTTATGATTTTTAGCATTTTTTTGTAATTTTAAAGTGATTGGGCTTAGTTTGTTGCTGTAAAGTGTAGTTGGGGGTGATTTTTGATAGCCGAAGTAATTTAGGTGAGTTTGGCATAGTTTGCTATGGTTAGTAGCATTTTTTTGTAATTTAAAAGTGATTGTGTTTAGTTTGTTGTGGTAAGTGTTATTTGGTGATGATTTATGGTAGCCGAAGTAATTTAGGTGAGTTTGGCATAGTTTGCTATTGTTACTAGCATTTTTTTGTAATTTAAAAGTGATTGTGTTTAGTTTGTTGTGGTAAGTGTTATTTGGTGATGATTTATGGTAGCCGAAGTAATTTAGGTGAGTTTGGCATAGTTTGCTATTGTTACTAGCATTTTTTTGTAATTTAAAAGTCATTGGGTTTAGTTTGTTGTGGTAAGGGTTAGTTGGTGATGATTTAGAGTAGCCGAAGTAATTTAGGTGAGTCTGGCATAGTTTGTTATGATTTGTACACCTTTTTTTGTAATTTTAAATTGATTGGGCTTAGTTTGTTGCTGTAAAGTGTAGTTGGGGGGATTTTTGATAGCCGAAGTAATTTAGGTGAGTTTGGCATAGTTTGCTATGGTTAGTAGCATTTTTTTGTAATTTAAAAGTGATTGTGTTTAGTTTGTTGTGGTAAGTGTTATTTGGTGATGATTTATGGTAGCCGAAGTAATTTAGGTGAGTTTGGCATAGTTTGCTATGGTTACTAGCATTTTTTTGTAATTTAAAAGTGATTGGGTTTAGTTTGTTGTGGTAAGGGTTAGTTGGTGATGATTTAGAGTAGCCGAAGTAATTTAGGTGAGTCTGGCATAGTTTGTTACGATTTGTACACCTTTTTTGTAATTTTAAAGTGATTGGGCTTAGTTTGTTGCTGTAAAGTGTAGTTGGGGGGATTTTTGATAGCCGATGTAATTTAGGTGAGTTTGGCATAGTTTGCTATGGTTAGTAGCATTTTTTTGTAATTTAAAAGTGATTGTGTTTAGTTTGTTGTGGTAAGTGTTATTTGGTGATGATTTATGGTAGCCGAAGTAATTTAGGTGAGTTTGGCATAGTTTGCTATGGTTACTAGCATTTTTTTGTAATTTAAAAGTGATTGGGTTTAGTTTGTTGTGGTAAGGGTTAGTTAGTGATGATTTAGAGTAGCCAAAGTAATTTAGGTGAGTCTGGCATAGTTTGTTATGATTTGTACACATTTTTTTGTAATTTTAAGATGATATGGTTTGGTTTGTTGTGGTAAGGGATAGTTGGTGGTGATTTACGGTAGCCGAAGTAATTTAGGTGATTCTGGTATAGTTTGTTATGATTTTTAACATTTTTTTGTAATTTTAAAGTGATTGGGCTTAGTTTGTTGCTGTAAAATGTAGTTGAGGGTGATTTTTGATAGCCGAAGTAATTTAGGTGAGTTTGGCATAGTTTGCTATGGTTAGTAGCATTTTTTTGTAATTTAAAAGTGATTGGGTTTAGTTTGTTGTGGTAAGGGTTAGTTGGTGCTGATTTATGTTGGCCGAAGTAATTTAGGTGAGTTTGGCATAGTTTGCTATGGTTACTAGCATTTTTCTGTAATTTAAAAGTGATTGGGTTTAGTTTGTTGTGGTAAGGGTTAGTTGGTGATGATTTAGAGTAGCCGAAGTAATTTAGGTGAGTCTGGCATAGTTAGTTATGATTTGTACAACTTTTTTTGTAATTTTAAAATGATATGGTTTGGTTTGTTGTGGTAAGGGAGTGTTGGGGGTGATTTACGGTAGCCGATGTAATTTAGGTGATTCTGGTATAGTTTGTTATGATTTTTAGCATTTTTTTGTAATTTTAAAGTGATTGGGCTTAGTTTGTTGCTGTAAAGTGTAGTTGGGGGTGATTTTTGATAGCCGAAGTAATTTAGGTGAGTTTGGCATAGTTTGCTATGGTTAGTAGCATTTTTTTGTAATTTAAAAGTGATTGTGTTTAGTTTGTTGTGGTAAGTGTTATTTGGTGATGATTTATGGTAGCCGAAGTAATTTAGGTGAGTTTGGCATAGTTTGCTATTGTTACTAGCATTTTTTTGTAATTTAAAAGTGATTGTGTTTAGTTTGTTGTGGTAAGTGTTATTTGGTGATGATTTATGGTAGCCGAAGTAATTTAGGTGAGTTTGGCATAGTTTGCTATTGTTACTAGCATTTTTTTGTAATTTAAAAGTCATTGGGTTTAGTTTGTTGTGGTAAGGGTTAGTTGGTGATGATTTAGAGTAGCCGTAGTAATTTAGGTGAGTCTGGCATAGTTTGTTATGATTTGTACACCTTTTTTTGTAATTTTAAATTGATTGGGCTTAGTTTGTTGCTGTAAAGTGTAGTTGGGGGGATTTTTGATAGCCGAAGTAATTTAGGTGAGTTTGGCATAGTTTGCTATGGTTAGTAGCATTTTTTTGTAATTTAAAAGTGATTGTGTTTAGTTTGTTGTGGTAAGTGTTATTTGGTGATGATTTATGGTAGCCGAAGTAATTTAGGTGAGTTTGGCATAGTTTGCTATGGTTACTAGCATTTTTTTGTAATTTAAAAGTGATTGGGTTTAGTTTGTTGTGGTAAGGGTTAGTTGGTGATGATTTAGAGTAGCCGAAGTAATTTAGGTGAGTCTGGCATAGTTTGTTACGATTTGTACACCTTTTTTTGTAATTTTAAAGTGATTGGGCTTAGTTTGTTGCTGTAAAGTGTAGTTGGGGGGATTTTTGATAGCCGATGTAATTTAGGTGAGTTTGGCATAGTTTGCTATGGTTAGTAGCATTTTTTTGTAATTTAAAAGTGATTTTGTTTAGTTTGTTGTGGTAAGTGTTATTTGGTGATGATTTATGGTAGCCGAAGTAATTTAGGTGAGTTTGGCATAGTTTGCTATGGTTACTAGCATTTTTTTGTAATTTAAAAGTGATTGGGTTTAGTTTGTTGTGGTAAGGGTTAGTTAGTGATGATTTAGAGTAGCCAAAGTAATTTAGGTGAGTCTGGCATAGTTTGTTATGATTTGTACACATTTTTTTGTAATTTTAAGATGATATGGTTTGGTTTGTTGTGGTAAGGGATAGTTGGTGGTGATTTACGGTAGCCGAAGTAATTTAGGTGATTCTGGTATAGTTTGTTATGATTTTTAACATTTTTTTGTAATTTTAAAGTGATTGGGCTTAGTTTGTTGGTGTAAAATGTAGTTGAGGGTGATTTTTGATAGCCGAAGTAATTTAGGTGAGTTTGGCATAGTTTGCTATGGTTAGTAGCATTTTTTTGTAATTTAAAAGTGATTGGGTTTAGTTTGTTGTGGTAAGGGTTAGTTGGTGATGATTTATGTTGGCCGAAGTAATTTAGGTGAGTTTGGCATAGTTTGCTATGGTTACTAGCATTTTTCTGTAATTTAAAAGTGATTGGGTTTAGTTTGTTGTGGTAAGGGTTAGTTGGTGATGATTTAGAGTAGCCGAAGTAATTTAGGTGAGTCTGGCATAGTTAGTTATGATTTGTACAACTTTTTTTGTAATTTTAAAACGATATGGTTTGGTTTGTTGTGGTAAGGGAGTGTTGGGGGTGATTTACGGTAGCCGATGTAATTTAGGTGATTCTGGTATAGTTTGTTATAATTTTTAGCATTTTTTTGTAATTTTAAAGTGATTGGGCTTAGTTTGTTGCTGTAAAGTGTAGTTGGGGGTGATTTTTGATAGCCGAAGTAATTTAGGTGAGTTTGGCATAGTTTGCTATGGTTAGTAGCATTTTTTTGTAATTTAAAAGTGATTGTGTTTAGTTTGTTGTGGTAAGTGTTATTTGGTGATGATTTATGGTAGCCGAAGTAATTTAGGTGAGTTTGGCATAGTTTGCTATTGTTACTAGCATTTTTTTGTAATTTAAAAGTGATTGTGTTTAGTTTGTTGTGGTAAGTGTTATTTGGTGATGATTTATGGTAGCCGAAGTAATTTAGGTGAGTTTGGCATAGTTTGCTATTGTTACTAGCATTTTTTTGTAATTTAAAAGTCATTGGGTTTAGTTTGTTGTGGTAAGGGTTAGTTGGTGATGATTTAGAATAGCCGAAGTAATTTAGGTGAGTCTGGCATAGTTTGTTATGATTTGTACACCTTTTTTTGTAATTTTAAAGTTATTGGGCTTAGTTTGTTGCTGTAAAGTGTAGTTAGGGGGATTTTTGATAGCCGAAGTAATTTAGGTGAGGTTGGCATAGTTTGCTATGGTTAGTAGCATTTTTTTGTAATTTAAAAGTGATTGTGTTTAGTTTGTTGTGGTGATGATTTATGGTAGCCGAAGTAATTTAGGTGAGTTTGGCATAGTTTGCTATGGTTACTAGCATTTTTTTGTAATTTAAAAGTGATTGGGTTTAGTTTGTTGTGGTAAGGGTTAGTTGGTGATGATTTAGAGTAGCCGAAGTAATTTAGGTGAGTCTGGCAGAGTTTGTTATGATTTGTACACCTTTTTTTGTAATTTTAATATGATATGGTTTGGTTTGTTGTGGTAAGGGATAGTTGGGGGTGATTGACGGTAGCCGAAGTAATTTAGGTGATTCTGGTATAGTTTGTTATGATTTTTAGCATTTTTTTGTAATTTTAAAGTGATTGGGCTTAGTTTGTTGCTGTAAAGTGTAGTTGGGGGTGATTTTTGATAGCCGAAGTAATTTAGGTGAGTTTGGCATAGTTTGCTATGGTTAGTAGCATTTTTTTGTAATTTAAAAGTGATTGTGTTTAGTTTGTTGTGGTAAGTGTTATTTGGTGATGATTTATGGTAGCCGAAGTAATTTAGGTGAGTTTGGCATAGTTTGCTATTGTTACTAGCATTTTTTTGTAATTTAAAAGTGATTGTGTTTAGTTTGTTGTGGTAAGTGTTATTTGGTGATGATTTATGGTAGCCGAAGTAATTTAGGTGAGTTTGGCATAGTTTGCTATTGTTACTAGCATTTTTTTGTAATTTAAAAGTCATTGGGTTTAGTTTGTTGTGGTAAGGGTTAGTTGGTGATGATTTAGAGTAGCCGAAGTAATTTAGGTGAGTCTGGCATAGTTTGTTATGATTTGTACACCTTTTTTTGTAATTTTAAAGTGATTTGGCTTAGTTTGTTGCTGTAAAGTGTAGTTGGGGGGATTTTTGATAGCCGAAGTAATTTAGGTGAGTTTGGCATAGTTTGCTATGGTTAGTAGCATTTTTTTGTAATTTAAAAGTGATTGTGTTTAGTTTGTTGTGGTAAGTGTTATTTGGTGATGATTTATGGTAGCCGAAGTAATTTAGGTGAGTTTGGCATAGTTTGCTATGGTTACTAGCATTTTTTTGTAATTTAAAAGTGATTGGGTTTAGTTTGTTGTGGTAAGGGTTAGTTGGTGATGATTTAGAGTAGCCGAAGTAATTTAGGTGAGTCTGGCATAGTTTGTTACGATTTGTACACCTTTTTTTGTAATTTTAAAGTGATTGGGCTTAGTTTGTTGCTGTAAAGTGTAGTTGGGGGGATTTTTGATAGCCGATGTAATTTAGGTGAGTTTGGCATAGTTTGCTATGGTTAGTAGCATTTTTTTGTAATTTAAAAGTGATTGTGTTTAGTTTGTTGTGGTAAGTGTTATTTGGTGATGATTTATGGTAGCCGAAGTAATTTAGGTGAGTTTGGCATAGTTTGCTATGGTTACTAGCATTTTTTTGTAATTTAAAAGTGATTGGGTTTAGTTTGTTGTGGTAAGGGTTAGTTAGTGATGATTTAGAGTAGCCAAAGTAATTTAGGTGAGTCTGGCATAGTTTGTTATGATTTGTACACCTTTTTTTGTAATTTTAAGATGATATGGTTTGGTTTGTTGTGGTAAGGGATAGTTGGGGGTGATTTACGGTAGCCGAAGTAATTTAGGTGATTCTGGTATAGTTTGTTATGGTTTTTAGCATTTTTTTGTAATTTTAAAGTGATTGGTCTTAGTTTGTTGCTGTAAAGTGTAGTTGAGGGTGATTTTTGATAGCCGAAGTAATTTAGGTGAGTTTGGCATAGTTTGCTATGGTTAGTAGCATTTTTTTGTAATTTAAAAGTGATTGGGTTTAGTTTGTTGTGGTAAGGGTTAGTTGGTGATGATTTATGTTGGCCGAAGTAATTTAGGTGAGTTTGGCATAGTTTGCTATGGTTACTAGCATTTTTCTGTAATTTAAAAGTGATTGGGTTTAGTTTGTTGTGGTAAGGGTTAGTTGGTGATGATTTAGAGTAGCCGAAGTAATTTAGGTGAGTCTGGCATAGTTTGTTATGATTTGTACAACTTTTTTTGTAATTTTAAAATGATATGGTTTGGTTTGTTGTGGTAAGGGAGTGTTGGGGGTGATTTACGGTAGCCGATGTAATTTAGGTGATTCTGGTATAGTTTGTTATGATTTTTAGCATTTTTTTGTAATTTTAAAGTGATTGGGCTTAGTTTGTTGCTGTAAAGTGTAGTTGGGGGTGATTTTTGATAGCCGAAGTAATTTAGGTGAGTTTGGCATAGTTTGCTATGGTTAGTAGCATTTTTTTGTAATTTAAAAGTGATTGGGTTTAGTTTGTTGTGGTAAGGGTTAGTTGGTGAAGATTTATGGTAGCCGAAGTAATTTAGGTGAGTTTGGCATAGTTTGCTATGGTTACCAGCATTTTTTTGTAATTTAAAAGTCATTGGGTTTAGTTTGTTGTGGTAAGGGTTAGTTGGTGATGATTTAGAGTAGCCGAAGTAATTTAGGTGAGTCTGGCAGAGTTTGTTATGATTTGTACACCTTTTTTGTAATTTTAAGATGATATGGTTTGGTTTGTTGTGGTAAGGGATAGTTGGGGGTGATTTACGGTAGCCGAAGTAATTTAGGTGATTCTGGTATAGTTTGTTATGATTTTTAGCATTTTTTTGTAATTTTAAAGTGATTGGGCTTAGTTTGTTGCTGTAAAGTGTAGTTGGGGGGATTTTTGATAGCCGAAGTAATTTAGGTGAGTTTGGCATAGTTTGCTATGGTTACTAGCATTTTTTTGTAATTTAAAAGTTATTGGGTTTAGTTTGTTGTGGTAAGGGTTAGTTGGTGATGATTTATAGTAGCCGAAGTAATTTAGGTGAGTCTGGCATAGTTTGTTATGGTTAGTAGCATTTTTTTATTATTTAAAAGTGATTGTGTTTAGTTTGTTGTGGTAAGTGTTATTTGGTGATGATTTATGGTAGCCGAAGTAATTTAGGTGAGTTTGGCATAGTTTGCTATGGTTACTAGCATTTTTTTGTAATTTAAAAGTGATTGGGTTTAGTTTGTTGTGGTAAGGGTTAGTTGGTGATGATTTAGAGTAGCCGAAGTAATTTAGGTGAGTCTGGCATAGTTTGTTATAATTTATACACCTTTTTTTGTAATTTTAAGATGATATGGTTTGGTTTGTTGTGGTAAGGGATAGTTGGGGGTGATTTACGGTAGCCGAAGTAATTTAGGTGATTCTGGTATAGTTTGTTATGATTTTTAGCATTTTTTTGTAATTTTAAAGTGATTGGGCTTAGTTTGTTGCTGTAAAGTGTAGTTGGGGGTGATTTTTGATAGCCGAAGTAATTTAGGTGAGTTTGGCATAGTTTGCTATGGTTAGTAGCATTTTTTTGTAATTTTAAAGTGATTGGGCTTAGTTTGTTGCTGTAAAGTGTAGTTGGGGGTGATTTTTGATAGCCGAAGTAATTTAGGTGAGTTTGGCATAGTTTGCCATGGTTAGTAGCATTTTTTTGTAATTTAAAAGTCATTGGGTTTAGTTTGTTGTGGTAAGGGTTAGTTGGTGATGATTTAGAGTAGCCGAAGTAATTTAGGTGAGTCTGGCATAGTTTGTTATGATTTGTACACCTTTTTTTGTAATTTTAAAGTGATTGGGCTTAGTTTGTTGCTGTAAAGTGTAGTTGGGGGGATTTTTGATAGCCGAAGTAATTTAGGTGAGTTTGGCATAGTTTGCTATGGTTAGTAGCATTTTTTTGTAATTTAAAAGTGATTGTGTTTAGTTTGTTGTGGTAAGTGTTATTTGGTGATGATTTATGGTAGCCGAAGTAATTTAGGTGAGTTTGGCATAGTTTGCTATGGTTACTAGCATTTTTTTGTAATTTAAAAGTGATTGGGTTTAGTTTGTTGTGGTAAGGGTTAGTTGGTGATGATTTAAAGTAGCCGAAGTAATTTAGGTGAGTCTGGCATAGTTTGTTATGGTTAGTAGCATTTTTTTATTATTTAAAAGTGATTGTGTTTAGTTTGTTGTGGTAAGTGTTATTTGGTGATGATTTATGGTAGCCGAAGTAATTTAGGTGAGTTTGGCATAGTTTGCTATGGTTACTAGCATTTTTTTGTAATTAAAAGTGATTGGGTTTAGTTTGTTGTGGTAAGGGTTAGTTGGTGATGATTTAGAGTAGCCGAAGTAATTTAGGTGAGTCTGGCATAGTTTGTTACGATTTGTACACCTTTTTTGTAATTTTAAAGTGATTGGGCTTAGTTTGTTGCTGTATAGTGTAGTTGGGGAATTTTTGATAGCCGAAGTAATTTAGGTGAGTTTGGCATAGTTTGCTATGGTTATTAGCATTTTTTTGTAATTTAAAAGTGATTGTGTTTAGTTTGTTGTAGTAAGTGTTATTTGGTGATGATTTATGGTAGCCGAAGTAATTTAGGTGAGTTTGGCATAGTTTGCTATGGTTACTAGCATTTTTTTGTAATTTAAAAGTGATTGGGTTTAGTTTGTTGTGGTAAGGGTTAGTTAGTGATGATTTAGAGTAGCCAAAGTAATTTAGGTGAGTCTGGCATAGTTTGTTATGATTTGTACACCTTTTTTTGTAATTTTAAGATGATATGGTTTTGTTTGTTGTGGTAAGGGATAGTTGGGGATGATTTACGGTAGTCGAAGTAATTTAGGTGATTCTGGTATAGTTTGTTATGATTTTTAGCATTTTTTTTGTAATTTTAAAGTGATTGGGCTTAGTTTGTTGCTGTAAAGTGTAGTTGGGGGTGATTTTTGATAGCCGAAGTAATTTAGGTGAGTTTGGCATAGTTTGCTGTGGTTAGTAGCATTTTTTTGTAATTTAAAAGTGATTGGGTTTAGTTTGTTGTGGTAAGGGTTAGTTGGTGATGATTTATGTTGGCCGAAGTAATTTAGGTGAGTTTGGCATAGTTTGCTATGGTTACTAGCATTTTTCTGTAATTTAAAAGTGATTGGGTTTAGTTTGTTGTGGTAAGGGTTAGTTGGTGATGATTTAGAGTAGCCGAAGTAATTTAGGTGAGTCTGGCATAGTTTGTTATGATTTGTACAACTTTTTTTGTAATTTTAAAATGATATGGTTTGGTTTGTTGTGGTAAGGGATAGTTGGGGGTGATTTACGGTAGCCGAAGTAATTTAGGTGATTCTGGTATAGTTTGTTATGATTTTTAGCATTTTTTTGTAATTTTAAAGTGATTGGGCTTAGTTTGTTGCTGTAAAGTGTAGTTGGGGGTGATTTTTGATAGCCGAAGTAATTTAGGTGAGTTTGGCATAGTTTGCTATGGTTAGTAGCATTTTTTTGTAATTTAAAAGTGATTGGGTTTAGTTTGTTGTGGTAAGGGTTAGTTGGTGATGATTTAGAGTAGCCGAAGTAATTTAGGTGAGTCTGGCATAGTTTGTTATGATTTGTACACCTTTTTTAGTAATTTTAAGATGATACGGTTTGGTTTGTTGTGGTAAGGGATAGTTGGGGGTGATTTACGGTAGCCGAAGTAATTTAGGTGATTCTGGTATAGTTTGTTATGATTTTTAGCATTTTTTTGTAATTTTAAAGTAATTGGGCTTAGTTTGTTGCTGTAAAGTGTAGTTGGGGGTGATTTTTGATAGCCGAAGTAATTTAGGTGAGTTTGGCATAGTTTGCTATTGTTAGTAGCATTTTTTTGTAATTTAAAAGTGATTGGGTTTAGTTTGTTGTGGTAAGGGTTAGTTGGTGATGATTTATGGTAGCCGAAGTAATTTAGGTGAGTTTGGCATAGTTTGCTATGGTTACTAGCATTTTTTTGTAATTTAAAAGTCATTGGGTTTAGTTTGTTGTGGTAAGGGTTAGTTGGTGAAGATTTAGAGTAGCCGAAGTAATTTAGGTGAGTCTGGCAGAGTTTGTTATGATTTGTACACCTTTTTTTGTAATTTTAAGATAATATGGTTTGGTTTGTTGTGGTAAGGGATAGTTGGGGTTGATTTACGGTTGCCGAAGTAATTTAGGTGATTCTGGTATAGTTTGTTATGATTTTTAGCATTTTTTTGTAATTTTAAAGTGATTGGGCTTAGTTTGTTGCTGTAAAGTGTAGTTGGGGGCGATTTTTGATAGCCGAAGTAATTTAGGTGAGTTTGGCATAGTTTGCTATGGTTAGTAGCATTTTTTTGTAATTTAAAAGTGATTGGGTTTAGTTTGTTGTGGTAAGGGTTAGTTGGTGATGATTTATGGTAGCCGAAGTAATTTAGGTGAGTTTGGCATAGTTTGCTATGGTTACTAGCATTTTTTTGTAATTTAAAAGTGATTGGGTTTGGTTTGTTGTGGTAAGGGATAGTTGGGGGTGATTTACGGTAGCCAAAGTAATTTAGGTGATTCTGGTATAGTTTGTTATGATTTTTAGCATTTTTTTGTAATTTTAAAGTGATTGGGCTTAGTTTGTTGCTGTAAAGTGTAGTTGGGGGTGATTTTTGATAGCCGAAGTAATTTAGGTGAGTTTGGCATAGTTTGCTATGGTTAGTAGCATTTTTTTGTAATTTTAAAGTGATTGGGCTTAGTTTGTTGCTGTAAAGTGTAGTTGGGGGTGATTTTTGATAGCCGAAGTAATTTAGGTGAGTTTGGCATAGTTTGCCATGGTTAGTAGCATTTTTTTGTAATTTAAAAGTCATTGGGTTTAGTTTGTTGTGGTAAGGGTTAGTTGGTGATGATTTAGAGTAGCCGAAGTAATTTAGGTGAGTCTGGCATAGTTTGTTATGATTTGTACACCTTTTTTTGTAATTTTAAAGTGATTGGGCTTAGTTTGTTGCTGTAAAGTGTAGTTGGGGGGATTTTTGATAGCCGAAGTAATTTAGGTGAGTTTGGCATAGTTTGCTATGGTTATTAGCATTTTTTTGTAATTTAAATGTGATTGTGTTTAGTTTGTTGTGGTAAGGGTTAGTTGGTGATGATTTATGGTAGCCGAAGTAATTTAGGTGAGTTTGGCATATAGGCACCAACCCCAACAATCTCGCCCACTACTGGTCAGGTCAACTAGAAGCTTCAGTATCAGGAGGCGGGCTTTGGCAGGTCGGTGGCTGTTCGGGTTGCTATCGATGGGTTGATCGGCCTCCCGGCCACTGGAATGGAGGCGACTACGTTAAAGCAATCCAACTAAGGGGTAACCTTCTACCGGTCCATGGGGGTGTGCATAATCGATCAGGAGAGGTCCTCTGCAGAGCAGGCTGTCAACGGAGGGAGACGGTCTGCCATATATTGCAGAGATGTCCAGTCACGCACGTGGAGAGGATAGCGAGGCACGACCACACCGTCAACCGCATCGCGGCAATGGCCAGATAGAAAGGCTGGGAAGTTTCTGTGGAACCGAGGATATACGATCTTAACGGGGCGCTTCACAAACCGGATTTAATTTTAATCAAAGAAAGCCGACTTATAATAAGAGAGATAGGAATCCACTGGGAAGGTCCCAACAACCTGGACGTGGCATTCAGAAACAAGGCGGCCCATTACAGCAGCGACTCCTTCCTTGCTGGAGTAAAACGCCTCCATAAGGATAAGGATATACAGGTCCTTCCAACTATAATTGGAGCTCGCGGCGGTTGGTGTCCTCTGAACAACCAATTCATCGACACCATCGGACTCGGTAAAAACAGCTTGGAGTCCCTGGTGTGCGATGTAATCAAAGGAGGCTGGATGTGTCACGGAAGGCTCAGCACTAGAGTGTGGGACCGCCGCCTGTGAAAGTGCTTTGATTAATACATGGCCTGTTAGTGCGGTTGGATGTGCGTACTTACGAGTCTATCGGGAACTTTGCCGTTCAAACCAGGTCATCGTGATGTTTTGGTTTCCATAACCTCACTTTTATAAAACGATCGATGACCGCCTTTTCGCCCCGATCAATCTACCAACCAAACACGGCAGAGTTCACCGTTACCGGCTGAGTAATAATTGCTAGTTCTAACAACTTTAACTTTGCCTATACTCACCAATGTTACCAACTACGAATGCATTTCGTTTCGAACAAACATCAAAGCGTCACAACATTTCCGAACCTTACAGACATGCGCGAAATGTACACATGCGCGAAATGCATTCTCCTCGGCGAATCGTGTCAAACTCGTCCATTTTGTGTGCGACAGTCGACCGATTCGCAGATAAGCAATCAATCTCTACTATTATAATTCCATCTTGTGTTGTCTTTACTGGTGGTTACAGATTCTAAGTCCTGAATATCATCCTTATATACTTGTGGACTTAGAATCTGTAACCACCAATACTGACCCTTAGAGTCTTATTGTCTTGTGTTTCGGTCCACCGCGTGGCAGTCGAAACCGGCTGCCATAATCTTGACCCCCTTTTATTTTTTTTTTCAATTTTCGGGTTGTGTAAATTTTTTATTGGGGTCGGCCCCCCAACATCATTTGCCGAAATACTCTGAAAACAGAGAAATAAATTAGCCGAAGTAAATTGGGTGAGTTTGGCATAGTTTTGCTATGGTTTGTAGCATTTTTTCTAATTTTAAAGTGATTGGGCTCAGTTTGGGGTAGTAGTTGGGGATGATTTATGGTAGTTGAAGTAAGTTAGATGAGTTTGGCATAGTTTTGCTATGGTTTGTAAAATTTTTTCTAATTTTAAAGTGATGGGTCATAGTTCGGGGTGGTAAGGGGTAGTTGGGGGTGATTTATGGTAGCCGAAGCAATTTAGGTGAGTTTAACATAGTTTGCTATAGTTTGTAGTATTTTTTGTAATTTTAAAGTGATTGGGCTTAGTTTGGGGAGGTAAGGGGTAGTTGGGGGTGATTTATGATTGCTAAAATAATGTGGGTGAGTTTGGCATAGTTTTGCTATGGCTTGTAGCATTTTTTGTAATTTTAAAGTGATTTGGCTTAGTTTGAGGTGGTAAGGGGTAGTTGGGGGTGATTTATGGTAGCCGAAGTAATTTAGGTGAGTTTGACATAGTTTGCTATGGTTTGTAGCATTTATTTGTAATTTTAAAGTGATTGGGCTTAGTTTGGGATGGTAAGGGGTAGTTGGGGGTGATTTATGATAGCCGAAGTAATGTGGGTGAGTTTGGCATAGTTTTGCTATGATTTGTAGCATTTTTTGTAATTTTAAAGTGATTTGGCTTAGTTTGGAATGGTAAGGGGTAGTTAGGGGTGATTTATGATAGCCGAAGTAATGTGGGTGAGTTTGGCATAGTTTTGCTATGGTTTGAAGCATTTTTTGTAATTTTAAAGTGATTTGGCTTAGTTTGAGGTGGTAAGGGGTAGTTGGGGGTGATTTATGGTAGCCGAAGTAATTTAGGTGAGTTTGACATAGTTTGCTATAGTTTGTAGCATTTTTTGTAATTTTAAAGTGATTGGGCTTAGTTTGGGGTGGTAAGGGGTAGTTGGGGGTGATTTATGAGAGCCGAAATAATGTGGGTGAGTTTGGCATAGTTTTGCTATGGTTTGTAGCATTTTTTGTAATTTTAAAGAGATTTGGCTTAGTTTGGGGTGGTAAGGGGTAGTTGGGGGTGATTTATGGTAGCCGAAGTAATTTAGGTGAGTTTGACATAGTTTGCTATGGTTTGTAGCATTTTTTGTAATTTTAAAGTGATTGGGCTTAGTTTGGGGTGGTAAGGGGTAGTTGGGGGTGATTTATGATAGCCGAAGTAATGTGGATGAGTTTGGCATAGCTTTGCTATGGTTTGTAGCAGTTTTTGTAATTTTAATGTGACTTGGTTTAGTTTGGGGTGGTAAGGGGTAGTTGGGGGTGATTTATGGTAGCCGAAGTAATTTAGGTGAGTTTGACATAGTTTGCTATGGTTTGAAGCATTTTTTGTAATTTTAAAGGTATTGGGCTTAGTTTGGGGTGGTAAGGGGTAGTTGGGGGTGATTTATGATAGCCGAAATAATGTCGGTGAGTTTGGCATAGTTTTGCTATGGTTTGTAGCATTTTTTGTAATTTTAAAGTGATTTGGCTTAGTTTGGGGTGGTAAGGGGTAGTTGGGGGTGATTTATGGTAGCCGAAGTAATTTAGGTGAGTTTAACATAGTTTGCTATAGTTTGTAGCATTTTTTGTAATTTTAAAGTGATTGGGCTTAGTTTGGGGTGGTAAGGGGTAGTTGGGGGTGATTTATGATTGCTAAAATAATGTGGGTGAGTTTGGCATAGTTTTGCTATGGTTTGTAGCATTTTTTGTAATTTTAAAGTGATTTGGCTTAGTTTGGCGTGGTAAGGGGTAGTTGGTGGTGATTTATGGTAGCCGAAGTAATTTAGGTGAGTTTAACATAGTTTGCTATGGTTTGTAGCATTTTTTGTAATTTTAAAGTGATTGGGCTTAGTTTGGGGTGGTAAGGGGTAGTTGGGGGTGATTTATGATAGCCGAAGTAATGTGGGTGAGTTTGGCATAGTTTTGCTATGATTTGTAGCATTTTTTGTAATTTTAAAGTGATTTGGCTTAGTTTGGAATGGTAAGGGGTAGTTAGGGGTGATTTATGGTAGCCGAAGTAATTTAGGTGAGTTTGACATAGTTTGCTATGGTTTGAAGCATTTTTTGTAATTTTAAAGTTATTGGGCTTAGTTTGGGGTGGTAAAGGGTAGTTGGGGGTGATTTATGGTAGCCAAAGTAATTTAGGTGAGTTTGACATATTTTGCTATGGTTTGAAGCATCTTTTGTAATTTTAAAGGTATTGGGCTTAGTTTGGGGTGGTAAGGGGTAGTTGGGGGTGATTTATGATAGCCGAAATAATGTGGGTGAGTTAGGCATAGTTTTGCTATGTTTTGTAGCATTTTTTGTAATTTTAAAGTGATTTGGCTTAGTTTGGGGTGGTAAGGGGTAGTTGGGGGTGATTTATGGTAGCCGAAGTAATTTAAGTGAGTTTGACATAGTTTGCTATGGTTTGTAGCATTTTTTGTAATTTTAAAGTGATTGGGCTTATTTTGGGGTGGTAAGGAGTAGTTGGGGGTGATTTATGGTAGCCGAAGTAATTTAAGTGAATTTGAATAGTTTGCTATGATTTGTAGCATTTTTTGTAATTTTAAAGTGATTGGGCTTAGTTTGGGGTGGTAAGGGGTAGTTGGGGGTGATTTATGATAACCGAAGTAATGTGGGTGAGTTTGGCATAGTTTTGCTATGGTTTGTAGCATTTTTTGTAATTTTAAAGTGATTTGGCTTAGTTTGGGGTGGTAAGGGGTAGTTGGGGGTGATTTATGGTAGCCGAAGTAATTTAGGTGAGTTTAACATAATTTGGTATAGTTTGTAGCATTTTTTGTAATTTTAAAGGGATTGGGCTTAGTTTGGGGTGGTAAGGGGTAGTTGGGGGTGATTTATGATAGCTGAAATAATGTGGGTGAGTTTGGCATAGTTTTGCTAAGGTTTGTAGCATTTTTTGTAATTTTAAAGTGATTTGGCTTAGTTTGGGGTGGTAAGGGTTAGTTGGGGGTGATTTATGGTAGCCGAAGTAATTTAGGTAAGTTTGACATAGTTTGCTATGGTTTGTAGCATTTTTTGTAATTTTAAAGTGATTGGGCTTAGTTTCGGGTGGTAAGGGGTAGTTGGGGGTGATTTATGATAGCCGAAGTAATGTGGGTGAGTTTGGCATAGTTTTGCTATGGTTTGTAGCATTTTTGTAATTTTAAAGTGATTTGGCTTAGTTTAGGGTGGTAAGGAGTAGTTGGGGGTGATTTATGGTAGCCGAAGTAATTTAGGTGAGTTTGACATAGTTTGCTATGGTTTGAAGCATTTTTTGTAATTTTAAATGTATTGGGCTTAGTTTAGGGTGGTAAGGGGTAGTTGGGGGTGATTTATGATAGCCGAAATAATGTGGGTGAGTTTGGCATAGATTTGCTATGGTTTGTAGCATTTTTTGTAATTTTAATATGATTGGGCTTAGTTTGGGGTGGTAAGGGGTAGTTGGGGGTGATTTATGATAGCCGAAGTAATTTGGGTGAGTTTGGCATAGTTTTGCTATGGTTTGTAGCATTTTTTCTAATTTTAAAGTGATTGGGCTTATTTTGGGGTGGTAAGGGGTAGTTGGGGTTGATTTATGGTAGCCGAAGTAATTTAAGTGAGTTTGACATAGTTTGCTATGGTTTGTAGCATTTTTTGTAATTTTAAAGTGATTTGGCTTAGTTTGGGGTGGTAAGGGGTAGTTGGGGGTGATTTTTGATAGCCGAAGTAATTTAGGTGAGTTTGGCATAATTTGCTATGGTTAGTAGCATTTTTTTGTAATTTAAAAGTGATTGGGTTTAGTTTGTTGTGGTAAGGGTTAGTTGGTGATGATTTATGGTAGCCGAAGTAATTTAGGTGAGTTTGGCATAGTCTGCTATGGTTACTAGCATTTTTATGTAATTTAAAAGTGATTGGGTTTAGTTTGTTGTGGTAAGGGTTAGTTGGTGATGATTTAGAGTAGCCGAAGTAATTTAGGTGAGTCTGGCATAGTTTGTTATGATTTGTACACCTTTTTTTGTAATTTTAAGATGATATCGTTTGGTTTGTTGTGGTAAGGGATAGTTGGGGGTGATTTACGGTAGCCGAAGTAATTTAGGTGATTCTGGTATAGTTTGTTATGATTTTTAGCATTTTTTTGTAATTTAAAAGTGATTGGGTTTAGTTTGTTGTGGTAAGGGTTAGTTGGTGATGATTTATGGTAGCCGAAGTAATTTAGGTGAGTTTGGCATATAGGCACCAACCCCAACAATCTCGCCCACTACTGGTCAGGTCAACTAGAAGCTTCAGTATCAGGAGGCGGGCTTTGGCAGGTCGGTGGCTGTTCGGGTTGCTATCGATGGGTTGATCGGCCTCCCGGCCACTGGAATGGAGGCGACTACGTTAAAGCAATCCAACTAAGGGGTAACCTTCTACCGGTCCATGGGGGTGTGCATAATCGATCAGGAGAGGTCCTCTGCAGAGCAGGCTGTCAACGGAGGGAGACGGTCTGCCATATATTGCAGAGATGTCCAGTCACGCACGTGAAGAGGATAGCGAGGCACGACCACACCGTCAACCGCATCGCGGCAATGGCCAGATAGAAAGGCTGGGAAGTTTCTGTGGAACCGAGGATATACGATCTTAACGGGGCGCTTCACAAACCGGATTTAATTTTAATCAAAGAAAGCCGACTTATAATAGGAGAGATAGGAATCCACTGGGAAGGTCCCAACAACCTGGACGTGGCATTCAGAAACAAGGCGGCCCATTACAGCAGCGACTCCTTCTTTGCCGGAGTAAAACGCCTCCATAAGGATAAGGATATACAGGTCCTTCCAACTATAATTGGAGCTCGCGGCGGTTGGTGTCCTCTGAACAACCAATTCATCGACACCATCGGACTCGGTAAAAACAGCTTGGAGTCCCTGGTGTGCGATGTAATCAAAGGAGGCTGGATGTGTCACGGAAGGCTCAGCACTAGAGTGTGGGACCGCCGCCTGTGAAAGTGCTTTGATTAATACATGGCCTGTTAGTGCGGTTGGATGTGCGTACTTACGAGTCTATCGGGAACTTTGCCGTTCAAACCAGGTCATCGTGATGTTTTGGTTTCCATAACCTCACTTTTATAAAACGATCGATGACCGCCTTTTCGCCCCGATCAATCTACCAACCAAACACGGCAGAGTTCACCGTTACCGGCTGAGTAATAATTGCTAGTTCTAACAACTTTAACTTTGCCTATACTCACCAATGTTACCAACTACGAATGCATTTCGTTTCGAACAAACATCAAAGCGTCACAACATTTCCGAACCTTACAGACATGCGCGAAATGTACACATGCGCGAAATGCATTCTCCTCGGCGAATCGTGTCAAACTCGTCCATTTTGTGTGCGACAGTCGACCGATTCGCAGATAAGCAATCAATCTCTACTATTATAATTCCATCTTGTGTTGTCTTTACTGGTGGTTACAGATTCTAAGTCCTGAATATCATCCTTATATACTTGTGGACTTAGAATCTGTAACCACCAATACTGACCCTTAGAGTCTTATTGTCTTGTGTTTCGGTCCACCGCGTGGCAGTCGAAACCGGCTGCCATAATCTTGACCCCCTTTTATTTTTTTTTTCAATTTTCGGGTTGTGTAAATTTTTTATTGAGGTCGGCCCCCCAACATCATTTGCCGAAATACTCTGAAAACAGAGAAATAAATTAGCCGAAGTAAATTGGGTGAGTTTGGCATAGTTTTGCTATGGTTTGTAGCATTTTTTCTAATTTTAAAGTGATTGGGCTCAGTTTGGGGTAGTAGTTGGGGATGATTTATGGTAGTTGAAGTAAGTTAGATGAGTTTGGCATAGTTTTGCTATGGTTTGTAAAATTTTTTCTAATTTTAAAGTGATGGGTCATAGTTCGGGGTGGTAAGGGGTAGTTGGGGGTGATTTATGGTAGCCGAAGCAATTTAGGTGAGTTTAACATAGTTTGCTATAGTTTGTAGTATTTTTTGTAATTTTAAAGTGATTGGGCTTAGTTTGGGGAGGTAAGGGGTAGTTGGGGGTGATTTATGATTGCTAAAATAATGTGGGTGAGTTTGGCATAGTTTTGCTATGGCTTGTAGCATTTTTTGTAATTTTAAAGTGATTTGGCTTAGTTTGAGGTGGTAAGGGGTAGTTGGGGGTGATTTATGGTAGCCGAAGTAATTTAGGTGAGTTTGACATAGTTTGCTATGGTTTGTAGCATTTATTTGTAATTTTAAAGTGATTGGGCTTAGTTTGGGATGGTAAGGGGTAGTTGGGGGTGATTTATGATAGCCGAAGTAATGTGGGTGAGTTTGGCATAGTTTTGCTATGATTTGTAGCATTTTTTGTAATTTTAAAGTGATTTGGCTTAGTTTGGAATGGTAAGGGGTAGTTAGGGGTGATTTATGATAGCCGAAGTAATGTGGGTGAGTTTGGCATAGTTTTGCTATGGTTTGAAGCATTTTTTGTAATTTTAAAGTGATTTGGCTTAGTTTGAGGTGGTAAGGGGTAGTTGGGGGTGATTTATGGTAGCCGAAGTAATTTAGGTGAGTTTGACATAGTTTGCTATAGTTTGTAGCATTTTTTGTAATTTTAAAGTGATTGGGCTTAGTTTGGGGTGGTAAGGGGTAGTTGGGGGTGATTTATGAGAGCCGAAATAATGTGGGTGAGTTTGGCATAGTTTTGCTATGGTTTGTAGCATTTTTTGTAATTTTAAAGAGATTTGGCTTAGTTTGGGGTGGTAAGGGGTAGTTGGGGGTGATTTATGGTAGCCGAAGTAATTTAGGTGAGTTTGACATAGTTTGCTATGGTTTGTAGCATTTTTTGTAATTTTAAAGTGATTGGGCTTAGTTTGGGGTGGTAAGGGGTAGTTGGGGGTGATTTATGATAGCCGAAGTAATGTGGATGAGTTTGGCATAGCTTTGCTATGGTTTGTAGCAGTTTTTGTAATTTTAATGTGACTTGGTTTAGTTTGGGGTGGTAAGGGGTAGTTGGGGGTGATTTATGGTAGCCGAAGTAATTTAGGTGAGTTTGACATAGTTTGCTATGGTTTGAAGCATTTTTTGTAATTTTAAAGGTATTGGGCTTAGTTTGGGGTGGTAAGGGGTAGTTGGGGGTGATTTATGATAGCCGAAATAATGTCGGTGAGTTTGGCATAGTTTTGCTATGGTTTGTAGCATTTTTTGTAATTTTAAAGTGATTTGGCTTAGTTTGGGGTGGTAAGGGGTAGTTGGGGGTGATTTATGGTAGCCGAAGTAATTTAGGTGAGTTTAACATAGTTTGCTATAGTTTGTAGCATTTTTTGTAATTTTAAAGTGATTGGGCTTAGTTTGGGGTGGTAAGGGGTAGTTGGGGGTGATTTATGATTGCTAAAATAATGTGGGTGAGTTTGGCATAGTTTTGCTATGGTTTGTAGCATTTTTTGTAATTTTAAAGTGATTTGGCTTAGTTTGGCGTGGTAAGGGGTAGTTGGTGGTGATTTATGGTAGCCGAAGTAATTTAGGTGAGTTTAACATAGTTTGCTATGGTTTGTAGCATTTTTTGTAATTTTAAAGTGATTGGGCTTAGTTTGGGGTGGTAAGGGGTAGTTGGGGGTGATTTATGATAGCCGAAGTAATGTGGGTGAGTTTGGCATAGTTTTGCTATGATTTGTAGCATTTTTTGTAATTTTAAAATGATTTGGCTTAGTTTGGAATGGTAAGGGGTAGTTAGGGGTGATTTATGGTAGCCGAAGTAATTTAGGTGAGTTTGACATAGTTTGCTATGGTTTGAAGCATTTTTTGTAATTTTAAAGTTATTGGGCTTAGTTTGGGGTGGTAAAGGGTAGTTGGGGGTGATTTATGGTAGCCAAAGTAATTTAGGTGAGTTTGACATATTTTGCTATGGTTTGAAGCATCTTTTGTAATTTTAAAGGTATTGGGCTTAGTTTGGGGTGGTAAGGGGTAGTTGGGGGTGATTTATGATAGCCGAAATAATGTGGGTGAGTTAGGCATAGTTTTGCTATGTTTTGTAGCATTTTTTGTAATTTTAAAGTGATTTGGCTTAGTTTGGGGTGGTAAGGGGTAGTTGGGGGTGATTTATGGTAGCCGAAGTAATTTAAGTGAGTTTGACATAGTTTGCTATGGTTTGTAGCATTTTTTGTAATTTTAAAGTGATTGGGCTTATTTTGGGGTGGTAAGGAGTAGTTGGGGGTGATTTATGGTAGCCGAAGTAATTTAAGTGAATTTGAATAGTTTGCTATGATTTGTAGCATTTTTTGTAATTTTAAAGTGATTGGGCTTAGTTTGGGGTGGTAAGGGGTAGTTGGGGGTGATTTATGATAACCGAAGTAATGTGGGTGAGTTTGGCATAGTTTTGCTATGGTTTGTAGCATTTTTTGTAATTTTAAAGTGATTTGGCTTAGTTTGGGGTGGTAAGGGGTAGTTGGGGGTGATTTATGGTAGCCGAAGTAATTTAGGTGAGTTTAACATAATTTGGTATAGTTTGTAGCATTTTTTGTAATTTTAAAGGGATTGGGCTTAGTTTGGGGTGGTAAGGGGTAGTTGGGGGTGATTTATGATAGCTGAAATAATGTGGGTGAGTTTGGCATAGATTTGCTATGGTTTGTAGCATTTTTTGTAATTTTAATATGATTGGGCTTAGTTTGGGGTGGTAAGGGGTAGTTGGGGGTGATTTATGATAGCCGAAATAATGTGGGTGAGTTTGGCATAGATTTGCTATGGTTTGTAGCATTTTTTGTAATTTTAATATGATTGGGCTTAGTTTGGGGTGGTAAGGGGTAGTTGGGGGTGATTTATGATAGCCGAAGTAATTTGGGTGAGTTTGGCATAGTTTTGCTATGGTTTGTAGCATTTTTTCTAATTTTAAAGTGATTGGGCTTATTTTGGGGTGGTAAGGGGTAGTTGGGGTTGATTTATGGTAGCCGAAGTAATTTAAGTGAGTTTGACATAGTTTGCTATGGTTTGTAGCATTTTTTGTAATTTTAAAGTGATTTGGCTTAGTTTGGGGTGGTAAGGGGTAGTTGGGGGTGATTTTTGATAGCCGAAGTAATTTAGGTGAGTTTGGCATAATTTGCTATGGTTAGTAGCATTTTTTTGTAATTTAAAAGTGATTGGGTTTAGTTTGTTGTGGTAAGGGTTAGTTGGTGATGATTTATGGTAGCCGAAGTAATTTAGGTGAGTTTGGCATAGTCTGCTATGGTTACTAGCATTTTTATGTAATTTAAAAGTGATTGGGTTTAGTTTGTTGTGGTAAGGGTTAGTTGGTGATGATTTAGAGTAGCCGAAGTAATTTAGGTGAGTCTGGCATAGTTTGTTATGATTTGTACACCTTTTTTTGTAATTTTAAGATGATATCGTTTGGTTTGTTGTGGTAAGGGATAGTTGGGGGTGATTTACGGTAGCCGAAGTAATTTAGGTGATTCTGGTATAGTTTGTTATGATTTTTAGCATTTTTTTGTAATTTAAAAGTGATTGGGTTTAGTTTGTTGTGGTAAGGGTTAGTTGGTGATGATTTATGGTAGCCGAAGTAATTTAGGTGAGTTTGGCATAGTTTGCTATGGTTACTAGCATTTTTTTGTAATTTAAAAGTGATTGGGTTTAGTTTGTTGTGGTAAGGGTTAGTTGGTGATGATTTATGGTAGCCGAAGTAATTTAGGTGAGTTTGGTATAGTTTGCTATGTTTACTAGCATTTTTTTGTAATTTAAAAGTGATTGGGTTTAGTTTGTTGTGGTAAGGGTTAGTTGGTGATGATTTAGAGTAGCCGAAGTAATTAAGTGAGTCTGGCATAGTTTGTTATGATTTGTACACCTTTTTTTGTAATTTTAAGATGATATGGTTTGGTTTGTTGTGGTAAGGGATAGTTGGGGGTGATTTACGGTAGCCGAAGTAATTTAGGTGATTCTGGTATAGTTTGTTATGATTTTTAGCATTTTTTTGTAATTTTAAAGTGATTGGGCTTAGTTTGTTGCTGTAAAGTGTAGTTGAGTGTGATTTTTGATAGCCGAAGTAATTTAGGTGAGTTTTGCATAGTTTGCTATAGTTAGTAGCATTTTTTTGTAATTTAAAAGTGATTGGGTTTAGTTTGTTGTGGTAAGGGTTAGTTGGTGATGATTTATGGTAGCCGAAGTAATTTAGATGAGTTTGGCATAGTTTGCTATGGTTACTAACATTTTTTTGTAATTTAAAAGTAATTGGGTTTAGTTTGTTGTGGTAAGGGTTAGTTGGTTATGATTTAGAGTAGCCGAAGTAATTTAGGTGAGTCTGGCATAGTTTGTTATGATTTGTACACCTTTTTTTGTAATTTTAAGATGATATGGTTTGGTTTGTTGTGGTAAGGGATAGTTGGGGGTGATTTACGGTAGCCGAAGTAATTTAGGTGATTCTGGTACAGTTTGTTATGATTTTTAGCATTTTTTTGTAATTTTAAAGTGATTGGGCTTAGTTTGTTGCTGTAAAGTGTAGTTGGGGGTGACTTTTGATAGCCGAAGTAATTTAGGTGAGTTTGGCATAGTTTGCTATGGTTAGTAGCATTTTTTTGTAATTTAAAAGTGATTGGGTTTAGTTTGTTGTGGTAAGGTTTAGTTGGTGATGATTTATGGTAGCCGAAATAATTTAGGTGAGTTTGGCATAGTTATCTATGGTTACTAGCATTTTTTTGTAATTTAAAAGTGATTGGGTTTAGTTTGTTGTTGTAAGGGTTAGTTGGTGATGGTTTAGGGTAGCCGAAGTAATTTAGGTGAGTTTGGCATAATTTGCTATGGTTACTAGCATTTTTTTTGTAATTTAAAAGTGATTGGGTTTAGTTTGTTGTGGTAAGGGTTAGTTGGTGATGATTTAGAGTAGCCGAAGTAATTTAGGTGAATCTGGCATAGTTTGTTATGATTTGTACACCTTTTCTTGTAATTTTAAGATGATATGGTTTGGTTTGTTGTGGTAGGGGATAGTTGGGGGTGATTTACGGTAGCCGAAGTAATTTAGGTGATTCTGGTATAGTTTGTTATGATTTTTAGCATTTTTTTGTAATTTTAAAGTGATTGGACTTAGTTTGTTGCTGTAAAGTGTAGTTGGGGGTGATTTTTAATAGCCGAAGTAATTTAGGTGAGTTTTTCATAGTTTTCTATGGTTAGTAGCATTTTTTTTAATTTAAAAGTGATTGGGTTTACTTTGTTGTGGTAAGGGTTAGTTGGTGATGATTTAGAGTAGCCGAAGTAATTTAGGTGAGTCTGGCATAGTTTGTTATGATTTGTACACCTTTTTTTGTAATTTTAAGATGATATGGTTTGGTTTGTTGTGGTAAGGGATAGTTGGGGGTGATTTACGGTAGCCGAAGTAATTTAGGTGATTCTGGTATAGTTTGTTATGATTTTTAACATTTTTTTGTAATTTTAAAGTGATTGGGCTTAGTTTGTTGCTGTAAAGTGTAGTTGGGGGTGATTTTTGATAGCCGAAGTAATTTAGGTGAGTTTGGCATAGTTTGCTATGGTTAGTAGCATTTTTTTGTAATTTAAAAGTGATTGTGTTTAGTTTGTTGTGGTAAGGGTTAGTTGGTGATGATTTATGGTAGCCGAAGTAATTAAGATGAGTTTAGCATAGTTTGCTATGGTTACTAGCAATTTTTTGTAATTTAAAAGTGATTGGGTTTAGTTTGTTGTTGTAAGGGTTAGTTGGTGATGATTTAGAGTAGCCGAAGTAATTTAAGTGAGTCTGGCATAGTTTGTTATGATTTGTACACCCTTTTTTGTAATTTTAAGATGATATGGTATGGTTTGTTGTGGTAAGGGATAGTTGGGGGTGATTTACGGTGGCCGAAGTAATGTAGGTGATTCTGGTATAGTTTGTTATGATTTTTAGCATTTTTTTGTAATTATAAAGTGATTGGGCTTAGTTTGTTGCTGTAAAGTGTAGTTGGGGGTGATTTTTAATAGCCGAAGTAATTTAGGTGAGTTTGGCATAGTTTTCTATGGTTAGTAGCATTTTTTTGTAATTTAAAAGTGATTGGGTTTAGTTTGTTGTGGTAAGGGTTAGTTGGTAATGATTTATGGTAGCCGAAGTAATTTAGGTGAGTTTGGCATAGTTTGCTATGGTTACTAGCATTTTTTTGTAATTTAAAAGTTATTGGGTTTAGTTTGTTGTGGTAAGGGTTAGTTGGTGATGATTTAGAGTAGCCGAAGTAATTTAGGTGAGTCTGGCATAGTTTGTTATGATTTGTACACCTTTTTTTGTAATTTTAAAATGATATGGTTTGATTTGTTTTGGTAAGGGATAGTTGGGGGTGATTTACGGTAGCCGAAGTAATTTAGGTGATTCTGGTTTAGTTTGTTATAATTTTTAGCATTTTTTTGTAATTTTAAAGTGGTTTAGTTTAGTTTGTTGCTTTAAAGTGTAGTTGGGGGTGATTTTTGATAGCCGAAGTAATTTAGGTGAGTTTGACATAGTTTGCTATGGTTAGTAGCATTTTTTTGTAATTTAAAAGTGATTGGGTTTAGTTTTTTGTGGTAAGGGTTAGTTGGTGATGATTTATGGTAGCCGAAGTAATTTAGGTGAGTTTGGCATAGTTTGCTATGGTTACTAGCATTTTTTTGCAATTTAAAAGTGATTGGGTTTAGTTTGTTGTGGTAAGGGTTAGTTGGTGATGATTTAGAGTAGCCGAAGTAATTTAGGTGAGTCTGGCATAGTTTGTTATGATTTGTGCACCTTTTTTTGTAATTTTAAGATGATATGGTTTGGTTTGTTGTGGTAAGGGATAGTTGGGGGTGATTTACATTAGCCGAAGTAATTTATGTGAATCTGGTATAGTTTGTTATGATTTTTAGCATTTTTTTGTAATTTTAAAGTGATTGGGCTTAGTTTGTTGCTGTAAAATGTAGTTGGGGGTGATTTTTGATAGCCGAAGTAATTTAGGTGAGTTTGGCATAGTTTGCTATGGTTAGTAACATTTTCTTGTAATTTAAAAGTGATTGGGTTTAGTTTGTTGTGGTAAGGGTTAGTTGGTGATGATTTATGGTAGCCGAAGTAATTTAGGTGAGTTTGGCATAGTTTGCTATGGTTACTAGCATTTTTTTGTAATTTAAAAGTGATTGGGTTTAGTTTGTTGTGGTAAAGGTTAGTTGGTGATGATTTATGGTAGCCGAAGTAATTTAGGTGAGTTTGGCATAGTTTGCTATGGTTACTAGCATTTTTTTGTAATTTAAAAGTGATTGGGTTTAGTTTGTTGTGGTAAGGGTTAGTTGGTGATGATTTAGAGTAGCCGAAGTAATTTAGGTGAGTCTGGCATAATTTGTTATGATTTGTACACCTTTTTTTGTAATTTTAAGATGATATGGTTTGGTTTGTTGTGGTAAGGGATAGTTGGGGGTGATTTACGGTAGCCGAAGTAATTTAGGTGATTCTGGTATAATTTGTTATAATTTTTAGCATTTTTTTGTAATTTTGAAGTGATTGGGCTTAGTTTGTTGCTGTAAAGTGTAGTTGGGGGTGATTTTTGATAGCCGAAGTAATTTATTTGAGGTTGGCATAGTTTTCTATGGTTAGTAGCATTTTTTTGTAATTTAAAAGTGATTGGGTTTAGTTTGTTGTGGTAAAAGTTAGTTGGTGATGATGTATGGTAGCCGAAGTAATTTAGGTGAGTTTGGCATAGTTTGCTATGGTTACTAGCATTTTTTTGTAATTTAAAAGTGATTGGGTTTAGTTTGTTGTGGTAAGGGTTAGTTGGTGATGATTTAGAGTAGCCGAAGTAATTTAGGTGAGTCTGGCATAATTTGTTATGATTTGTACACCTTTTTTTGTAATTTTAAGATGATATGGTTTGGTCTGTTGTGGTAAGGGATAGTTGGGGGTGATTTACGGTAGCCGAAGTAATTTAGGTGATTCTGGTATAGTTTGTTATAATTTTTAGCATTTTTTTGTAATTTTAAAGTGATTGGGCCTAGTTGGTTGCTGTAAAGTGTAGTTGGGGTTGATTTTTGATAGCCGAAGTAATTTAGGTGAGTTTGGCATAGTTTGCTATGGTTAGTAGCATTTTTTTGTAATTTAAAATTGATTGGGTTTAGTTTGTTGTGGTAAGGGTTAGTTGGTGATGATTTATGGTAGCCGAAGTAATTTAGGTGAGTTTGGCATAGTTTGCTATGGTTACTAGCATTTTTTTGTAATTTAAAAGTGATTGTGTTTAGTTTGTTGTGGTAAGGGTTTGTTGGTGATGATTTAGATTAGCCGAAGTAATTTAGGTGATTCTGGCATAGTTTGTTATGATTTGTACACCTTTTTTTGTAATTTTAAGATGATATGGTTTGGTTTGTTGTGGTAAGGGATAGTTGATAATGATTTACGGTAGCCGAAGTAATTTAGGTGATTCTGGTATAGTTTGTTATGATTTTTAGCATTTTTTTGTAATTTTAAAGTGATTGGGTATGGTTTGTTGCTGTAAAGTGTAGTTGGGGGTAATTTTGGATAGCCGAAGTAATTTAGGTGAGTTTGGCATAGTTTGCTTTGGTTAGTAGCATTTTTTTGTAATTTAAAAATGATTGGGTTTAGTTTGTTGTGGTAAGGGTTAGTTGGTGATGATTTATGGTAGCCGAAGTAATTTAGGTGAGTTTGGACTAGTTTGCTATGGTTACTAGCATTTTTTTGTAATTTAAAAGTGATTGGGTTTAGTTTGTTGTGGTAAGGATTAGTTGGTGATGATTTAGAGTAGCCGAAGTAATTTAGGTGATTCTGGCATAGTTTGTTATGATTTGTACACCTTTTTTTGTAATTTTAAAATGATATGGTTTGGTTTGTTGTGGTAAGGGATAGTTGGGGGTGATTTACGGTAGCCGAAGTAATTTAGGTGATTCTGGTATAGTTTGTTATGATTTTTAGCATTTTTTTGTAATTTTAAAGTGATTGGGCTTAGTTTGTTGCTGTAAAGTGTAGTTGGGGGTGATTTTTGATAGCCGAAGTAATTTAGGTGAGTTTGGCATAGTTTGCTATGGTTAGTAGCATTTTTTTGTAACTTTAAAATGATTGGGCTTAGTTTGTTGCTGTAAAGTGTAGTTGGGGGTGATTTTTGATAGCCGAAGTAATTTAGGTGAGTTTGGCATAGTTTGCTATGGTTAGTAGCATTTATTGTAATTTAAAAGTGATTGGGTTTAGTTTGTTGTGGTAAGGGTTAGTTGGTGATGATTTATGGTAGCCGAAGTAATTTAGGTGAGTTTGGCATAATCTGCTATGGTTACTAGCATTTTTTTGTAATTTAAAAGTGATTGGGTTTAGTTTTTTGTGGTAAGGGTTAGTTGGTGATGATTTATGGTAGCCGAAGTAATTTAGGTGAGTTTGGCATAGTTTGCTATGGTTACTAGCATTTTTTTGTAATTTAAAAGTGATTGGGTTTAGTTTTTTGTGGTAAGGGTTAGTTGGTGATGATTTATTGTAGCCGAAGTAATTTAGGTGAGTTTGGCAAAGTTTGCTATGGTTACTAGCATTTTTTTGCAATTTAAAAGTGATTGGGTTTAGTTTGTTGTGGTAAGGGTTAGTTGGTGATGATTTAGAGTAGCCGAAGTAATTTAGGTGAGTCTGGCATAGTTTGTTATGATTTGTGCACCTTTTTTTGTAATTTTAAGATGACATGGTTTGGTTTGTTGTGGTAAGGGATAGTTGGGGGTGATTTACGGTAGCCGAAGTAATTTAGGTGATTCTGGTATAGTTTGTTATGATTTTTAGCATTTTTTTGTAATTTTAAAGTGATTGGGCTTAGTTTGTTGCTGTAAAATGTAGTTGGGGGTGATTTTTGATAGCCGAAGTAATTTAGGTGAGTTTGGCATAGTCTGCTATGGTTACTAGCATTTTTTTGTAATTTATAAGTGATTGGGTTTAGTTTGTTGTGGTAAGGGTTAGTTGGTGATGATTTATGGTAACCGAAGTAATTTAGGTGAGTTTGGCATAGTCTGCTATGGTTACTAGCTTTTTTTTGTAATTTATAAGTGATTGGGTTTAGTTTGTTGTGGTAAGGGTTAGTTGGTGATGATTTAGAGTAGCCGAAGTAATTTAGGCGAGTCTGGCATAGTTTGTTATGATTTGTATACGTTTTTTTGTAATTTTAAGATGATATGGTTTGGTTTGTTGTGGTAAGGGATAGTTGGGGGTGATTTACGGTAGCCGAAATAATTTAGGTTATTCTGGTATAGTTTGTTATGATTTTTAGCATTTTTTTGTAATTTTAAAGTGATTGGGCTTAGTTTGTTGCTGTAAAGTGTAGTTGGGAGTGATTTTTGATAGCCGAAGTAATTTAGGTGAGTTTGGCATAGTTTGCTATGGTTAGTAGCATGTTTTTGTAATTTAAAAGTGATTGGGTTTAGTTTGTTGTGGTAAGGGTTAGTTGGTGATGATTTATGGTAGCCGAAGTAATTTAGGTGAGTTTGGCATAGTCTGCTATGGTTACTAGCATTTTTTTGTAATTTAAAAGTGATTGGGTTTAGTTTGTTGTGGTAAGGGTTAGTTGGTGATGATTTAGAGTAGCCGAAGTAATTTAGGTAAGTCTGGCATAGTTTGTTATTATTTGTAGACCTTTTTTGTAATTTTAAGATGATATGGTTTGGTTTGTTGTGGTAAGGGATAGTTGGGGGTGATTTACGGTAGCCGAAGTAATTTAAGTGATTCTGGTATAGTTTGTTATGATTTTTAGCATTTTTTTGTAATTTTAAAGTGATTGGGCTTAGTTTGTTGCTGTAAAGTGTAGTTGGGGGTGATTTTTGATAGCCGAAGTAATTTAGGTGAGTTTGGCATAGTTTGCAATAGTTAGTAGCATTTTTTTGTAATTTAAAAGTGATTAGGTTTAGTTTGTTGTGGTAAGGGTTAGTTGGTGATGATTTATGGTAGCCGAAGTAATTTAGGTGAGTTTGGCATAGTTTGCTATGGTTACTAGCATTTTTTTGTAATTTAAAAGTGATTGGGTTTAGTTTGTTGTGGTAAGGGTTAGTTGGTGATGATTTATGGTAGCCGAAGTAATTTAGGTGAGTTTGGCATAGTCTGCTATGGTTACTAGCATTTTTTTGTAATTTAAAAGTGATTGGGTTTAGTTTGTTGTGGTAAGGGTTAGTTGGTGATGATTTAGAGTAGCCGAAGCAATTTAGGTAAGTCTGGCATAGTTTGTTATGATTTATACACCTTTTTTGTAATTTTAAGATGATATGGTTTCGTTTGTTGTGGTAAGGGATAGTTGGGGGTGATTTACGGTAGCCGAAGTAATTTAAGTGATTCTGGTATAGTTTGTTATGATTTTTAGCATTTTTTTCTAATTTTAAAGTGATTGGGCTTAGTTTGTTGCTGTAAAGTGTAGTTGGGGGTGATTTTTGATAGCCGAAGTAATTTAGGTGAGTTTGGCATAGTTTGCTGTGGTTAATAGCATTTTTTTGTAATTTAAAAGTGATTGGGTTTAGTTTGTTGTGGTAAGGGTTAGTTGGTGATGATTTATGGTAGCCGAAGTAATTTAGGTGAGTTTGGCATAGTCTGCTATGGTTACTAGCATTTTTTTGTAATTTAAAAGTGATTGGGTTTAGTTTGTTGTGGTAAGGGTCAGTTGGTGATCATTTATGGTAGCCGAAGTAATTTAGGTGAGTTTGGCATAGTCTGCTATGGTTACTAGCATTTTTTTGTAATTTAAAAGTGATTGGGTTTAGTTTGTTGTGGTAAGGGTTAGTTGGTGATGATTTAGAGTAGCCGAAGTAATTTAGGTAAGTCTGGCATAGTTTGTTATGATTTGTACCCCTTTTTTGTAATTTTAAGATGATATGGTTTGGTTTGTTGTGGTAAGGGATAGTTGGGGGTGATTTACGGTAGCCGAAGTAATTTAAGTGATTCTGGTATAGTTTGTTATGATTTTGAGCATTTTTTTGTAATTTTAAAGTGATTGGGCTTAGTTTGTTGCTGTAAAGTGTAGTTGGGGGTGATTTTTGATAGCCGAAGTAATTTAGGTGAGTTTGGCATAGTTTGCTATGGTTACTAGCATTTTATTGTAATTCAAAAGTGATTGGGTTTAGTTTGTTGTGGTAAGGGTTAGTTGGTGATGATTTAGAGTAGCCGAAGTAATTTAGGTGAGTCTGGCATAATTTGTTATGATTTGTACACCTTTTTTTGTAATTTGAAGATGATATGGTTTGGTTTGTTGTGGTAAGGGATAGTTGGGGGTTATTTACGGTAGCCGAAGTAATTTAGGTGATTCTGGTATAGTTTGTTATGATTTTTAGCATTTTTTTGTAATTTTAAAGTGATTGGGCTTAGTTTGTTGCTGTAATGTGTATTTGGGGGTGATTTTTGATAGCCGAAGTAATTTGGGTGTGTTTGGCATAGTTTGCTATGGTTAGTAGCATTTTTTTGTAATTTAAAAGTGATTGGGTTTAGTTTGTTGTGGTAAGTTTTAGTTGGTGATGATTTATGGTAGCCGAAGTAATTTAGGTGAGTTTGGCATAGTTTGCTATGGTTACTAGCATTTTTTTGTAATTTAAAAGTGATTGGGTTTAGTTTGTTGTGGTAAGGCTTAGTTGGTGATGATTTAGAGTAGCCGAAGTAATTTAGGTAAGTCTGGCATAGTTTGTTATGATTTGTACACCTTTTTTTGAAATTTGAAAATGATATGGTTTGGTTTGTTGTGGTAAGGGATAGTTGTGGGTGATTTACGGTAGCCGAATCAATTTAGGTGATTCTGGTATAGTTTGTTATGATTTTTAGCATTTTTTTGTAATTTAAAGTGATTGGGCTTAGTTTGTTGCTGTAAAGTGTAGTTGGGGGTGATTTTTGATAGCCGAAGTAATTTGGGTGAGTTTGGCATAGTTTGCTATGGTTAGTAGCATTTTTTTGTAATTTAAAAGTGATTGGGTTTAGTTTGTTGTGGTAAGGGTTAGTTGGTGATGATTTATGGTAGCCGAAGTAATTTAGGTGAGTTTGGCATAGTTTGCTATGGTTACTAGCATTTTTTTGTAATTTAAAAGTGATTGGGTTTAGTTTGTTGTGGTAAGGCTTAGTTGGTGATGATTTAGAGTAGCCGAAGTAATTTAGGTAAGTCTGACATAGTTTGTTATGATTTGTACACCTTTTTTTGTAATTTTAAGATGATATGGTTTGGTTTGTTGTGGTAAGGGATAGTTGTGGGTGATTTACGGTAGCCGAAGTAATTTAGGTGATTCTGGTATAGTTTGTTATGATTTTTAGCATTTTTTTGTAATTTAAAGTGATTGGGCTTAGTTTGTTGCTGTAAAGTGTAGTTGGGGGTGATTTTTGATAGCCGAAGTAATTTAGGTGAGTTTGGCATAGTTTGCTATGGTTAGTAATATTTTTTTGCAATTTAAAAGTGATTGGGTTTAGTTTGTTGTGGTAAGGGTTAGTTGGTGATGATTTATGTTAGCCGAAGTAATTAAGGTGAGTTTGGCATAGTTTGCTATGGTTACTAGCATTTTTTTGTAATTTAAAAGTGATTGGGTTTAGTTTGTTGTGGTAAGGGTTAGTTGGTGATGATTTAGAGTAGCCGAAGTAATTTAGGTGAGTCTGGCATAGTTTGTTATGATTTGTACACCTTTTTTTGTAATTTTAAGATGATATGGATTGGTTTGTTGTGGTAAGGGATAGTTGGGGGTGATTTACGGTAGCCGAAGTAATTTAGGTGATTCTGGTATAGTTTGTTATGATTTTTAGCATTTTTTTGTAATTTTAAAGTGATTGGGCTTAGTTTGTTGCTGTAAAGTGTAGTTGGGGGTGATTTTTGATAGCCGAAGTAATTTAGGTGAGTTTGGCATAGTTTGCTATGGTTAGTAGCATTTTTTTGTAATTTAAAAGTGATTGGGTTTAGTTTGTTGTGGTAAGGGTTAGTTGGTGATGATTTATGGTAGCCGAAGTAATTTAGGTGAGTTTGGCATAGTTTGCTATGGTTACTAGAATTTTTTTGTAATTTAAAAGTGTTTGGGTATAGTTTGTTGTGGTAAGGGTTAGTTGGTGATGATTTAGAGTAGCCGAAGTAATTTAGGTGAGTCTGGCATAATTTGTTATGATTTGTACACCTTTTTTTGTAATTTCAAGATGATATGGTTTGGTTTGTTGTGGTAAGGGATAGTTGGGGGTTATTTACGGTAGCCGAAGTAATTTAGGTGATTCTGGTATAGTTTGTTATGATTTTTAGCATTTTTTTGTAATTTTAAAGTGATTGGGCTTAGTTTGTTGCTGTAAAGTGTAGTTGGAAGTGATTTTTTATAGCCGAAGTAATTTAGGTGAGTTTTGCATAGTTTGCTATGGTTAGTAGCATTTTTTTGTAATTTAAAAGTGATTGGGTTTAGTTTGTTGTGGTAAGGGTTAGTTGGTGATGATTTATGGTAGCCGAAGTAATTTAGGTGAGTTTGGCATAGTTTGCTATGGTTACTAGCATTTTTTTGTAATTTAAAAGTGATTGGGTTTAGTTTGTTGTGGTAAGGTTTAGTTGGTGATGATTTAGAGTAGCCGAAGTAATTTAGGTAAGTCTGGCATAGCTTGTTATGATTTGTACACCTTTTTTTGTAATTTTAAGATGATATGGTTTGGTTTGTTGTGGTAAGGGATAGTTGTGGGTGATTTACGGTAGCCGAAGTAATTTAGGTGGTTCTGGTATAGTTTGTTATGATTTTTAGCATTTTTTTGTAATTTAAAGTGATTGGGCTTAGTTTGTTGCTATAAAGTGTAGTTGGGGGTAATTTTTGATAGCCGAAGTAATTTAGGTGAGTTTGGCATAGTTTGCTATGGTTAGTAGCATTTTTTTGTAATTTAAAAGTGATTGGGTTTAGTTTGTTGTGGTAAGGGTTAGTTGGTGATGATTTATGTTAGCCGAAGTAATTAAGGTGAGTTTGGCATAGTTTGCTATGGTTACTAGCATTTTTTTGTAATTTAAAAGTGATTGGGTTCAGTTTGTTGTGGTAAGGGTTAGTTGGTGATGATTTAGAGTAGCCGAAGTAATTTAGGTGAGTCTGGCATAATTTGTTATGATTTGTACACCTTTTTTTGTAATTTCAAGATGATATGGTTTGGTTTGTTGTGGTAAGGGATATTTGGGGGTGATTTACGGTAGCCGAAGTAATTTAGGTGATTCTGGTATAGTTTGTTATGATTTTGAGCATTTTTTTGTAATTTTAAAGTGATTGGGCTTAGTTTGTTGCTGTAAAGTGTAGTTAGGGGTGATTTTTGATAGCCGAAGTAATTTAGGTGAGTTTTTCATAGTTTGCTATGGTTAGTAGCGTTTTTTTGTAATTTAAAAGTGATTGAGTTTAGTTTGTTGTGGTAAGGGTTAGTTGGTGATGATTTATGGTAGCCGAAGTAATTTAGGTGATTCTGGTATAGTTTGTTATGATTTTTAGCATTTTTTTGTAATTTTAAAGTGATTGAGCTTAGTTTGTTGCTGTAAAGTGTAGTTGGGGGCGATTTTTGATAGCCGAAGTAATTTAGGTGAGTTTGGCATAGTTTGCTATGGTTAGTAGCATTTTTTTTAATTTAAAAGGGATTGGGTTTAGTTTGTTGTGGTAAGGGTTAGTTGGTGATGATTTATGGTAGCCGAAGTAATTTAGGTGAGTTTGGCATGGTTTGCTATGGTTACTAGCATTTTTTTGTAATTTAAAAGTGATTGGGTTAATTTGTTGTGGTAAGGGTTAGTTGGTGATGATTTAGAGTAGCCGAAGTAATTTAGGTGAGTCTGGCATAGTTTGTTATGATTTGTACACCTTTTTTTGTAATTTTAAGATGATATGGATTGGTTTGTTGTGGTAAGGGATAGTTGGGGGTGATTTACGGTAGCCGAAGTAATTTAGGTGATTCTGGTATAGTTTGTTATGATTTTTAGCATTTTTTTGTAATTTTAAAGTAATTGGGCTTAGTTTGTTGCTGTAAAGTGTAGTTGGGGGTGATTTTTGATAGCCGAAGTAATTTAGGTGAGTTTGGCATAGTTGGCTATGGTTAGTAGCATTTTTTGTAATTTAAAAGTGATTGGGTTTAGTTTGTTGTGGTAAGGGTTAGTTGGTGATGATTTATGGTAGCCGAAGTAATTTAGGTGAGTTTGGCATAGTTTGCTATGGTTACTAGAATTTTTTTGTAATTTAAAAGTGTTTGGGTATAGTTTGTTGTGCTAAGGGTTAGTTGGTGATGATTTAGAGTAGCCGAAGTAATTTAGGTGAGTCTGGCATAGTTTGTTATGATTTGTACAACTTTTTTTGTAATTTTAAGATGATATGGTTTGGTTTGCTGTGGTAAGGAATAGTTGGGGGTGATTTACGGTAGCCGAAGTAATTTAGGTGATTCTGGTATAGTTTGTTATGATTCTTAGCATTTTTTTGTAATTTTAAAGTGATTGGGCTTAGTTTGTTGCTGTAAAGTGTAGTTGGGGGTGATTTTTGATAGCCGAAGTAATTTAGGTGAGTTTTTCATAGTTTGCTATGGTTAGTAGCATTTTTTTGTAATTTAAAAGTGATTGGGTTTAGTTTGTTGTGGTAAGGGTTAGTTGGTAATGATTTATGGTAGCCGAAGGAATTTAGGTGAGTTTGGCATAGTTTGCTATGGTTAATAGCATTTTTTTGTAATTTAAAAGTGATTGGGTTTAGTTTGTTGTGGTAAGGGTTAGTTGATGATGATTTATGTTAGCCGAAGTAATTAAGGTGAGTTTGGCATAGTTTGCTATGGTTACTAGCGTTTTTTTGTAATTTAAAAGTGATTGGGTTTAGCTTGTTGTGGTAAGGGTTAGTTGGTGATGATTTAGAGTAGCCGAAGAAATTTAGGTGAGTCTGGCATAATTTGTTATGATTTGTACACCTTTTTTTGTAATTTCAAGATAATATGGTTTGGTTTGTTGTGGTAAGGGATAGTTGGGGGTGATTTACGGTAGCCGAAGTAATTTAGGTGATTCTGGTATAGTTTGTTATGATTTTTAGCATTTTTTTGTAATTTTAAAGTGATTGGGCTTAGTTTGTTGCTGTAAAGTGTAATTGGAAGTGATTTTTGATAGCCGAAGTAATTTAGGTGAGTTTTGCATAGTTTGCTATGGTTAGTAGCATTTTTTTGTAATTTAAAAGTGATTGGGTTTAGTTTGTTGTGGTAAGGGTTAGTTGGTGATGATTTATGGTAGCCGAAGTAATTTAGGTGAGTTTGGCATAGTTTGCTATGGTTACTAGCATTTTTTTGTAATTTAAAAGTGATTGGGTTTAGTTTGTTGTGGTAAGGGTTAGTTGGTGATGATTTAGAGTAGCCGAAGTAATTTAGGTGAGTCTGGCATAGTTTGTTATGATTTGTACACCTTTTTTATAGTTTTAAGATGATATGGTTTGGTTTGTTGTGGTAAGGGATAGTTGGGGGTGATTTACGGTAGCCGAAGTAATTTAATTGATTCTGGTATAGTTTGTTATGATTTTTAGCATTTTTTGTAATTTTAAAGTGATTGGGCTTAGTTTGTTGCTGTTAAGTGTAGTTGGGGGTGATTTTTGATAGCCGAAGTAATTTGGGTGAGTTTGGCATAGTTTGCTATGGTTAGTAGCATTTTTTTGTAATTTAAAAGTGATTGGGTTTAGTTTGTTGTGGTAAGGGTTAGTTGGTGATGATTTATGGTAGCCGAAGTAATTTAGGTGTGTTTGGCATAGTTTGCTATGGTTACTAGCATTTTTTTGTAATTTAAAAGTGATTGGGTTTAGTTTGTTGTGGTAAGGGCTAGTTGGTGATGATTTAGAGTAGCCGAAGTAATTTAGGTAAGTCTGGCATAGTTTGTTATGATTTGTACACCTTTTTTTGTAATTTTAAGATGATATGGTTTGGTTTGTTGTGGTAAGGGATAGTTGTGGGTGATTTACGGTAGCCGAAGTAATTTAGGTGATTCTGGTATAGTTTGTTATAATTTTTAGCATTTTTTTGTAATTTAAAGTGATTGGGCTTAGTTTGTTGCTGTAAAGTGTAGTTGGGGGTAATTTTTGATAGCCGAAGTAATTTAGGTGAGTTTGGCATAGTTTGCTATGGTTAGTAGCATTTTTTTGTAATTTAAAAGTGATTGGGTTTAGTTTGTTGTGGTAAGGGTTAGTTGGTGATGATTTATGTTAGCCGAAGTAATTAAGGTGAGTTTGGAATAGTTTGCTATGGTTACTAGCATTTTTTTGTAATTTAAAAGTGATTGGGTTTAGTTTGTTGTGGTAAGGGTTAGTTGGTGATGATTTAGAGTAGCCGAAGTAATTTAGGTGAATCTGGCATAATTTGTTATGATTTGTACACCTTTTTTTGTAATTTCAAGATGATATGGTTTGGTTTGTTGTGGTAAGGGATAGTTGGGGGTGATTTACGGTAGCCGAAGTAATTTAGGTGATTCTGGTATAGTTTGTTATGATTTTTAGCATTTTTTTGTAATTTTAAAGTGATTGGGCTTAGTTTGTTGCTGTAAAGTGTAGTTGGGGGTGATTTTTGTTAGCCGAAGTAATTTAGGTGAGTTTGGCATAGTTTGCTATGGTTAGTAGCATTTTTTTGTAATTTAAAAGTGATTGGGTTTAGTTTGTTGTGGTAAGGGTTAGTTGGTGATGATTTATGGTAGCCGATGTAATTTAGGTGAGTTTGGCATAGTTTGCTATGGTTACTAGAATTTTTTTGTAATTTAAAAGTGTTTGGGTATAGTTTGTTGTGGTAAGGGTTAGGTGGTGATGATTTAGAGTAGCCGAAGTAATTTAGGTGAGTCTGGCATAATTTGTTATGATTTGTACACCTTTTTTTGTAATTTCAAGATGATATGGTTTGGTTTGTTGTGGTAAGGGATAGTTGGGGGTGATTTACGGTAGCCGAAGTAATTTAGGTGATTCTGGTATAGTTTGTTATAATTTTGAGCATTTTTTTGTAATTTTAAAGTGATTGGGCTTAGTTTGTTGCTGTAAAGTGTAGTTGGGGGTGATTTTTGATAGCCGAAGTAATTTAGGTGAGTTTTTCATAGTTTGCTATGGTTAGTAGCGTTTTTTTGTAATTTAAAAGTGATTGGGTTTAGTTTGTTGTGGTAAGGGTTAGTTGGTGATGATTTATGGTAGCCGAAGTAATTTAGGTGATTCTGGTATAGTTTGTTATGATTTTTAGCATTTTTTTGTAATTTTAAAGTGATTGAGCTTAGTTTGTTGCTGTAAAGTGTAGTTGGGGGCGATTTTTGATAGCCGAAGTAATTTAGGTGAGTTTGGCATAGTTTGCTATGGTTAGTAGCATTTTTTTTAATTTAAAAGGGATTGGGTTTAGTTTGTTGTGGTAAGGGTTAGTTGGTGATGATTTATGGTATCCGAAGTAATTTAGGTGAGTTTGGCATAGTTTGCTATAGTTACTAGCATTTTTTTGTAATTTAAAAGTGATTGGGTTAATTTGTTGTGGTAAGGGTTAGTTGGTGATGATTTAGAGTAGCCGAAGTAATTTAGGTGAGTCTGGCATAATTTGTTATGATTTGTACACCTTTTTTTGTAATTTTAAGATGATATGGTTTGGTTTGTTGTGGTAAGGAATAGTTGGGGGTGATTTACGGTAGCCGAAGTAATTTATGTGATTCTGGTATAGTTTGTTATGATTCTTAGCATTTTTTTGTAATTTTAAAGTGATTGGGCTTAGTTTGTTGCTGTAAAGTGTAGTTGGGGGTGATTTTTGATAGCCGAAGTAATTTAGGTGAGTTTTTCATAGTTTGCTATGGTTAGTAGCATTTTTTTGTAATTTAAAAGTTATTGGGTTTAGTTTGTTGTGGTAAGGGTTAGTTGGTGATGATTTATGGTAGCCGAAGTAATTTAGGTGAGTTTGGCATAGTTTGCTATGGTTAATAGCATTTTTTTGTAATTTAAAAGTGATTGGGTTTAGTTTGTTGTGGTAAGGGTTAGTTGGTGATGATTTAGAGTAGCCGAAGTAATTTAGGTGAGTCTGGAATAATTTGTTATGATTTGTACACCTTTTTTTGTAATTTCAAGATGATATGGTTTGGTTTGTTGTGGTAAGGGATAGTTGGGGGTGATTTACGGTAGCCGAAGTAATTTAGGTGATTCTGGTATAGTTTGTTATGATTTTTAGCATTTTTTTGTAATTTTAAATTGATTGGGCTTAGTTTGTTGCTGTAAAGTGTAGTTGGAAGTGATTTTTGATAGCCGAAGTAATTTAGGTGAGTTTTGCATAGTTTGCTATGGTTAGTAGCATTTTTTTGTAATTTAAAAGTCATTGGGTTTAGTTTGTTGTGGTAAGGGTTAGTTGGTGATGATTTAGAGTAGCCGAAGTAATTTAGGTAAGTCTGGCATAGTTTGTTATGATTTGTACACCTTTTTTTGTAATTTTAAGATGATATGGTTTGGTTTGTTGTGGTAAGGGATAGTTGTGGGTGATTTACGGTAGCCGAAGTAATTTAGGTGATTCTGGTATAGTTTGTTATAATTTTTAGCATTTTTTTGTAATTTAAAGTGATTGGGCTTAGTTTGTTGCTGTAAAGTGTAGTTGGGGGTAATTTTTGATAGCCGAAGTAATTTAGGTGAGTTTGGCATAGTTTGCTATGGTTAGTAGCATTTTTTTGTAATTTAAAAGTCATTGGGTTTAGTTTGTTGTGGTAAGGGTTAGTTGGTGATGATTTATGTTAGCCGAAGTAATTAAGGTGAGTTTGGCATAGTTTGCTATGGTTACTAGCATTTTTTTGTAATTTAAAAGTGATTGGGTTTAGTTTGTTGTGGTAAGGGTTAGTTGGTGATGATTTAGAGTAGCCGAAGTAATTTAGGTGAGTCTGGCATAATTTGTTATGATTTGTACACCTTTTTTTGTAATTTCAAGATGATATGGTTTGGTTTGTTGTGGTAAGGGATAGTTGGGGGTGATTTACGGTAGCCGAAGTAATTTAGGTGATTCTGGTATAGTTTGTTATGATTTTTAGCATTTTTTTGTAATTTTAAAGTGATTGGGCTTAGTTTGTTGCTGTAAAGTGTAGTTGGGGGTGATTTTTGTTAGCCGAAGTAATTTAGGTGAGTTTGGCATAGTTTGCTATGGTTAGTAGCATTTTTTTGTAATTTAAAAGTGATTGGGTTTAGTTTGTTGTGGTAAGGGTTAGTTGGTGATGATTTATGGTAGCCGATGTAATTTAGGTGAGTTTGGTATAGTTTGCTATGGTTACTAGAATTTTTTTGTAATTTAAAAGTGTTTGGGTATAGTTTGTTGTGGTAAGGGTTAGTTGGTGATGATTTAGAGTAGCCGAAGTAATTTAGGTGAGTCTGGCATAGTTTGTTATGATTTGTACACCTTTTTTTGTAATTTTAAGATGATATGGTTTGGTTTGTTGTGGTAAGGGATAGTTGGGGGTGACTTACGGTAGCCGAAGTAATTTAGGTGATTCTGGTATAGTTTGTTATGATTCTTAGCATTTTTTTGTAATTTTAAAGTGATTGGGCTTAGTTTGTTGCTGTAAAGTGTAGTTGGGGGTGATTTTTGATAGCCGAAGTAATTTAGGTGAGTTTTTCATAGTTTGCTAAGGTTAGTAGCGTTTTTTTGTAATTTAAAAGTGATTGGGTTTAGTTTGTTGTGGTAAGGGTTAGTTGGTGATGATTTATGGTAGCCGAAGTAATTTAGGTGATTCTGGTATAGTTTGTTATGATTTTTAGCATTTTTTTGTAATTTTAAAGTGATTGGGCTTAGTTTGTTGCTGTAAAGTGTAGTTGGGGGCGATTTTTGATAGCCGAAGTAATTTAGGTGAGTTTGGCATAGTTTGCTATGGTTAGTAGCATTTTTTTGTAATTTAAAAGTGATTGGGTTTAGTTTGTTGCGGTAAGGGTTAGTTGGTGATGATTTATGTTAGCCGAAGTAATTTAGGTGAGTTTGGCATAGTTTGCTATGGTTACTAGCATTTGTTTGTAATTTAAAAGTGATTGGGTTTAGTTTGTTGTGGTAAGGGTTAGTTGGTGATGATTTAGAGTAGCCGAAGTAATTTAGGTGAGTCTGGCATAGTTTGTTATGATTTGTACACCTTTTTTTGTAATTTTAAGATGATATGGTTTGGTTTGTTGTGGTAAGGGATAGTTGGGTGTGATTTACGGTATCCGAATTAATTTAGGTGATTCTGGTATAGTTTGTTATGATTTTTAGCATTTTTTTCTAATTTTAAAGTGACTGGGCTTAGTTTGTTGCTGTAAAGTGTAGTTGGGGGTGATTTTTGATAGCCGAAGTAATTAGGTGAGTTTGGCATAGTTTGCTATGGTTAGTAGCATTTTTTTGTAACTAGCTGAATGTACCCGGCGTTGCCCGGACGTAGATGAAATAAACACAGTGTTGACAAAAGTGGTGTATTGGCGATGTTGACTAATCGACATTATAATACAATGGGAATGCTCTACCTTGCCTATCACAAAATAAACAAATTTGCTGCAATTAACCTGCGTTGGCAGGACTTCAATATGATTTGGACAAAGAGGATACCTTGGTTGATATCTGAGATGAAAAATCTTGAATAGACTATTTAGGCAAAGACGCAGTTTGGAAGTGTTCTATAAGCGATTCCAGGAAATCGTAATTAACGTTCGGGAAAATAAAAGTTTACAAATTAGCTGATCATGTTATGATAAAGTTGAAAACACAATGGAAACATTTCTCCTGCTGCAGTCACCTTACAAACGGAACAGTATGTGGATGATTTTGACTTATCTTCAGCGTAAACAAACTCTTCAGCATAATTATCTCCTTCTGAACTGCACAAAAATTATTAAAACCTGGCCGCAACTTGTTTGACAATTAAAGTGCGAACCTTTTGAGCTCACTTTCCAGTATTAAAATGTCAATACCAATACCATAGATAGTAAAAAAGATATCCATCACCTTTCACGGGAATAATACGGTGTGGTATTTGTACATCGCTATATTTTCAAACTTCTCCATATTAGTTATAAATGATGTACAGCAATAATGAACAGAATGGCAAATTTGGTGAAGAACAAATACACCACTATCATTAACTGAACGTAAAAATTTTGCGTACGAAAATAAGTGAAGTCCGGTCCGACGCTGGAAATTTTTCGAAAATCGATTGGGGAGAGTTTTGGTTAACGGCAAGAACAAATCGGGAATATTATATTAAAATATTTTATTTAATAGCGATAGAACTTCGAATACCGATGCGTCGCCTCGACCTTGGCGACGTTGAGTACCAGCGTTCCAGACGCTGAAGCAGCAATTTTCACAATTATATGAGGTGCACGTGCCTAGTGCGTATAAAAACAACTAGCTGAATGTACCCGGCGTTGCCCGGACGTAGATTAAATAAACGCAGTGTTGACAAAAGTGGTGTATTTGTGATGTAGACTAATCGACATTATAATACAATTAAACAGGAATGCTCTACTTTTCCAATCACAAAATAAACAAATTTGCTGAAATTAACCTGCATTGCCAGGACCGGGTACTTCAATATGATTTGGAAAATGACGATAATTTCGTTTCTGGGTGCAAGCTCCTTTTTTTTCACTCTTTTTCACTCTTCAAGAGAAGGAGAGTTGACAGAGAAGCTGAACTATTCCAAATTATTCCCATTTAGTTCTCTAACAACGGTAAAGAATGTCGTCGAAGAATGTTGAAATATATAAATACATAACTTCACACCATAAAAACGATGTATTTAGTGTAGTTTCGGATGATAAGGTTTTTTTTGGGGATTGTTTTGAATGGTTATTGATGGTTGGCGGGGTTTAGCTTTGGCGGATTAAACGAAACTATTGGTAATTTTAATGTGATTGGGTTTAGTTTGGCTTGGTAAGAAGTGGTTGGGGTGATATAGCGGAAGTCGAAGTAATTTATGCGAGTTTAGCGTAGTTTGCTTGTAATTCGTAATTTTTTTACATTTTAAGTTGATGTGGGGTAGTTTGGAATGGCAAGTGTATGATTTTTGAGAGTAGTTTGGAATGGTACATTATGTTTAGGGGTGTTTAACGTATTCAGTTAAAATATACAGAAAATTTGGTAATTTTAAAATGAACAATTATAGTGCGAACCTCTTGAGCTTTATTTTCGATAATAAAATGCAATAGGAAAGATAGTAAAAAAGACTATTTCCATCACTTTTCAGAGGAATTATACGTGGTGGTATTTGTACCCCGCTTACTATTCCTCCATCTTAGTTATAAATAATGCAGAACAATAATGAACACAATGTACATAAAATAAATAGTGTAAATCGTGTATAAGCACACATTACTTATGATGTCAGTGAAATCCGGTAAAACTGCAAATTTCGGATTTTGGCCGGAGCAGGTTTGGTGAAGATCAAATACACCACTATCATTAAATGAACGTAAAAATTAGCGTACGGTATATAAGTGGAGTCCGGTACGACGATGGTAATTATTCGAAAATCGATTGGGGAGATATTTACTTAACGTCAAGAACAAATCGGGAATATTATATTAAAAAAATTTATTTAATAGCAATAGAACTTCGAATATTGATGCGTCGCCTCGACCTTGGCGACGTTGAGTACCAGCGTTCCAGACGCTGAAGCAGCAATTTTAACAATTATATTAGGTGCACGTGCCTAGTGCGTATTAAAAGAATTTGGATTACCAAATAATACTCGCGCAGGTGTACTCGACTGGCCCGTCATAATTTGCACAAAATGAATTAACATACTAAAGTAAATAAATATTTTGACGAGAATGTGGTGGGTGTAAAAATCTTATTCGGCCTCTCCGACAAACTAACACTTGTTTACATTAACATGCATGCCTTCATGGACCTGTGACGAATTACAAACAAATATCTAAATTTCAAGTGTTCCATTTGATTTCGTTTCTGGATGCAAGCGGTTTTTTTCACTCTTGTCAGTCTGAACTTATTACATAGTGATATTTTTACATCCAGGTGCCCTAAATTTATTTTGCCGCTGATTTCAAAAATTTTTCTGGAAGGAAAGTAGTCAGCAGTGGGGCTCGTCAGGGGTGGCAGGGTTGGCAGTGCCACTCCAAGTATAAATTTACTATCGAACACAAAATTAGTTCTGTAATTCAGTTGCAGAATTATGAATTTTTCAGATATTTTCACGAAAATTTAGCGCTTACACCGCCACTGGGATGAATGTCAGTGATATCTGGTACATACAACGGTGAAAATTTCGGGGCAAATTTGGTGAAAAACAAATACACCACTATCATTAACTAAACGTAAAAATTAGCGTACAAATATAAGTGGAGTCCGGTCCGATGCTGATAATTTTTCGAAAATTGATTGGGGGCAGATTTGGTTAACGCGAGGATCAAATGTTAAATTAAAATACTTTATTTGATAGCGGTAGACCTTCGAACACTGATGCGTCGCCTCATCGAATTTGGCGACTTTGCGAACAGTTTCCGACGCTGGAGCAGCAATTTTCACAATTGTAGTTGTGTTAAAATTAAACACCGCGATCGAGTACTGCTCCACACGCTGAACCAGCAATTCTCGAATTCTAAGAAACGAAAAGAAAGGCTTATCCAACGCTTGGTATGTGCGAATTTCTGCATAGACACTCAATCAAACTAAATCGAGCATCGCCTTTTCACGTTTCTGACCTTGCCCTTGACGTGGCAGGCTCCAGCTGCTTCAATAATGTAAAAATCTTATTCGGCCTCTCCAATAAACTCACATTTGTTTACATTAACACGCATTCCCTCAGGGACTTGTGACGAACTACAAACAAATATTTCAACTTCAAGTGTTCCATTTAATTTCGTTTCTGGGTGCAAGCTCCTTTCTTTTCACTCTAGTCAGTCTAAACTTATTACACAGAGTTATATTTTCAAATCCAGGCGCCCTAAAGAATTTTGTCGTTGTTTTCAAAAGTTTCAAGAGAAGGAGAGTTGACATAGAAGCTAAATTATTCCAAATTATTCCCATTTAGTTCGCTGACAACGTTAAAGACAATGTTGAAATATATAAATACAAAATTTTACACCATAAAAACGAAGTATTTAGGAATTAGGTATAAAAAAAGTTGAAGTTATTCTTCGCTTTTCCGGTATTAAAAATGCAATAGGAAAGATAGTAAGAAAGACTATTTCCATCACTTTTCACGGGAATTATACGTGGTGGTATTTGTTCTCCGCTTACTATTAGATTTTCAAACTGCTCCATCTTAGTTATAAATAATGCAGAACAATAATGAACGCAATGTACGTAAAATAAATAGTGTAAATAAATCGTGTATAAGCATACAATACTTAAGCGTATGATGTCAGTGAAAATTTCGGATTTCGGCCGGAGCAGGTTTGGTGAAGAACAAATACACCGCTATCATTAACTGAACGTAAAAATTAGCGTACGAAAATAAGTGAAGTCCGGTCCGACGCTGGAAATTTTTCGAAAATCGATTGGGGAGAGTTTTGGTTAACGGCAAGAACAAATCGGGAATATTATATTTAAATAATTTATTTAATATCGATAGAACTTTGAATACCGATGCGTCGCCTTGACCTTGGCGACGTTGAGTACCAGCGATCCAGACGCTGAAGCAGCAATTTTCACAATTATATGAGGTGCACGTGCCTAGTGCGTATAAAAACAATTTGGATAACAAAAGAGATTAATTTGTATGTACCAAATAATACTCGCACAGGTGTACTCGTATGGCCCGTCATAATTTTCACAAAATCAATTTAAGAAATTAACATTCTAAAGTAAATAAATTTTTTGACAGGAATGTTAAAAATCTTATTCGGTCTCTCCGACAAACTAACACTTGTTTACGTTAACATGCATTCCTTCATGGACCTGTGACGAATTACAAACAAATATCGAAATTTCAAGTGTTCCATGTCAGTCTGAACTTATTACACAGTGATATTTTCACATTCAGGCGCCCTAAATTATTTTGACGTTGATTTATAAAGTTTCCCTGGAAGGAGAGTAGTCAGCAGGTGCCTCGTCAGGGGTGGCAGGGTTGGCAATGCCACTCCAAGTATAAATTTACTATCGAACACAAAGATAGTTCTGATTCAATTGCAGAATTTCGAATTTTTCAGATATTTTTACGAAACTCTAGCGCTTACACCGCCTTTATACCTCTTTAAAGTTAAAAACCATAGAGCTGTTTATACAAATGCACGCATGTTGAAAAGGTAGGGCTTGCCCCGTCAGCGTGTTGCAATTCAGAAATACCTTTATGTTTGCATCTCAACTGGAACAAATATTTATTGGAAGGTGGAAGAGAATCAAAATAGGTATCGGCATATTTAATATTCAGAATAACTACTATTAGTCGGAACAATATATTTTATGTGCAGATATTTATTAATATTTTATGATTTAATACCCTGAGGGTTGAGATACCTACCGGGGGCGTCCCCAGGTGGTGGATAGGGGAACGGTGGATGCCTTTACGGGCTGAAACTAGTGGGAGTAAGTAGGGAAGCCTCAGGAGTAAAACCCTGCATGGTGGAACGAAAACAACCGCCGCCAACCATCTCCCACGTGTTTGTGCCGTGCGTGGCGTCCCGTGACGGAGGATGAAAGGATCCTGGTGGTTGAGTTGGGCCCAGGTACGCCTGGAGTCCCAGCAACACACCACTTTGGCCTGGATTTCTCCTAGACGGGCGGTCGGAACTAACCCACTCCGATCAACCGGCTGTGTCGTCCCGTCAGAGGGCCGATAGGGTGAGACTTCTGGAGGCAGAGGGGCGCGTGGGAGACTGCGAAGCTGGGCACCGGTGGCTCCGGTGTACAGCGACGCACAACCTCCTCTCTGCGTTGCTCGCCTCTGGGGTCTATATCCAAACAGTAGCCCTGACGTCCACATGGGCTTGCCATGTGGCGTCCCCGTATGGGACTCCGTGGTGGGTGGGGAGCTGGGAGGATGAAACCTCAAACTCAGGTATGGACAATACAAAAGCCAACCAAAAAACAGTGGCTGAGCGCCAACGCTCGCCACAACCACCAACAGTGGCAGAGCAGCCATGCTCGCCACAAAAAACATCCGTCTCCTCGCAGGAACGGAAAGAAGGCCGACGCAGAGGGAAGCGACTCTGTGGGGCGGAGGTCAAGAGGAGGAAGAAGGCAAAAATGCAGGCTGCTTCCCAAGCACAGCTGCCCTCTACCTCTGGCGGACCAAAACAAGCGCAGGTAGTGCCTCCCAAAGGTGTGCCGCCTCCGAAAAGGGGACAACATCCCCCCAAGGAGGCTAGGAACCCTAGTGGAGTGCCGCCGGCGTCGACAAAAACCAGGGGAGCAAACCCCCCCTCGAAAAAACGCAGCCGGTCGGATAATTCGTCGGAGGTGACGCCGAGACGTCACAAAAGGACCAGAACGGCCCCTCCACCGACCAGTTATAAAGAAGCAGCCACGAGCCACCTCAAAGTTGCAATAATAGATAGGAGCAACCCCCTCGGCAAAATAACCGCAGAGAGGGCCGCTCTTGTCAAACGAGCCATGACGGAGGCCCTCGACAAAACAATACTGTCGCCTTCGTCAAGCTCGCAAACTCCAACGTTCAAGTCGTGGACATACTCTGGTGAGATAATCAGGGTTGTCTGCGACAACGACAAAGGAATACAGTGGCTTAAGGCCACTGTAAACACCCTAAAGCCCTGGAAGGACGCGGAGCTTGCCGTCATCCGTTCGGACCAGCTTCCTAGGCTGACGAAGGCATCGCTCTGGATCCCTGAGGAGGAGGAAACTCCCCTCGCCGAGAAGGAGCTTGTCATCCGTCGCCTAGCGAGTCAGAACGTGGAGGTGACGGTGAGCAAATGGTGCGTCTTCCACCATGAGGCGAAGACCAACCCGCGGGGGCATCTCCTCGTCTTCGGCATCGGAGATGAGGACATGAAGACCCTAAGAGAGGAAGGCATGAAAATTTCTTATCTCTTCCGCCACCTCACCCTTAGGGTCAAAAAGGAAGAACCAGGAAAGGAGGAAGCAGCAACACACGAAGCTGCACCTCCAGACCTGGAAACAACAGCGGCCAAGGCAGCCTCCCCACAAGGGATGGAAACCGAGGCCACCAACTAAAAACAACCACCAGGCAGCCCAATGGGCACTGCAAATAAGGAGGTAAAAATAGTCCAGTGCAATCTGCACCATAGCAGGGCTGCAACGGCAACTTTATGCCGGCACCTGGACATGGATCAGAATGCACTGGCACTAATTCAGGAACCCTGGATAGTCAAATCCAAGATTTCAGGGTTATCAAAACTAACTGGACGTACTTTTAGCACGCCCACTACAGAGAAGCCGAGGACAGCGGTCTACGTCCCTCGGCATATAAAAACCGAACCACTCCAACACCTGTCAACATCTGACCTAACGGCCGTAAAGGTGGAATGGGTAGTGGCCGGCAAACCGACCGTTTTAGTCCTAGCTTCAGCGTACCTCCCAATAGACGCGACCATCCCACCACCAACAAGGGAACTGGAGGACCTGATAGCGTACTGTCACTCCCAGAAATGGGAAGTCATCGTGGGATGCGACGCAAACGCACACCACGTGACCTGGGGCAGTAAGGACAACAACGCAAGGGGTGAGTCTCTTTTCGATTACATAAGCGGAAACAGCCTCTGCATCACCAACAGAGGCTGCGTTCCGACATTTGTCAACGCTAAGAGTCAAACTGTAATAGATATAACGATCGCTACGGCGCACATATCGAGAACAATCCGCAACTGGCGCGTATCAGATTCGATTACGATGTCTGACCACCAATGGATAAAATTCGAAATCGACCTCACTAGGACACCCGCGAGATTGTTTAGGGACCCCCGAAGGACAGACAGAGATAAATATCTTAGTCAACTCCGGGAGGGACTTAAGCATACACAATGTCGCGCACCTAACAGCTGCGTCGAAATAGAACAATATGTCAAGGACATACAAAATAAGATTAAAAAAGCTTTTGAAACATCCTGCCCCCTGAGGACATCGGCTCAACCTGGAGAAGCTACCAAATGGTGGACCCAGGAATTGAGCGACCTCAAAATTAGAACTCGGGCAGCTTTCAACAAAGCCAAACGAAAGGGACCCGGCTCAGACTGGGACCAATACAAAACACTTCTAAGAGAGTTTAAAAAAACAGTCAGGAAAAGACAAAGAGCAGCGTGGAGAGCCTACTGCGAAGAGATCGAAAATCACTCGCAGGTGGCAAGACTTTATAAGATCCTCGCAAAAGATAAGGAGCACGACTTGGGTCTCCTAACCAAGGAGGATGGTACACGAACCACCGACCTACAAGAAAGCCTAGAGCTGCTTATGCAGACTCACTTCCCGGACTCGGTTCCAACCGAACGGGAAGAATGGCCAGATGAACCTGACACCAACCCTTCGGATCCGGAATGGGAATTTTCAGAACGAATTGTTGGAGAAGATAGAATAAGATGGGCACTACAGAGCTTCTCCCCATTCAAATCACCAGGAAGCGACGGCATACATCCAGCACTACTCCAATGGGGCCTGGAAGAACTGCTGCCGCACCTGGTGGGACTGTTCAGGTCGTGCCTTGCACACCAGTACATCCCAAAAGACTGGAGAGAGGTAAAAGCCGTGCTCATCCCAAAAGCGGGGAGAATGGATTACACCACCCCCAAAGCATACCGGTCCATAAGCCTGACCTCGTTCTTACTAAAGACGATGGAAAGACTGTGCGAACGCCACCTGAGGGAAACAATTGCTGACACATTGCATCCCAACCAACAGGCATACACTCCAGGCAGATCCACCGACAGTGCCCTACACTTGGTCACCAGTCGGATTGAAAGATCGTTGGACAACAAAGAGTCCACCCTGGGTATATTTCTAGACATAGAAGGTGCATTTGATAAAACCACCTTCCAAAAGATTGATGCAGCCCTGACGGAAAGGAACGTACACCCCACCATCCGGGGCTGGATAGCAAACATGCTCTCAAACAGAGCAGTAAAAATCAGTGTGGGAGACAAGATGGTGAGATGTAAAGTCGCGAGAGGCTGTCCGCAGGGCGGAGTTTTATCTCCGCTGCTGTGGAACTTAGTTCTCGACAGTCTTTTGCGTCGACTCAACTCCCAAGGCTTCTACACCATTGCATACGCAGACGATTTAACAATCCTGCTTAGTGGTAAGTTCGAAAGCATCCTGTGCGACAGAGCACAGGAGGCGCTGAGAATAACTGAAAAATGGTGCAGAGAACACACTCTGTCTGCAAACCCCAGGAAGACAGAGATGGTTCTCTTCACGAAAAAAAGAAAGACGGAGAAGCTAAAAGCACCAAGCTTTCTAAACACAAAACTAAGCTTTGCGACCGAAGTGAAATACCTTGGAGTAACCTTTGATAGCAAGCTAACATGGAACCTTCACATCGACAGAAGGATAAAAAAGGCGTACATCTTCTACGAGCAGTGCCGCAGGACCGTGGGGAAAACCTGGGGAATGAAACCCAAGGTCCTGATGTGGGTATACACTGCAATTGTGAGACCGATGATTGCCTATGGTAGCGTCGTCTGGTGGCCAAAAAGTCAACAGACAACAGCCAAACACAAACTTAGCCGACCACAGAGAACCGCATGTCTGTGCATAACCGGCGCTATGCGGACAACACCGACACGAGCGATGGAAGTGATGTTGTGCTTGCCACCTCTTGATATCTATCTCGAGGAAACGGCACTGACAACGATGGCACGCCTCAAGAGTTTCGGTGTACAGTCCAGCGTAGGATGTGGCGAGATAAGGCGCCGACTGTGGGATGAGGCGGTCAAGAAGATACCTCAACTACAGGCAGGCACCAACGATATCTCCCCCCAGTTTGTCTTTAACAAACCCTACGCAATCGACATAAAACCAAACGAAACATCCGATGAAGAGACCATAAAGGTCTTCACGGATGGATCGAAAAAGAAAGAAGGAGCGGGCTGTGGAATATTTTCAAGAAGCCTGCGAATTCGAAGCAGCTGGACTATGGATAAATACGCCAGCGTAACGGATACCGAGCTGGCAGGTATATCCATAGCCGCAAAAGAAATTGCACGCAGACAGGCCAGCGGCAAAAAGATACGAATCTACACAGATAGTAGACAAGCACTACTGTCCCTTCAAAGATACAAAACTGTATCGAGGGCAGTATTAGAAACCCATAAAGCGCTCGCGGAGATCGCCACAGCGAACACAATTTCTGTTTGCTGGGTTAGAGGCCACGCGGAAAACATGGGTAACATAAAAGCTGACGAGTTGGCGGCGAGGGCAGCCAAAAGAAAGATCTTAGGCCCCTCAAATACGCTATCAACCTCAGCAAGAACAAAACTTATAAAGGAAAACACCCACTCTCAATTCAAAGAGAGATGGGATGACACAACCAGCTGTCGCCATGCCAAGGAATTACTAATGTATCCTAGCAAGGACGCAGCAAACAAATTTTTGACAATGACCAAGAAGAACCTGCGCCTCGCGACTGGCATTCTGACCGGGCACTGTCATTTAAGAAAACACCTTCACCAAATGAAGCTAGAACACACACCACTTTGTAGAGGATGTGAACAAGAAGACGAAACAGTGCAGCACGTACTTTGCGAATGCACTGCGCTTTCGTCCATCAGAGAATCCATACTTGGGGACAAATGGCCATCAATGGCCAACATAAGGGAGATCCCCCTGGGCACGGTGGTCAACTATTTCAACCAAATAGGATGGCTATCGACCCAGCTGGAGTGATTCCCTAACGGAGGCAGGACAAGGGGCCCGCTGGGGCCTAAGTCCAGTGGTCGCACAGACTACCCTCCACTAATTTACATACATACATATGATTTAATACGATAAGGCATTTATAAATAACACAACCAAATAGAAGATTTTGATTGAAAACGATTATTAATTTATGGTAGCCGAAGTAACTTAAGTGAGTTTGGCATAGCTTGCTATGTTTTGTAGCATTTTTGTAATTTTAAAGTAATTAGGCTAATTTTGTGGCGGTAAGGGGTAGTTGGGGGTGATTTATGGTAGCCGAAGTAATTTAGGTGAGTTTGGTATAGTTTGCTATGGTTTGTAGCATTTTTTGTAATTTTAAAGTGATTGGGCTTATTTTGGGATGGTAAGGGGTAGTTGGGGGTGATTTATGGTAGCCGAATTAATTTAGGTGAGTTAGGCATAGTTTGCTATAATTTGTTGAATATTTTGTAATTTTAAAGTGATTGGGTTTATTTTGGGGGTGGTAAGGGGTAGTTCGGGGTGATTTATGGTAGCCGAAGTAATTTAGGGGAGTTTGGCATAGTTTGCTATGGTTTGTAGAATTTTTTTGTAATTTTAAAGTGATTGGGCTTTTTTTGGGGTAGTAAGGGGTTGTTGGGGGTGATTTATAGAAGCCAAAGTAATTCAAGTGAGTTTGGCATAGTTTGCTATGGTTTGTAGCATTTTTTTGTAATTTTAAAGTGATTGGGCTTATTTTGGGGGTGGTAAGGGGTAGTTGGGGGTGATTTATGGTAGCCGAAGTAATTTAGGTGAGTTAGGCATTGTTTGCTATGATTTGTTGAATATTTTGTAATTTTAAAGTGATTGGGCTTTTTTTGGGGTTGTAAGGGGTTGTTGGGGGTGATTTATAGAAGCCAAAGTAATTTAAGTGAGTTTGGCATAGTTTGCTATGGTTTGTAGCATTTTTTGTAATTTTAAAGTGATTGGGCTTATTTTGGGATGGTAAGGGGTAGTTGGGGGTGATTTATGGTAGCCGAATTAATTTAGGTGAGTTAGGCATAGTTTGCTATAATTTGTTGAATATTTTGTAATTTTAAAGTGATTGGGTTTATTTTGGGGGTGGTAAGGGGTAGTTCGGGGTGATTTATGGCAGCCGAAGTAATTTAGGGGAGTTTGGCATAGTTTGCTATGGTTTGTAGAATTTTTTTGTAATTTTAAAGTGATTGGGCTTTTTTTGGGGTAGTAAGGGGTTGTTGGGGGTGATTTATAGAAGCCAAAGTAATTCAAGTGAGTTTGGCATAGTTTGCTATGGTTTGTAGCATTTTTTGTAATTTTAAAGTGATTGGGCTTATTTTGGGGCGGTAAGGGGTAGTTGGGGGTGATTTATGGTAGCCGATGTAATTTAGGTGAGTTAGGCATAGTTTGCTATGGTTTGTAGCATTTTTTTGTAATTTTAAAGTGATTGGGCTTATTTTGGGGTAGTAAGGGGTTGTTGGGGGTGATTTATGTTAGCCGAAGTAATTTAGGTGAGTTTGGCATAGTTTGCTACGGTTTGTAGCATTTTTTGTAATTTTAAAGTGATTGGGATGAGTTAGGGGTGGTAAGGGGTAGTTGGGGGTGATTTATGATAGCCGAAGTAATTTAAGTGAGTTTGGCATAGTTTGCTATGGTTTGTAGCATTTTTTGTAATTTTAAAGTGATTGGGCTTATTTTGGGGTAGTAAGGGGTTGTTGGGGGTGATTTATGTTAGCCGAAGTAATTTAGGTGAGTTAGGCATAGTTTGCTATGGTTTGTAGCATTTTTTGTAATTTTAAAGTGATTGGGATGAGTTAGGGGTGGCAAGGGGTAGTTGGGGGTGATTTATAATAGCCGAAGTAATTTAAGTGAGTTTGGCATAGTTTGGTATGGTTTGTAGAATTTTTTGTAATTTTAAAGTGATTGGGCTTATTTTGGGGTTGTAAGGGGTAGTTGGGGGTGATTTATGGTAGCCGAAGTAATTTAGGGGAGTTTGGCACAGTTTGCTACGGTTTGTAGAATTTTTTTGTAATTTTAAAGTGATTGAGCCTATTTTGGGGAGGTAAGGGGTAGTTGGGGGTGATTAATGGAAGCCGAAGTAATTTAGATGAGTTTGGCATAGTTTGATATTGCTTGTAACATTTTTTGTAATTTTAAAGTGATTGGGCTGAGTTTGGGGCGGTAAGGGGTAGTTGGGGGTGATTTATGGTAGCCGAAGTAATTTAGGTGAGTTAGGGATAGTTTGCTATGATTTGTGTCATTTTGTTTTATTTTAAAGTGATTGGAGTTACTTGGGGTTGCTAAAGTGTGGTAAGGGATGATTTAAGATAACGGATCTAATTTATGTCAGTTTGGCTTAGTTCGGGAATTTTTTGGGGTTGATTTGGTAAAGTTTGCAGTGGTAAGAGATATTTGAGGATGTTTAATGTTGACGGATTAAATTTGGAGTGATTTGGTAATTTTTAATTGAGTCACGGATCGACATTATAATTGAAATCAAAATTATAATTGAAATATCGGCGGCCTCGCTAGGTACGGCAAAAGTATGATCACGAAAGCAGAAACTCGACGTTGAAATTGTTTAGGTTAAATAAGTGCTTTTAATGTAAACCGGTCGCCCGTCGTCGAAGTTGTTTTGGCTAGATACGTGCTTCTAACATAAACACGGTCTCCGCGATCGGATCATTTTTTGTTTATTTTAGCCGGTTTTTATTGAATTACAAAGGAACCGGGCCGAATTTCGCAAAATCCCTTCTTAGTGTTCAGTTTCGGCACATGATACACCCGTGTCTAAAATTTCAAGTCGCCAGCCCTCACGGTTTGGGCTGTAGGTTGTCGGTGAATCAGTGAATGTGTAGATGTGTAGATGAGTGTGTCAGTGAGGACACTTCGCTTTATATATATAGATTTGGATAACAAAAGAGATTAATTTGTATGTACCAAATAATACTCGCACAGGTGTATTCGTATGGCCCGTCAAAATTTTCACGAAATGAATTTAAGAAATTAACATTCTAAAGTAAATAAATATTTTGACGGGAATGTTAAAAATCTTATTCGGCCTCTCCGACAAACTAACACTTGTTTACATTAACATGCATTCCTTCATGGACCTGTGACGAATTACAAACGAATATCGAAATTTCAAGTGTTTCATGTCAGTCTGAACTTATTACACAGTGATATTTTCACATTCAGGCGCCCTAAATTATTTTGTCGTTGATTTCAAAAGTTTCCCTGGAAGGAGAGTACTCAGCAAGGGGCTCGTTAGGGGTGGCAGGGTTGGCAGTGCCACTCCAAATATAAATTTACTATCAAAAACAACAATAGTTCTGTAATTCAATTGCAGAATTTCGAATTTTTCAGATAATTTTACGAAAATCTAGCGCTTACACCGCGTTTATACCACTTTAAAGTTAAAAACCATAGAGCTGTTTATAGAAATTCACGCATGTTGAGAAGGTAGGGCTTGCCCCGTCAGCGTGTTGCAATTCAGAAATACGTTTATGTTTGCATCTCAACTGGAACAAATATTTATTGGAATGTGGAAGAGAATCAAAATTGGTAGCAGCATATTTAATATTCAGAATAACGTCTATTAGTCGAAACAATATATTTTATGTACAGATATTTATTAATATTTTATGATTTAATACGATAAGGCATTTATAAATGACACAACCAAATAGAAGATTTTGATTGAAAATGATTATTAATTTATGGTAATCGAAGTAATTTATGTGAGTTTGGTATAGTTTGCTATGGTTTGTAGCATTTTTTGTAATTTTAAAGTGATTTGGCTTAGTTTGGGGTGGTAAGGGGTAGTTGGGGGTGATTTATGGTAGCCGAAGTAATTTGGGTGAGTTTGGCATAGTTTGCTATGGTTTGTATCATTTTTTGTAATTTTAAAGTGATTTGGCTTAGTTTGGGGAGGTAAGGGGTAGTTGGGGGTGATTTATGGTAGCCGAAGTAATTTGCGTGAGTTTGGCATAGTTTGCTATGGTTTGTATCATTTTTTGTAATTTTAAAGTGATTTGGCTTAGTTTGGGGTGGTAAGGGGTAGTAGGGGGTGATCTATGGTAGCCGAAGTAATTTAGGTGAGTTTGACATAGTTTGCTATGGTTTGTAGCATTTTTTGTAATTTTAAAGAGATTTGGCTTAGTTTGGGGTGGTAAGGGGTAGTTGGGGGTGATTTATGAAAGCCGAAGTAATTTGGGTGAGTTTGGCATAGTTTGCTATGGTTTGTATCATTTTTTGTAATTTTAAAGTGATTGGGCTTATTTTGGGGTGGTAAGGGGTAGTTGGGGGTGATTTATGGTAGCCGAAGAAATTTAAATGAGTTTGACATAGTTTGCTATGGTTTGTAGCATTTTTTGTAATTTTAAATAGATTTGGCTTAGTTTGGTGTGGTAAGGGGTAGTTGGGGGTGATTTATGGAAGCCGAAGTAATTTGGGTGAGTTTGGCATAGTTTGCTATGGTTTGTATAATTTTTTGTAATTTTAAAGTGATTTGGCTTAGTTTGGGGTGGTAAGGGGTAGTTGGGGGTGATTTATGGTAGCCGAAGTAATTTAGTTGAGTTTGGCATAGCTTGCTATGGTTTTTAGCATTTTTTTGTAATTTTAAAATGATTGGGCTTATTTTGGGGTGGTAAGGGGTAGTTGGAGGTGATTTATGGTAGCCGAAGAAATTTAAATGAGTTTGACATAGTTTGCTATGGTTTGTAGCATTTTTTGTAATTTTAAAGAGATTTGGCTTAGTTTGGGGTGGTAAGGGGTAGTTGGGGGTGATTTATGAAAGCCGAAGTAATTTGGGTGAGTTTGGCATAGTTTGCTATGGTTTGTATCATTTTTTGTAATTTTAATGTGATTGGGCTTATTTTGGGGTGGTAAGGGGTAGTTGGGGGTGATTTATGTTAGCCGAAGAAATTTAAATGAGTTTGACATAGTTTGCTATGGTTTGTAGCATTTTTTGTAATTTTAAATAGATTTGGCTTAGTTTGGTGTGGTAAGGGGTAGTTGGGGGTGATTTATGGAAGCCGAAGTAATTTGGGTGAGTTTGGCATAGTTTGCTATGGTTTGTATAATTTTTTGTAATTTTAAAGTGATTTGGCTTAGTTTGGGGTGGTAAGGGGTAGTTGGGGGTGATTTATGGAAGCCGAAGTAATTTGGGTGAGTTTGGCATAGTTTGCTATGGTTTGTATAATTTTTTGTAATTTTAAAGTGATTTGGCTTAGTTTGGGGTGGTAAGGGGTAGTGGGGGTGATTTATGGTAGCCGAAGTAATTTAAGTGAGTTTGAATAGTTTGCTATGATTTGTAGCATTTTTTGTAATTTTAAAGTGATTGGGCTTAGTTTGGGGTGGTAAGGGGTAGTTGGGGGTGATTTATGATAGCCGAAGTAATGTGGGTGAGTTTGGCATAGTTTTGCTATGGTTTGTAGCATTATTTGTAATTTTAAAGTGATTTGGCTTAGTTTGGGGTGGTAAGGGGTAGTTGGGGGTGATTTATGATAGCCGAAATAATGTGGGTGAGTTTGGCATAGTTTTGCTATGGTTTGTAGCATTTTTTGTAATTTTAAAGTGATTGGGCTTAGTTTGGGGTGGTAAGGGGTAGTTGGGGGTGATTTATGATAGCCGAAATAATTTGGGTGAGTTTGGCATAGTTTTGCTATGGTTTGTAGCATTTTTTGTAATGTTAAAGTGATTGGGCTTGTATTGTATTGTATTGTATTGTAGGGGGGTCGTTTGGCTACTGAAGCCCTTCGTCACTACGACCATTGTTGGTCTATTGTGAATAACCCTGCTTCCTATTGGAATCCCAGGGAGTCTAGCCCCCTGATGAAGTGGGCCAGATCCTTGTAGCATTTTTTGTAATTTTAAAGTGATTTGGCTTAGTTTGGGGTGGTAAGGGGTAGTTGGGGGTGATTTATGGTAGCCGAAGTAATTTGGGTGAGTTTGGCATAGTTTGCTATGGTTTGTATCATTTTTTGTAATTTTAAAGTGATTTGGCTTAGTTTGGGGAGGTAAGGGGTAGTTGGGGGTGATTTATGGTAGCCGAAGTAATTTGCGTGAGTTTGGCATAGTTTGCTATGGTTTGTATCATTTTTTGTAATTTTAAAGTGATTTGGCTTAGTTTGGGGTGGTAAGGGGTAGTAGGGGGTGATCTATGGTAGCCGAAGTAATTTAGGTGAGTTTGACATAGTTTGCTATGGTTTGTAGCATTTTTTGTAATTTTAAAGAGATTTGGCTTAGTTTGGGGTGGTAAGGGGTAGTTGGGGGTGATTTATGAAAGCCGAAGTAATTTGGGTGAGTTTGGCATAGTTTGCTATGGTTTGTATCATTTTTTGTAATTTTAAAGTGATTGGGCTTATTTTGGGGTGGTAAGGGGTAGTTGGGGGTGATTTATGGTAGCCGAAGAAATTTAAATGAGTTTGACATAGTTTGCTATGGTTTGTAGCATTTTTTGTAATTTTAAATAGATTTGGCTTAGTTTGGTGTGGTAAGGGGTAGTTGGGGGTGATTTATGGAAGCCGAAGTAATTTGGGTGAGTTTGGCATAGTTTGCTATGGTTTGTATAATTTTTTGTAATTTTAAAGTGATTTGGCTTAGTTTGGGGTGGTAAGGGGTAGTTGGGGGTGATTTATGGTAGCCGAAGTAATTTAGTTGAGTTTGGCATAGCTTGCTATGGTTTTTAGCATTTTTTTGTAATTTTAAAATGATTGGGCTTATTTTGGGGTGGTAAGGGGTAGTTGGAGGTGATTTATGGTAGCCGAAGAAATTTAAATGAGTTTGACATAGTTTGCTATGGTTTGTAGCATTTTTTGTAATTTTAAAGAGATTTGGCTTAGTTTGGGGTGGTAAGGGGTAGTTGGGGGTGATTTATGAAAGCCGAAGTAATTTGGGTGAGTTTGGCATAGTTTGCTATGGTTTGTATCATTTTTTGTAATTTTAATGTGATTGGGCTTATTTTGGGGTGGTAAGGGGTAGTTGGGGGTGATTTATGTTAGCCGAAGAAATTTAAATGAGTTTGACATAGTTTGCTATGGTTTGTAGCATTTTTTGTAATTTTAAATAGATTTGGCTTAGTTTGGTGTGGTAAGGGGTAGTTGGGGGTGATTTATGGAAGCCGAAGTAATTTGGGTGAGTTTGGCATAGTTTGCTATGGTTTGTATAATTTTTTGTAATTTTAAAGTGATTTGGCTTAGTTTGGGGTGGTAAGGGGTAGTTGGGGGTGATTTATGGAAGCCGAAGTAATTTGGGTGAGTTTGGCATAGTTTGCTATGGTTTGTATAATTTTTTGTAATTTTAAAGTGATTTGGCTTAGTTTGGGGTGGTAAGGGGTAGTGGGGGTGATTTATGGTAGCCGAAGTAATTTAAGTGAGTTTGAATAGTTTGCTATGATTTGTAGCATTTTTTGTAATTTTAAAGTGATTGGGCTTAGTTTGGGGTGGTAAGGGGTAGTTGGGGGTGATTTATGATAGCCGAAGTAATGTGGGTGAGTTTGGCATAGTTTTGCTATGGTTTGTAGCATTATTTGTAATTTTAAAGTGATTTGGCTTAGTTTGGGGTGGTAAGGGGTAGTTGGGGGTGATTTATGATAGCCGAAATAATGTGGGTGAGTTTGGCATAGTTTTGCTATGGTTTGTAGCATTTTTTGTAATTTTAAAGTGATTGGGCTTAGTTTGGGGTGGTAAGGGGTAGTTGGGGGTGATTTATGATAGCCGAAATAATTTGGGTGAGTTTGGCATAGTTTTGCTATGGTTTGTAGCATTTTTTGTAATGTTAAAGTGATTGGGCTTGTATTGTATTGTATTGTATTGTAGGGGGGTCGTTTGGCTACTGAAGCCCTTCGTCACTACGACCATTGTTGGTCTATTGTGAATAACCCTGCTTCCTATTGGAATCCCAGGGAGTCTAGCCCCCTGATGAAGTGGGCCAGATCCTTGGGAGTTGATTTACGTATCTGGGCGGCCGTGAGTGCAGCCGCACCCAGATATTGTAACCTATTATGAGCGATGGTGTTGCACTCACAGAGAATGTGTTCGGCCGTTTCTACCGCCGATCCACAGAGTCGACATGTAGCGACTTCAGCTTTCCCCATTTTCTGGAGATGGTATCTGACTGGACCGTGTCCTGTCAGGAGGCCAGTTACTTGCCTCAGATCATTCTTTTCCAGTTTGAGAAGCATCTTAGTCTTCTTTGACGAATAGTGTATGAACTTTTTCGCCTGGAGTTGGCCTGGAGTATTTCTCCAGTAGGATTCTTTCTGTTCCTTTTCCCATTTATGGATGTCGGACATTCTCTGGGCTTTGGTTAGCCCGCAGAATGGTTCTGGTCCAATAAATGGAGCTGTCGCACCTTTCTTGGCGAGGGCGTCTGCCATTTCATTTCCTTCAATCCCCTCATGCCCTGGAATCCACAACAGAGTGATTCTGTTGCCTATCGCCAGTTGCTTCAGGGATTGTTTGCATTCCCAGACAGTCCTCTGTACACAGCGGTAGGCTCTCAGGGCCTTTAAGGCTGCTTGACTGTCTGACAGTATGTAGATATTTGCACCCTTTATGCGCCTTTCGAGGCATTTCCGAGCACAAACATCTATGGCACATATTTCGGCCTGATGAATCGAGGGGGTACTTCCTAAGGGCTGATGGATCCTGGTCTGCGGACCATAGACTCCTATTCCAGTCCCCTGCTGCGATTTTGACCCGTCTGTGTACCAGACGAGTGAGTTCTTTGGAAGTCGAGTCGTATCGAATGTTCCACATTGGCGGCCTAAAATGGCCACTTCGAATGGAACATCGAAGTCGAGTTCGGCTGGCATTACGTCCGTTGGTTGGTTCCAGGACTCTGCTCTTATCAGATTCATAATCCTGCAGTGACCAACCATGTCCTCTAGTTTTAGATTTTTTGTCTGTGTTGACCTCAAGGCACTCAGTGCTGCCTCCTTCCTCACATGTAGATGTAAAGGAAGAAGATCAAGCAACGCCTCTAAGGCGGCCGTAGGGGTGGAGCGCATTGAGCCCGTCACGCCTAGACAAGCAAGCCTTTGCAATTTCTGCATTTTGCTTTGCGTTGTTGTTTCTTCAGTTTTTGGCCACCACAGCAGGGATGCATAGGTTACCACGGGTCTTACCACCGTCAGGTATGACCAGTAGATCATCTCCGGTTTGAGTCCCCAAGTTCTCCCAAAAAGTCTGCGGCAACACCAGAGTGCCGCTGTGCCTTTTGCAAGAGTTTTGTCAACATGCGTTTTCCAGTTGAGTTTCGCGTCTAGATTTACACCTAGATATTTGACCTCTCTGGAGAACTGCAGCTTTTTCCCGTGCAGAGTTGGAGCTGTTAAATTCAGCTTCCTTCTCTTCGTAAAGGGAACTAGAACAGTTTTGCTCGGATTAACATTGAGCTGTTCGTCCGAGCACCATCTTGAGATGATGTTTAGGGCATTTTGCGCTAGGCCAGAGATCGTGCCTTCGTGTTTGCCCCTGATGAGTACAACCAGGTCATCTGCGTAACCTTGGGTATAGATTCCCGAGTCATTGAGCTTGCTCAGTAGATCGTCGACAACAATCGACCACAGTAGGGGCGATAGAACTCCGCCTTGCGGACACCCTTTTACTGTGGTGACCATCGTCTCCTCTCCACCGACGCTTGCCGTTATGACTCGGCTCCTCAGCATGGATTTTATCCATTCTACGGTTGAGGTTTCGACGCCTCTTAGTAAAGCAGCTCTTTCGATGGATTCATAGGAGGTATTGTCGAAGGCTCCCTCTACGTTAATGAATATTCCCAGAGCTACTTGTTTAGCCATCAGCGTCCTTTCAATGCCCTTGATGAGGCAATGTAGGGCGTCCACTGTGGATTTGCCTGCTTGATAAGCAAATTGATTAGTATGAAGTGGAGTTTGCTTTAAGATAGCTCCTCTGATGTAGTTATCAATTATTTTCTCCATGGTTTTGAGGAGAAAGGAAGTGAGGCTTATGGGGCGGTAAGATTTAGCCTCTTCAGGAGGCCTTCTACCGCTTTTTGGTATGAATACCACTTTAGCCTCTCTCCAGGTCTCGGGTATATATCCGAGAATGTAGCTAGCTTTGAATATTCTCATTAAGCTGGGTATCAGGTAGTCTGTTCCCCTTTGGAGCAGGGCAGGAAAGATTCCGTCTCTGCCCGGCGATTTGAACGGCTTGAAGCTGTTGATCGCCCATTGTATTTTGTTAGCAGTAAACATTTTTCCTGCTAGGCTTTTGGTTTGCCGGGTTGGGCGTGTTATCGGCCCTTGAGTCACGTCTCTGATCTCTATGTCTGTTAGCGCCTTTGACCCAGGAAAATGGGTCTCTAAAAGTACCCTTAAGTTTTCCTTTAGATCGCCGGTGTATTTGCCGTTAGGTTTTTTTTATAAAGCCTATTCCGTTTGAGTGGTCTTTTGAGAGCACTTTTTGGAGCCTTACTGCTGGGATCAATTGCTCGATCCCTTCGCAGAAAGTACTCCATGAGCGCCACTTTGACTTCCTCAATTCTTTGTTGTATTCTGTGAGAGCTTTTTTGTAGTCGATCCACGTTCCTAAACTTTTAGCTCTATTGAATAGCTTCCTTACTTCGGCCCTACGTCGGCCGAGTTCTTTGTTCCACCAAGGAACGTTCCTCGAAGTCACTCTTTGTTTCAGAGGACAACTTTTCTCATAGGACGAGACTATGAGATCGCGAAGATGCACCGAGGCCGCATCGAGGTCCTCTCTTGTGTCGATTTGGTAACGGAGTCCGTCGGTTTCGGCTCTGATGTGCTCCGTGTAGAGACACCAGTCCGTCTCCTTCGGCACTCTGCACGTTTCGAGGCTGTGGGGGGATGCCTCCATGTGGAATCGGATTGTGCAATGGTCCGACATGGAGGCCTCGTCCGCCATGTGCCAATTTTTAATAAAATTTGCAATAAATGGACTCGCCAGGGTTAGATCTAAAACCTCTTTCCTAATCGCATTTATGAAGGTGGCTTTGTTCCCCCGGTTGATAATGTCCACGTCGTTCGCGGACAAATATTCAAAAAGGGACTCACCTCTTTTGTTTGTGTCCGTGCTGCCCCACATGAGATGGTGTGCGTTGGCGTCGCAGCCCAGAATGTAGTGTTTGTTCCTCCTTTTGCACCAGCTTATAAGGCGTATAACTTCCTCTGGAATGGAGTTATTTACGTCGCCTGGGAAGTAGGCAGAGGCCATTACAATTGGCCTTTTGCCACCTTCCGTGGGTACCTCTACAGCTACTGCAACTAAGTCCCTGGAGATGAATTCTGGAATCGAAACAAATTTGATATGTTTTTTGAGCAGAATTGCTGCTCTTGGATGTTCATGGTGGTCACTTATTACCTTACATGATCTGGTTGGAAGTCCCTTTATGTTTCCCCCATTTATCCAGGGCTCTTGGATTAGCCCCACGTCTGCGGACCCTCTGACAAACCCCCAATAAAGCACACTGGATGCGGCTTTTGAGTGTTGGAGGTTTATCTGGGTGAAGTTTATCCTGCCTGCCATTGTTGCAGTTACTTCTTTTTGCCGCAGCCTTTCTTTTGCGCTACCTTAGACAATTTCCTGCCTTTAGGCTTTGCTCCAGAGTTGGCTGCAGCAGACGTTGAGGCGGGCAATCTCCTTTCACTAGCAACACCAGTGCTAGCTGGCTTGGTTGCAGAGCTAATAGAGGTGCTCGCCCCTTTGTCTTGGGCTTTGTTGGCGCCAGCGGTCCTTGGCCTAAGTTGAACTTGACCGAACTTATAGCTTACCTTAAAGCCCATGGTTTTCAATATCTCCGTCGACTGATGGTCGACAGAGAGCGTTGTTTCGAGTGTGGGGCCTATCGGATTTCTCCTAAGCACCCTCCAGCTCTTTGCACTGAGGCCTTCGTATTGGGCCTCTATTAGATTCAGGATTTTCTCGTTCGAGTAGTCCTGACTTCCGGGAAGATACGCCACCAGGACGACATTGTGAGGCATTTCTGCCTCTTCTACCATCCTGAGCGACGCACCCTCCCACGGTCTGATTTCATCGGCGATGCTTCGTAGCCACTGCGCGGTGTCTTTGTCGGCACACACCAATGAAAGCCAACCTGGCCTATAATGGAGGCCGTGGAACTTGGGTCTTATTTTGTCCCCTGCTCCCATGGCCGCCATTTTCTCCACAACAGCCTCCTGCACGGCTTCCTGTTGTGCCGCTGTCAGGAGTGACTGTGGATAGTCTGAGGGTATAATTCCAACCCTCACTCCAGTCACAGCTTGGCTAAATGAGGGCTTGGCAGAACTGCTCTCCTGCTTCTTCGCTCTCTTAGCGTTTGCTGTTTCAGGGGTACTGCCGTCAGATCGGATCCTTTTGGCTCCTTTTCCTGGCGGCGTTGCCCTTTCGATTGGCTTCAGCGCCTTCTCAAGGGCCTCTTCCTTGGAGAGTCCTTTGGCGAGAAGATACTTCAGCCTTTTTCTGGCAGCTCCTCCTAATCGGACCTTTTGCTCTTTCACATTGAGAGCCTTAAGGTTTTCTCCGATTTTGGTGACGCTGTCAGTTAACTTATCCTCCTCCGGGTAGGGAAGTTCTTCCCTTACCGTTGGAGGATATGTTTCGAGGTCTTTGATAACCTCTTGTGTTTTTGTACTTGGTTCCATAAATGTTCCCACGAGTAGCAAGGGAAAAGAGGTCGCGTGTGGCAGAGCCCCGCATTACCACACGAAGGCTAATTGAAACACAGGTGCGCCAGGTTCCTGTGAGTTCGCATATTTATGACCAATCCTACCTCATTAGCCAGGCGAGCCTTTGGCATATGCTGTTCCACCGTGACTCTGAGGGTTTTTTATAGAGATTGTCTCCTCCCGGACCGGGCGGTGAAGCCAGGTCCCCCGACTGTCCTCTTAGTGCAACGTACCACTGCCACGCCCCGCAGCGGTCTTTGAAGCACCAGGTTCAGCTTCCGGTTTTAAGCAGATATCTGGCGTTCAGACATCTCTAGCTCGGATACCCCGGGTTAGCCATACCCGTCCTCTGGCATTTCTGCCAAAGTCCCTGGGGAAAAGTGATTGGGCTTAGTTTGGGGTGGTAAGGGGTAGTTGGGGGTGATTTATGAAAGCCGAAGTAATTTGGTTGAGTTTGGCATAGTTTTGCTATGGTTTGTAGCATTTTTTCTAATTTTAAAGTGATTGGGCTTATTTTGGGGTGGTAAGGGGTAGTTGGGGGTGATTTATGGTAGCCGAAGTAATTTAAGTGAGTTTGACATAGTTTGCTATGGTTTGTAGCATTTTTTGTAATTTTAAAGTGATTTGGCTTAGTTTGGGGTGGTAAGGGGTAGTTGGGGGTGATTTATGGTAGCCGAAGTAATTTGGGTGAGTTTGGCATAGTTTGCTATGGTTTGTGGCATTTTGTTTTATTTTAAAGTGATTGGAGTTACTTGGGGTTGCTAAGGGGTGGTAAGGGATGATTTAAGATAACGGATCTAATTTATGTCAGTTTGGCGTAGTTCGGGAATTTTTTGGGGTTGCTTTGGTGAAGTTTGCAATGGTAAGAGATATTTGAGGATGTTTAATGTAGACGGATTAAATTTGGAGTGGTTTGGTAATTTTTAAATGAGTCACGGATCGACATTATAATTGAAATCAAAATTATAATTGTAATATCTGCGCCTCGCTAGGTACGGCAAAAGTATGATCAGGAAAGCAGAAACTCGACCTTGAAACTGCTTTTGTCGCTGTCGTGTGGTTCGGGAGTGGTCCGTCTGAGTTCAGCCTAATGAAAACCGGTCGCCCGACGTCGAAGTTGTTTTGGCTAGACACGTGCTTCTAACAAAAAAAAACACGATTTCCGCGAGCCGATCATTTTTTGTTTATTTTAACCGGTTTTTATCCGGTTTTTATTTAAATACAAAGGAACCGGGCCGAATTTCGCAAAATCCCTTCTTATCACTTCGTTTCGGCACATGATACACCCGTGTCTAAAATTTCAAGTCTCCAGGCCTCACGGTTTGGGCTGTGGGTTGATTATGAATCAGTGAATGTGTAGATGTGTAGATGAGTGTGTCAGTGAGGACACTTCGCTTTATATATATAGATTTAAAAATGATTGGGTTTAGTTTGTTGTGGTAAGGGTTAGTTGGTGATGATTTATGGTACCCGAAGTAATTTAGGTGAGTTTGGCATAGTTTGCTATGGTTACTAGAATTTTTTTGTAATTTAAAAGTGTTTGGGTATAGTTTGTTGTGGTAAGGGTTAGTTGGTGATGATTTATGGTAGCCGAAGTAATTTAGGTGAGTTTGGCATAGTTTGCTATGGTTAATAGCATTTTTTTGTAATTTAAAAGTGATTGGGTTTAGTTTGTTGTGGTAAGGGTTAGTTGGTGATGATTTATGTTAGCCGAAGTAATTAAGGTGAGTTTGGCATAGTTTGCTATGGTTACTAGCATTTTTTTGTAATTTAAAAGTGATTGGGTTTAGTTTGTTGTGGTAAGGGTTAGTTGGTGATGATTTAGAGTAGCCGAAGTAATTTAGGTGAGTCTGGCATAATTTGTTATGATTTGTACACCTTTTTTTGTAATTTCAAGATGATATGGTTTGGTTTGTTGTGGTAAGGGATAGTTGGGGGTGATTTACGGTAGCCGAAGTAATTTAGGTGATTCTGGTATAGTTTGTTATGATTTTTAGCATTTTTTTGTAATTTTAAAGTGATTGGGCTTAGTTTGTTGCTGTAAAGTGTAGTTGGGGGCGATTTTTGTTATCCGAAGTAATTTAGGTGAGTTTGGCATAGTTTGCTATTGTTAGTAGCATTTTTTTGTAATTTAAAAGTGATTGGGTTTAGTTTGTTGTGGTAAGGGTTAGTTGGTGATGATTTATGGTAGCCGAAGTAATTTAGGTGAGTTTGGCATAGTTTGATATGGTTACTAGCATTTGTTTGTAATTTAAAAGTGATTGGGTTTAGTTTGTTGTGGTAAGGGTTAGTTGGTGATGATTTAGAGTAGCCGAAGTAATTTAGGTGAGTCTGGCATAGTTTGTTATGATTTGTACACCTTTTTTTGTAATTTTAAGATGATATGGTTTGATTTGTTGTGGTAAGGGATAGTTGGGTGTGATTTACGGTAGCCGAATTAATTTAGGTGATTCGGGTATAGTTTGTTATGATTTTTAGCATTTTTTTCTAATTTTAAAGTGACTGGGCTTAGTTTGTTGCTGTAAAGTGTAGTTGGGGGTGATTTTTGATAGCCGAAGTAATTAGGTGAGTTTGGCATAGTTTGCTAGAGTTAGTAGCATTTTTTTGTAATTTAAAAATGATTGGGTTTAGTTTGGTGTGGTAAGGGTTAGTTGGTGATGATTTATGGTAGCCGAAGTAATTTAGGTGAGTTTGGCATAGTTTGCTATGGTTACTAGCATTTTTTTGTAATTTAAAAGTTATTGGGTTTTGTTTGTTGTGGTAAGGGTTAGTTGGTGAAGATTTAGAGTAGCCGAAGTAATTTAGGTGAGTCTGGCATAGTTTGTTATGATTTGTACACCTTTTTTTGTAATTTTAAGATGATATGGTTTGGTTTGTTGTTGTAAGGGGTAGTTGGGGGTGATTTAGGGTAGCCGAAGTAATTTAGGGTAGCCGAAGTAATTTAGGTGATTCTGGTATAGTTTGTTATGATTTTTAGCATCTTTTTGTAATTTTAAAGTGATTGGGCTTAGTTTGTTGCTGTAAATTGTAGTTGGGGGTGATTGTTGATAGCCGAAGTAATTTAGGTGAGTTTGGCATAGTTTGCTATGGTTAGTAGCATTTTTTTGTAATTTAAAAATGATTGGGTTTAGTTTGTTGTGGTAAGGGTTAGTTGGTGATGATTTATGGTAGCCGAAGTAATTTAGGTGAGTTTGGCATAGTTTGCTATGGTTACTAGCATTTTTTTGTAATTTAAAAGTGATTGGGTTTAGTTTGTTGTGGTAAGGGTTAGTTGGTGATGATTTAGAGTAGCCGAAGTAATTTAGGTGAGTCTGGCATACTTTGTTATGATGTGTACACCTTTTTTTGTAATTTTAAGATGATATGGTTTGGTTTGTTGTGGTAAGGGATAGTTGGGGGTGATTTACGGTAGCCGAAGTAATTTAGGTGATTCTGGTATAGTTTGTTATGAGTTTTAGCATTTTTTTGTAATTTTAAAGTGATTGGGCTTAGTTTGTTGTTGTAAAGTGTAGTTGGGGGTGATTTTTGATAGCCGAAGTAATTTAGGTGAGTTTGGCATAGTTTGCTATGGTTAGTAGCATTTTTTTGTAATTTAAAAGTGATTGGGTTTAGTTTGTTGTGGTAAGGGTTACTTGGTGATGATTTATGGTAGCCGAAGTAATTTAGGTGAGTTTGGCATAAGTTGCTATGGTTACTAGCATTTTTTTGTAATTTAAAAGTGATTGGGTTTAGTTTGTTGTGGTAAGGGTTAGTTGGTGATGATTTAGAGTACCCGAAGTAATTTAGGTGAGTCTGGCATAGTTTGTTATGATTTGTACACCATTTTTAGTAATTTTAAGATGATATGGTTTGGTTTGTTGTGGTAAGGGTTAGTTGGGGGTGATTTACGGTAGCCGAAGTAATTTAGGTGATTCTGGTATAGTTTGTTATGATTTTTAGCATTTTTTTGCAATTTTAAAGTGATTGGGCTTATTTTGTTGCTGTAAAGTGTAGTTGGGGGTGATTTTTGATAGCCGTAGTAATTTAGGTGAGTTTGGCATAGTTTGCTATGGTTAGTAGCATTTTTTTGTAATTTAAAAGTGATTTGGTTTAGTTTGTTGTGGTAAGGGTTAGTTGGTGATGATTAATGGTAGCCGAAGTAATTTAGGAGTTTGGCATAGTTTGCTATGGTTACTAGCATTTTTTTGTAATTTAAAAGTGATTGGGTTTAGTTTGTTGTGGTAAGGGTTAGTTGGTGATGATTTAGAGTAGCCGAAGTAATTTATGTGAGTCTGGCATAGTTTGTTATGATTTGTACACCTTTTTTTGTAATTTTAAGATGATATTGTTTGGTTTGTTGTGGTAAGGGATAGTTGGGGGTGATTTACGGTAGCCGAAGTAATTTAGGTGATTCTGGTATAGTTTGTAATGATTTTTAGCATTTTTTTGTAATTTTAAAGTGATTGGGCTTAGTTTGTTGCTGTAAAGTGTAGTAGGGGGAGATTTTTGATAGCCGAAGTAATTTAGGTGAGTTTGGCATAGTTTGCTATGGTTAGTAGCATTTTTTTGTAATTTAAATGTGATTGGGTTTAGTTTGTTGTGGTAAGGGTTAGTTGGTGATGATTTATGATAGCCGAAGTAATTTAGGTGAGTTTGGCATAGTTTGCTATGGTTACTAGAATTTTTTTGTAATTTAAAAGTGATTGGGTTTAGTTTGTTGTGGTAAGGGTTAGTTGGTGATGATTTATAATAGCCGAAGTAATTTAGGTGATTCTGGTATAGTTTGTTATGATTTTTAGCATTTTTTTGTAATTTTAAAGTGATTGGGCTTAGTTTGTTGCTCTAAAGTGTAGTTGGGGGTGATTTTTGATAGACAAAGTAATTTAGGTGAGTTTGGCATAGTTTGCTATGGTTAGTAGCATTTTTTTGTAATTTAAAAGTGATTGGGTTTAGTTTGTTGTGGTAAGGGTTAGTTAGTGATGATTTATGGTAGCCGAAGTAATTTAGGTGAGTTTGTCATAGTTTGCTATGGTTACTAGCATTTGTTTGTAATTTAAAAGTGATTGGGTTTAGTTTGTTGTGGTAAGGGTTAGTTGGTGATGATTTAGAGTAGCCGAAGTAATTTAGGTGAGCCTGGCATAGTTTGTTACGATTTGTACACCTTTTTTTGTAATTTTAAGATGATATGGTTTGGTTTGTTGTTGTAAGGGGTAGTTGGGGGTGATTTAGGGTAGCCGAAGTAATTTAGGGTAGCCGAAGTAATTTAGGTGATTCTGGTATAGTTTGTTATGATTTTTAGCATCTTTTTGTAATTTTAAAGTGATTGGGCTTAGTTTGTTGCTGTAAATTGTAGTTGGGGGTGATTGTTGATAGCCGAAGTAATTTAGGTGAGTTTGGCATAGTTTGCTATGGTTAGTAGCATTTTTTTGTAATTTAAAAATGATTGGGTTTAGTTTGTTGTGGTAAGGGTTAGTTGGTGATGATTTATGGTAGCCGAAGTAATTTAGGTGAGTTTGGCATAGTTTGCTATGGTTACTAGCATTTTTTTGTAATTTAAAAGTGATTGGGTTTAGTTTGTTGTGGTAAGGGTTAGTTGGTGATGATTTAGAGTAGCCGAAGTAATTTAGGTGAGTCTGGCATACTTTGTTATGATGTGTACACCTTTTTTTGTAATTTTAAGATGATATGGTTTGGTTTGTTGTGGTAAGGGATAGTTGGGGGTGATTTACGGTAGCCGAAGTAATTTAGGTGATTCTGGTATAGTTTGTTATGAGTTTTAGCATTTTTTTGTAATTTTAAAGTGATTGGGCTTAGTTTGTTGTTGTAAAGTGTAGTTGGGGGTGATTTTTGATAGCCGAAGTAATTTAGGTGAGTTTGGCATAGTTTGCTATGGTTAGTAGCATTTTTTTGTAATTTAAAAGTGATTGGGTTTAGTTTGTTGTGGTAAGGGTTACTTGGTGATGATTTATGGTAGCCGAAGTAATTTAGGTGAATTTTGCATAGTTTGCTATGGTTAGTAGCATTTTTTTGTAATTTAAAAGTGATTGGGTTTAGTTTGTTGTGGTAAGGGTTAGTTGGTGATGATTTAGAGTAGCCGAAGTAATTTAGGTGAGTCTGGCATAGTTTGTTATGATTTGTACATCTTTTTTTGTAATTTTAAGATGATATGGTTTGGTTTGTTGTGGTAAGGGATAGTTGGGGGTGATTTACGGTAGCCGAAGTAATTTAGGTGATTCTGGTATAGTTTGTTATGATTTTTAGCATTTTTTTGTAATTTTAAAGTGATTGAGCTTAGTTTGTTGCTGTAAAGTGTAGTTGGGGGCGATTTTTGATAGCCGAAGTAATTTAGGTGAGTTTGGCATAGTTTGCTATGGTTACTAGCATTTTTTGTAATTTAAAAGTGATTGGGTTAATTTGTTGTGGTAAGGGTTAGTTGGTGATGATTTAGAGTAGCCGAAGTAATTTAGGTGAGTCTGGCATAGTTTGTTATGATTTGTACACCTTTTTTTGTAATTTTAAGATGATATGGATTGGTTTGTTGTGGTAAGGGATAGTTGGGGGTGATTTACGGTAGCCGAAGTAATTTAGGTGATTCTGGTATAGTTTGTTATGATTTTTAGCATTTTTTTGTAATTTTAAAGTGATTGGGCTTAGTTTGTTGCTGTAAAGTGTAGTTGGGGGTGATTTTTGATAGCCGAAGTAATTTAGGTGAGTTTGGCATAGTTTGCTATGGTTAGTAGCATTTTTTGTAATTTAAAAGTGATTGGGTTTAGTTTGTTGTGGTAAGGGTTAGTTGGTGATGATTTATGGTAGCCGAAGTAATTTAGGTGAGTTTGGCATAGTTTGCTATGGTTACTAGAATTTTTTTGTAATTTAAAAGTGTTTGGGTATAGTTTGTTGTGGTAAGGGTTAGTTGGTGATGATTTAGAGTAGCCGAAGTAATTTAGGTGAGTCTGGCATAGTTTGTTATGATTTGTACAACTTTTTTTGTAATTTTAAGATGATATGGTTTGGTTTGTTGTGGTAAGGAATAGTTGGGGGTGATTTACGGTAGCCGAAGTAATTTAGGTGATTCTGGTATAGTTTGTTATGATTCTTAGCATTTTTTTGTAATTTTAAAGTGATTGGGCTTAGTTTGTTGCTGTAAAGTGTAGTTGGGGGTGATTTTTGATAGCCGAAGTAATTTAGGTGAGTTTTTCATAGTTTGCTATGGTTAGTAGCATTTTTTTGTAATTTAAAAGTTATTGGGTTTAGTTTGTTGTGGTAAGGGTTAGTTGGTGATGATTTATGGTAGCCGAAGTAATTTAGGTGAGTTTGGCATAGTTTGCTATGGTTAATAGCATTTTTTTGTAATTTAAAAGTGATTGGGTTTAGTTTGTTGTGGTAAGGGTTAGTTGATGATGATTTATGTTAGCCGAAGTAATTAAGGTGAGTTTGGCATAGTTTGCTATGGTTACTAGCATTTTTTTGTAATTTAAAAGTGATTGGGTTTAGTTTGTTGTGGTAAGGGTTAGTTGGTGATGATTTAGAGTAGCCGAAGTAATTTAGGTGAGTCTGGAATAATTTGTTATGATTTGTACACCTTTTTTTGTAATTTCAAGATGATATGGTTTGGTTTGTTGTGGTAAGGGATAGTTGGGGGTGATTTACGGTAGCCGAAGTAATTTAGGTGATTCTGGTATAGTTTGTTATGATTTTTAGCATTTTTTTGTAATTTTAAAGTGATTGGGCTTAGTTTGTTCCTGTAAAGTGTAGTTGGAAGTGATTTTTGATAGCCGAAGTAATTTAGGTGAGTTTTGCATAGTTTGCTATGGTTAGTAGCATTTTTTTGTAATTTAAAAGTCATTGGGTTTAGTTTGTTGTGGTAAGGGTTAGTTGGTGATGATTTAGAGTAGCCGAAGTAATTTAGGTAAGTCTGGCATAGTTTGTTATGATTTGTACACCTTTTTTTGTAATTTTAAGATGATATGGTTTGGTTTGTTGTGGTAAGGGATAGTTGTGGGTGATTTACGGTAGCCGAAGTAATTTAGGTGATTCTGGTATAGTTTGTTATAATTTTTAGCATTTTTTTGTAATTTAAAGTGATTGGGCTTAGTTTGTTGCTGTAAAGTGTAGTTGGGGGTAATTTTTGATAGCCGAAGTAATTTAGGTGAGTTTGGCATAGTTTGCTATGGTTAGTAGCATTTTTTTGTAATTTAAAAGTCATTGGGTTTAGTTTGTTGTGGTAAGGGTTAGTTGGTGATGATTTATGTTAGCCGAAGTAATTAAGGTGAGTTTGGCATAGTTTGCTATGGTTACTAGCATTTTTTTGTAATTTAAAAGTGATTGGGTTTAGTTTGTTGTGGTAAGGGTTAGTTGGTGATGATTTAGAGTAGCCGAAGTAATTTAGGTGAGTCTGGCATAATTTGTTATGATTTGTACACCTTTTTTTGTAATTTCAAGATGATATGGTTTGGTTTGTTGTGGTAAGGGATAGTTGGGGGTGATTTACGGTAGCCGAAGTAATTTAGGTGATTCTGGTATAGTTTGTTATGATTTTTAGCATTTTTTTGTAATTTTAAAGTGATTGGGCTTAGTTTGTTGCTGTAAAGTGTAGTTGGGGGTGATTTTTGTTAGCCGAAGTAATTTAGGTGAGTTTGGCATAGTTTGCTATGGTTAGTAGCATTTTTTTGTAATTTAAAAGTGATTGGGTTTAGTTTGTTGTGGTAAGGGTTAGTTGGTGATGATTTATGGTAGCCGATGTAATTTAGGTGAGTTTGGTATAGTTTGCTATGGTTACTAGAATTTTTTTGTAATTTAAAAGTGTTTGGGTATAGTTTGTTGTGGTAAGGGTTAGTTGGTGATGATTTAGAGTAGCCGAAGTAATTTAGGTGAGTCTGGCATAGTTTGTTATGATTTGTACACCTTTTTTTGTAATTTTAAGATGATATGGTTTGGTTTGTTGTGGTAAGGGATAGTTGGGGGTGACTTACGGTAGCCGAAGTAATTTAGGTGATTCTGGTATAGTTTGTTATGATTCTTAGCATTTTTTTGTAATTTTAAAGTGATTGGGCTTAGTTTGTTGCTGTAAAGTGTAGTTGGGGGTGATTTTTGATAGCCGAAGTAATTTAGGTGAGTTTTTCATAGTTTGCTAAGGTTAGTAGCGTTTTTTTGTAATTTAAAAGTGATTGGGTTTAGTTTGTTGTGGTAAGGGTTAGTTGGTGATGATTTATGGTAGCCGAAGTAATTTAGGTGATTCTGGTATAGTTTGTTATGATTTTTAGCATTTTTTTGTAATTTTAAAGTGATTGGGCTTAGTTTGTTGCTGTAAAGTGTAGTTGGGGGCGATTTTTGATAGCCGAAGTAATTTAGGTGAGTTTGGCATAGTTTGCTATGGTTAGTAGCATTTTTTTGTAATTTAAAAGTGATTGGGTTTAGTTTGTTGTGGTAAGGGTTAGTTGGTGATGATTTATGTTAGCCGAAGTAATTTAGGTGAGTTTGGCATAGTTTGCTATGGTTACTAGCATTTGTTTGTAATTTAAAAGTGATTGGGTTTAGTTTGTTGTGGTAAGGGTTAGTTGGTGATGATTTAGAGTAGCCGAAGTAATTTAGGTGAGTCTGGCATAGTTTGTTATGATTTGTACACCTTTTTTTGTAATTTTAAGATGATATGGTTTGGTTTGTTGTGGTAAGGGATAGTTGGGTGTGATTTACGGTAGCCGAATTAATTTAGGTGATTCTGGTATAGTTTGTTATGATTTTTAGCATTTTTTTCTAATTTTAAAGTGACTGGGCTTAGTTTGTTGCTGTAAAGTGTAGTTGGGGGTGATTTTTGATAGCCGAAGTAATTAGGTGAGTTTGGCATAGTTTGCTATGGTTAGTAGCATTTTTTTGTAACTAGCTGAATGTACCCGGCGTTGCCCGGACGTAGATGAAATAAACACAGTGTTGACAAAAGTGGTGTATTGGCGATGTTGACTAATCGACATTATAATACAATGGGAATGCTCTACCTTGCCTATCACAAAATAAACAAATTTGCTGCAATTAACCTGCGTTGGCAGGACTTCAATATGATTTGGACAAAGAGGATACCTTGGTTGATATCTGAGATGAAAAATCTTGAATAGACTATTTAGGCAAAGACGCAGTTTGGAAGTGTTCTATAAGCGATTCCAGGAAATCGTAATTAACGTTCGGGAAAATAAAAGTTTACAAATTAGCTGATCATGTTATGATAAAGTTGAAAACACAATGGAAACATTTCTCCTGCTGCAGTCACCTTACAAACGGAACAGTATGTGGATGATTTTGACTTATCTTCAGCGTAAACAAACTCTTCAGCATAATTATCTCCTTCTGAACTGCACAAAAATTATTAAAACCTGGCCGCAACTTGTTTGACAATTAAAGTGCGAACCTTTTGAGCTCACTTTCCAGTATTAAAATGTCAATACCAATACCATAGATAGTAAAAAAGATATCCATCACCTTTCACGGGAATAATACGGTGTGGTATTTGTACATCGCTATATTTTCAAACTTCTCCATATTAGTTATAAATGATGTACAGCAATAATGAACAGAATGTACGTAAAATAGATAGTGTAAAACGTGTATAAGCACATAATTATTAAGGGTATGAATGTCAGTGAAGTCTCTTACAACGGTGCAAATTTCGGATTTCAGCCGGGGCAAATTTGGTGAAGAACAAATACACCACTATCATTAACTGAACGTAAAAATTTTGCGTACGAAAATAAGTGAAGTCCGGTCCGACGCTGGAAATTTTTCTAAAATCGATTGGGGAGAGTTTTGGTTAACGGCAAGAACAAATCGGGAATATTATATTAAAATATTTTATTTAATAGCGATAGAACTTCGAATACCGATGCGTCGCCTCGACCTTGGCGACGTTGAGTACCAGCGTTCCAGACGCTGAAGCAGCAATTTTCACAATTATATGAGGTGCACGTGCCTAGTGCGTATAAAAACAACTAGCTGAATGTACCCGGCGTTGCCCGGACGTAGATTAAATAAACGCAGTGTTGACAAAAGTGGTGTATTTGTGATGTAGACTAATCGACATTATAATACAATTAAACAGGAATGCTCTACTTTTCCAATCACAAAATAAACAAATTTGCTGAAATTAACCTGCATTGCCAGGACCGGGTACTTCAATATGATTTGGAAAATGACGATAATTTCGTTTCTGGGTGCAAGCTCCTTTTTTTTCACTCTTTTTCACTCTTCAAGAGAAGGAGAGTTGACAGAGAAGCTGAACTATTCCAAATTATTCCCATTTAGTTCTCTAACAACGTTAAAGAATGTCGTCGAAGAATGTTGAAATATATAAATACATAACTTCACACCATAAAAACGATGTATTTAGTGTAGTTTCGGATGATAAGGTTTTTTTTGGGGATTGTTTTGAATGGTTATTGATGGTTGGCGGGGTTTAGCTTTGGCGGATTAAACGAAACTATTGGTAATTTTAATGTGATTGGGTTTAGTTTGGCTTGGTAAGAAGTGGTTGGGGTGATATAGCGGAAGTCGAAGTAATTTATGCGAGTTTAGCGTAGTTTGCTTGTAATTCGTAATTTTTTTACATTTTAAGTTGATGTGGGGTAGTTTGGAATGGCAAGTGTATGATTTTTGAGAGTAGTTTGGAATGGTACATTATGTTTAGGGGTGTTTAACGTATTCAGTTAAAATATACAGAAAATTTGGTAATTTTAAAATGAACAATTATAGTGCGAACCTCTTGAGCTTTATTTTCGGTAATAAAATGCAATAGGAAAGATAGTAAAAAAGACTATTTCCATCACTTTTCAGAGGAATTATACGTGGTGGTATTTGTACCCCGCTTACTATTCCTCCATCTTAGTTATAAATAATGCAGAACAATAATGAACACAATGTACATAAAATAAATAGTGTAAATCGTGTATAAGCACACATTACTTATGATGTCAGTGAAATCCGGTAAAACTGCAAATTTCGGATTTTGGCCGGAGCAGGTTTGGTGAAGATCAAATACACCACTATCATTAAATGAACGTAAAAATTAGCGTACGGTATATAAGTGGAGTCCGGTACGACGATGGTAATTTTTCGAAAATCGATTGGGGAGATATTTACTTAACGTCAAGAACAAATCGGGAATATTATATTAAAAAAATTTATTTAATAGCGATAGAACTTCGAATATTGATGCGTCGCCTCGACCTTGGCGACGTTGAGTACCAGCGTTCCAGACGCTGAAGCAGCAATTTTAACAATTATATTAGGTGCACGTGCCTAGTGCGTATTAAAAGAATTTGGATTACCAAATAATACTCGCGCAGGTGTACTCGACTGGCCCGTCATAATTTGCACAAAATGAATTAACATACTAAAGTAAATAAATATTTTGACGAGAATGTGGTGGGTGTAAAAATCTTATTCGGCCTCTCCGACAAACTAACACTTGTTTACATTAACATGCATGCCTTCATGGACCTGTGACGAATTACAAACAAATATCTAAATTTCAAGTGTTCCATTTGATTTCGTTTCTGGATGCAAGCGGTTTTTTTCACTCTTGTCAGTCTGAACTTATTACATAGTGATATTTTTACATCCAGGTGCCCTAAATTTATTTTGCCGCTGATTTCAAAAATTTTTCTGGAAGGAAAGTAGTCAGCAGTGGGGCTCGTCAGGGGTGGCAGGGTTGGCAGTGCCACTCCAAGTATAAATTTACTATCGAACACAAAATTAGTTCTGTAATTCAGTTGCAGAATTATGAATTTTTCAGATATTTTCACGAAAATTTAGCGCTTACACCGCCACTGGGATGAATGTCAGTGATATCTGGTACATACAACGGTGAAAATTTCGGGGCAAATTTGGTGAAAAACAAATACACCACTATCATTAACTAAACGTAAAAATTAGCGTACAAATATAAGTGGAGTCCGGTCCGATGCTGATAATTTTTCGAAAATTGATTGGGGGCAGATTTGGTTAACGCGAGGATCAAATGTTAAATTAAAATACTTTATTTGATAGCGGTAGACCTTCGAACACTGATGCGTCGCCTCATCGAATTTGGCGACTTTGCGAACAGTTTCCGACGCTGGAGCAGCAATTTTCACAATTGTAGTTGTGTTAAAATTAAACACCGCGATCGAGTACTGCTCCACACGCTGAACCAGCAATTCTCGAATTCTAAGAAACGAAAAGAAAGGCTTATCCAACGCTTGGTATGTGCGAATTTCTGCATAGACACTCAATCAAACTAAATCGAGCATCGCCTTTTCACGTTTCTGACCTTGCCCTTGACGTGGCAGGCTCCAGCTGCTTCAATAATGTAAAAATCTTATTCGGCCTCTCCAATAAACTCACATTTGTTTACATTAACACGCATTCCCTCAGGGACTTGTGACGAACTACAAACAAATATTTCAACTTCAAGTGTTCCATTTAATTTCGTTTCTGGGTGCAAGCTCCTTTCTTTTCACTCTAGTCAGTCTAAACTTATTACACAGAGTTATATTTTCAAATCCAGGCGCCCTAAAGAATTTTGTCGTTGTTTTCAAAAGTTTCAAGAGAAGGAGAGTTGACATAGAAGCTAAATTATTCCAAATTATTCCCATTTAGTTCTCTGACAACGTTAAAGACAATGTTGAAATATATAAATACAAAATTTTACACCATAAAAACGAAGTATTTAGGAATTAGGTATAAAAAAAGTCGAAGTTATTCTTCGCTTTTCCGGTATTAAAAATGCAATAGGAAAGATAGTAAGAAAGACTATTTCCATCACTTTTCACGGGAATTATACGTGGTGGTATTTGTTCTCCGCTTACTATTAGATTTTCAAACTGCTCCATCTTAGTTATAAATAATGCAGAACAATAATGAACGCAATGTACGTAAAATAAATAGTGTAAATAAATCGTGTATAAGCATACAATACTTAAGCGTATGATGTCAGTGAAAATTTCGGATTTCGGCCGGAGCAGGTTTGGTGAAGAACAAATACACCGCTATCATTAACTGAACGTAAAAATTAGCGTACGAAAATAAGTGAAGTCCGGTCCGACGCTGGAAATTTTTCGAAAATCGATTGGGGAGAGTTTTGGTTAACGGCAAGAACAAATCGGGAATATTATATTTAAATAATTTATTTAATATCGATAGAACTTTGAATACCAATGCGTCGCCTTGACCTTGGCGACGTTGAGTACCAGCGATCCAGACGCTGAAGCAGCAATTTTCACAATTATATGAGGTGCACGTGCCTAGTGCGTATAAAAACAATTTGGATAACAAAAGAGATTAATTTGTATGTACCAAATAATACTCGCACAGGTGTACTCGTATGGCCCGTCATAATTTTCACAAAATCAATTTAAGAAATTAACATTCTAAAGTAAATAAATTTTTTGACAGGAATGTTAAAAATCTTATTCGGTCTCTCCGACAAACTAACACTTGTTTACGTTAACATGCATTCCTTCATGGACCTGTGACGAATTACAAACAAATATCGAAATTTCAAGTGTTCCATGTCAGTCTGAACTTATTACACAGTGATATTTTCACATTCAGGCGCCCTAAATTATTTTGACGTTGATTTATAAAGTTTCCCTGGAAGGAGAGTAGTCAGCAGGTGCCTCGTCAGGGGTGGCAGGGTTGGCAATGCCACTCCAAGTATAAATTTACTATCGAACACAAAGATAGTTCTGATTCAATTGCAGAATTTCGAATTTTTCAGATATTTTTACGAAACTCTAGCGCTTACACCGCCTTTATACCTCTTTAAAGTTAAAAACCATAGAGCTGTTTATACAAATGCACGCATGTTGAAAAGGTAGGGCTTGCCCCGTCAGCGTGTTGCAATTCAGAAATACCTTTATGTTTGCATCTCAACTGGAACAAATATTTATTGGAAGGTGGAAGAGAATCAAAATAGGTATCGGCATATTTAATATTCAGAATAACTATTATTAGTCGGAACAATATATTTTATGTGCAGATATTTATTAATATTTTATGATTTAATACGATAAGGCATTTATAAATAACACAACCAAATAGAAGATTTTGATTGAAAACGATTATTAATTTATGGTAGCCGAAGTAACTTAAGTGAGTTTGGCATAGCTTGCTATGTTTTGTAGCATTTTTGTAATTTTAAAGTAATTAGGCTAATTTTGTGGCGGTAAGGGGTAGTTGGGGGTGATTTATGGTAGCCGAAGTAATTTAGGTGAGTTTGGTATAGTTTGCTATGGTTTGTAGCATTTTTTGTAATTTTAAAGTGATTGGGCTTAGTTTGGGGTGGTAAGGGGTAGTTGGGGGTGATTTATGGTAGCCGAAGTAATTTAGGTGAGTTAGGCATAGTTTGCTATGGTTTGTAGCATTTTTTGTAATTTTAAAGTGATTGGGCTTATTTTGGGGTAGTAAGGGGTTGTTGGGGGTGATTTATGTTAGCCGAAGTAATTTAGGTGAGTTAGGCATAGTTTGCTATGGTTTGTAGCATTTTTTTGTAATTTTAAAGTGATTGGGCTTATTTTGGGGGTGGTAAGGGGTAGTTGGGGGTGATTTATGGTAGCCGAAGTAATTTAGGTGAGTTAGGCATTGTTTGCTATGATTTGTTGAATATTTTGTAATTTTAAAGTGATTGGGCTTTTTTTGGGGTAGTAAGGGGTTGTTGGGGGTGATTTATAGAAGCCAAAGTAATTTAAGTGAGTTTGGCATAGTTTGCTATGGTTTGTAGCATTTTTTGTAATTTTAAAGTGATTGGGCTTATTTTGGGATGGTAAGGGGTAGTTGGGGGTGATTTATGGTAGCCGAATTAATTTAGGTGAGTTAGGCATAGTTTGCTATAATTTGTTGAATATTTTGTAATTTTAAAGTGATTGGGTTTATTTTGGGGGTGGTAAGGGGTAGTTCGGGGTGATTTATGGTAGCCGAAGTAATTTAGGGGAGTTTGGCATAGTTTGCTATGGTTTGTAGAATTTTTTTGTAATTTTAAAGTGATTGGGCTTTTTTTGGGGTAGTAAGGGGTTGTTGGGGGTGATTTATAGAAGCCAAAGTAATTCAAGTGAGTTTGGCATAGTTTGCTATGGTTTGTAGCATTTTTTGTAATTTTAAAGTGATTGGGCTTATTTTGGGGCGGTAAGGGGTAGTTGGGGGTGATTTATGGTAGCCGATGTAATTTAGGTGAGTTAGGCATAGTTTGCTATGGTTTGTAGCATTTTTTTGTAATTTTAAAGTGATTGGGCTTATTTTGGGGTAGTAAGGGGTTGTTGGGGGTGATTTATGTTAGCCGAAGTAATTTAGGTGAGTTTGGCATAGTTTGCTACGGTTTGTAGCATTTTTTGTAATTTTAAAGTGATTGGGATGAGTTAGGGGTGGTAAGGGGTAGTTGGGGGTGATTTATGATAGCCGAAGTAATTTAAGTGAGTTTGGCATAGTTTGCTATGGTTTGTAGCATTTTTTGTAATTTTAAAGTGATTGGGCTTATTTTGGGGTAGTAAGGGGTTGTTGGGGGTGATTTATGTTAGCCGAAGTAATTTAGGTGAGTTAGGCATAATTTGCTATGGTTTGTAGCATTTTTTGTAATTTTAAAGTTATTGGGATGAGTTAGGGGTGGCAAGGGGTAGTTGGGGGTGATTTATAATAGCCGAAGTAATTTAAGTGAGTTTGGCATAGTTTGGTATGGTTTGTAGAATTTTTTGTAATTTTAAAGTGATTGGGCTTATTTTGGGGTTGTAAGGGGTAGTTGGGGGTGATTTATGGTAGCCGAAGTAATTTAGGGGAGTTTGGCACAGTTTGCTATGGTTTGTAGAATTTTTTTGTAATTTTAAAGTGATTGAGCCTATTTTGGGGAGGTAAGGGGTAGTTGGGGGTGATTAATGGAAGCCGAAGTAATTTAGATGAGTTTGGCATAGTTTGATATTGCTTGTAACATTTTTTGTAATTTTAAAGTGATTGGGCTGAGTTTGGGGCGGTAAGGGGTAGTTGGGGGTGATTTATGGTAGCCGAAGTAATTTAGGTGAGTTAGGGATAGTTTGCTATGATTTGTGTCATTTTGTTTTATTTTAAAGTGATTGGAGTTACTTGGGGTTGCTAAAGGGTGGTAAGGGATGATTTAAGATAACGGATCTAATTTATGTCAGTTTGGCTTAGTTCGGGAATTTTTTGGGGTTGATTTGGTAAAGTTTGCAGTGGTAAGAGATATTTGAGGATGTTTAATGTTGACGGATTAAATTTGGAGTGATTTGGTAATTTTTAATTGAGTCACGGATCGACATTATAATTGAAATCAAAATTATAATTGAAATATCGGCGGCCTCGCTAGGTACGGCAAAAGTATGATCACGAAAGCAGAAACTCGACGTTGAAATTGTTTAGGTTAAATAAGTGCTTTTAATGTAAACCGGTCGCCCGTCGTCGAAGTTGTTTTGGCTAGATACGTGCTTCTAACATAAACACGGTCTCCGCGATCGGATCATTTTTTGTTTATTTTAGCCGGTTTTTATTGAATTACAAAGGAACCGGGCCGAATTTCGCAAAATCCCTTCTTAGTGTTCAGTTTCGGCACATGATACACCCGTGTCTAAAATTTCAAGTCGCCAGCCCTCACGGTTTGGGCTGTAGGTTGTCGGTGAATCAGTGAATGTGTAGATGTGTAGATGAGTGTGTCAGTGAGGACACTTCGCTTTATATATATAGATTTGGATAACAAAAGAGATTAATTTGTATGTACCAAATAATACTCGCACAGGTGTATTCGTATGGCCCGTCAAAATTTTCACGAAATGAATTTAAGAAATTAACATTCTAAAGTAAATAAATATTTTGACGGGAATGTTAAAAATCTTATTCGGCCTCTCCGACAAACTAACACTTGTTTACATTAACATGCATTCCTTCATGGACCTGTGACGAATTACAAACGAATATCGAAATTTCAAGTGTTTCATGTCAGTCTGAACTTATTACACAGTGATATTTTCACATTCAGGCGCCCTAAATTATTTTGTCGTTGATTTCAAAAGTTTCCCTGGAAGGAGAGTACTCAGCAAGGGGCTCGTTAGGGGTGGCAGGGTTGGCAGTGCCACTCCAAATATAAATTTACTATCGAAAACAACAATAGTTCTGTAATTCAATTGCAGAATTTCGAATTTTTCAGATAATTTTACGAAAATCTAGCGCTTACACCGCGTTTATACCACTTTAAAGTTAAAAACCATAGAGCTGTTTATAGAAATTCACGCATGTTGAGAAGGTAGGGCTTGCCCCGTCAGCGTGTTGCAATTCAGAAATACGTTTATGTTTGCATCTCAACTGGAACAAATATTTATTGGAATGTGGAAGAGAATCAAAATTGGTAGCAGCATATTTAATATTCAGAATAACGTCTATTAGTCGAAACAATATATTTTATGTACAGATATTTATTAATATTTTATGATTTAATACGATAAGGCATTTATAAATGACACAACCAAATAGAAGATTTTGATTGAAAATGATTATTAATTTATGGTAATCGAAGTAATTTATGTGAGTTTGGTATAGTTTGCTATGGTTTGTAGCATTTTTTGTAATTTTAAAGTGATTTGGCTTAGTTTGGGGTGGTAAGGGGTAGTTGGGGGTGATTTATGGTAGCCGAAGTAATTTGGGTGAGTTTGGCATAGTTTGCTATGGTTTGTATCATTTTTTGTAATTTTAAAGTGATTTGGCTTAGTTTGGGGAGGTAAGGGGTAGTTGGGGGTGATTTATGGTAGCCGAAGTAATTTGCGTGAGTTTGGCATAGTTTGCTATGGTTTGTATCATTTTTTGTAATTTTAAAGTGATTTGGCTTAGTTTGGGGTGGTAAGGGGTAGTAGGGGGTGATCTATGGTAGCCGAAGTAATTTAGGTGAGTTTGACATAGTTTGCTATGGTTTGTAGCATTTTTTGTAATTTTAAAGAGATTTGGCTTAGTTTGGGGTGGTAAGGGGTAGTTGGGGGTGATTTATGAAAGCCGAAGTAATTTGGGTGAGTTTGGCATAGTTTGCTATGGTTTGTATCATTTTTTGTAATTTTAAAGTGATTGGGCTTATTTTGGGGTGGTAAGGGGTAGTTGGGGGTGATTTATGGTAGCCGAAGAAATTTAAATGAGTTTGACATAGTTTGCTATGGTTTGTAGCATTTTTTGTAATTTTAAATAGATTTGGCTTAGTTTGGTGTGGTAAGGGGTAGTTGGGGGTGATTTATGGAAGCCGAAGTAATTTGGGTGAGTTTGGCATAGTTTGCTATGGTTTGTATAATTTTTTGTAATTTTAAAGTGATTTGGCTTAGTTTGGGGTGGTAAGGGGTAGTTGGGGGTGATTTATGGTAGCCGAAGTAATTTAGTTGAGTTTGGCATAGCTTGCTATGGTTTTTAGCATTTTTTTGTAATTTTAAAATGATTGGGCTTATTTTGGGGTGGTAAGGGGTAGTTGGAGGTGATTTATGGTAGCCGAAGAAATTTAAATGAGTTTGACATAGTTTGCTATGGTTTGTAGCATTTTTTGTAATTTTAAAGAGATTTGGCTTAGTTTGGGGTGGTAAGGGGTAGTTGGGGGTGATTTATGAAAGCCGAAGTAATTTGGGTGAGTTTGGCATAGTTTGCTATGGTTTGTATCATTTTTTGTAATTTTAATGTGATTGGGCTTATTTTGGGGTGGTAAGGGGTAGTTGGGGGTGATTTATGTTAGCCGAAGAAATTTAAATGAGTTTGACATAGTTTGCTATGGTTTGTAGCATTTTTTGTAATTTTAAATAGATTTGGCTTAGTTTGGTGTGGTAAGGGGTAGTTGGGGGTGATTTATGGAAGCCGAAGTAATTTGGGTGAGTTTGGCATAGTTTGCTATGGTTTGTATAATTTTTTGTAATTTTAAAGTGATTTGGCTTAGTTTGGGGTGGTAAGGGGTAGTTGGGGGTGATTTATGGAAGCCGAAGTAATTTGGGTGAGTTTGGCATAGTTTGCTATGGTTTGTATAATTTTTTGTAATTTTAAAGTGATTTGGCTTAGTTTGGGGTGGTAAGGGGTAGTGGGGGTGATTTATGGTAGCCGAAGTAATTTAAGTGAGTTTGAATAGTTTGCTATGATTTGTAGCATTTTTTGTAATTTTAAAGTGATTGGGCTTAGTTTGGGGTGGTAAGGGGTAGTTGGGGGTGATTTATGATAGCCGAAGTAATGTGGGTGAGTTTGGCATAGTTTTGCTATGGTTTGTAGCATTATTTGTAATTTTAAAGTGATTTGGCTTAGTTTGGGGTGGTAAGGGGTAGTTGGGGGTGATTTATGATAGCCGAAATAATGTGGGTGAGTTTGGCATAGTTTTGCTATGGTTTGTAGCATTTTTTGTAATTTTAAAGTGATTGGGCTTAGTTTGGGGTGGTAAGGGGTAGTTGGGGGTGATTTATGATAGCCGAAATAATTTGGGTGAGTTTGGCATAGTTTTGCTATGGTTTGTAGCATTTTTTGTAATGTTAAAGTGATTGGGCTTGTATTGTATTGTATTGTATTGTAGGGGGGTCGTTTGGCTACTGAAGCCCTTCGTCACTACGACCATTGTTGGTCTATTGTGAATAACCCTGCTTCCTATTGGAATCCCAGGGAGTCTAACCCCCTGATGAAGTGGGCCAGATCCTTGGGAGTTGATTTACGTATCTGGGCGGCCGTGAGTGCAGCCGCACCCAGATATTGTAACCTATTATGAGCGATGGTGTTGCACTCACAGAGAATGTGTTCGGCCGTTTCTACCGCCGATCCACAGAGTCGACATGTAGCGACTTCAGCTTTCCCCATTTTCTGGAGATGGTATCTGACTGGACCGTGTCCTGTCAGGAGGCCAGTTACTTGCCTCAGATCATTCTTTTCCAGTTTGAGAAGCATCTTAGTCTTCTTTGACGAATAGTGTATGAACTTTTTCGCCTGGAGTTGGCCTGGAGTATTTCTCCAGTAGGATTCTTTCTGTTCCTTTTCCCATTTATGGATGTCGGACATTCTCTGGGCTTTGGTTAGCCCGCAGAATGGTTCTGGTCCAATAAATGGAGCTGTCGCACCTTTCTTGGCGAGGGCGTCTGCCATTTCATTTCCTTCAATCCCCTCATGCCCTGGAATCCACAACAGAGTGATTCTGTTGCCTATCGCCAGTTGCTTCAGGGATTGTTTGCATTCCCAGACAGTCCTCTGTACACAGCGGTAGGCTCTCAGGGCCTTTAAGGCTGCTTGACTGTCTGACAGTATGTAGATATTTGCACCCTTTATGCGCCTTTCGAGGCATTTCCGAGCACAAACATCTATGGCACATATTTCGGCCTGATGAATCGAGGGGGTACTTCCTAAGGGCTGATGGATCCTGGTCTGCGGACCATAGACTCCTATTCCAGTCCCCTGCTGCGATTTTGACCCGTCTGTGTACCAGACGAGTGAGTTCTTTGGAAGTCGAGTCGTATCGAATGTTCCACATTGGCGGCCTAAAATGGCCACTTCGAATGGAACATCGAAGTCGAGTTCGGCTGGCATTACGTCCGTTGGTTGGTTCCAGGACTCTGCTCTTATCAGATTCATAATCCTGCAGTGACCAACCATGTCCTCTAGTTTTAGATTTTTTGTCTGTGTTGACCTCAAGGCACTCAGTGCTGCCTCCTTCCTCACATGTAGATGTAAAGGAAGAAGATCAAGCAACGCCTCTAAGGCGGCCGTAGGGGTGGAGCGCATTGAGCCCGTCACGCCTAGACAAGCAAGCCTTTGCAATTTCTGCATTTTGCTTTGCGTTGTTGTTTCTTCAGTTTTTGGCCACCACAGCAGGGATGCATAGGTTACCACGGGTCTTACCACCGTCAGGTATGACCAGTAGATCATCTCCGGTTTGAGTCCCCAAGTTCTCCCAAAAAGTCTGCGGCAACACCAGAGTGCCGCTGTGCCTTTTGCAAGAGTTTTGTCAACATGCGTTTTCCAGTTGAGTTTCGCGTCTAGATTTACACCTAGATATTTGACCTCTCTGGAGAACTGCAGCTTTTTCCCGTGCAGAGTTGGAGCTGTTAAATTCAGCTTCCTTCTCTTCGTAAAGGGAACTAGAACAGTTTTGCTCGGATTAACATTGAGCTGTTCGTCCGAGCACCATCTTGAGATGATGTTTAGGGCATTTTGCGCTAGGCCAGAGATCGTGCCTTCGTGTTTGCCCCTGATGAGTACAACCAGGTCATCTGCGTAACCTTGGGTATAGATTCCCGAGTCATTGAGCTTGCTCAGTAGATCGTCGACAACAATCGACCACAGTAGGGGCGATAGAACTCCGCCTTGCGGACACCCTTTTACTGTGGTGACCATCGTCTCCTCTCCACCGACGCTTGCCGTTATGACTCGGCTCCTCAGCATGGATTTTATCCATTCTACGGTTGAGGTTTCGACGCCTCTTAGTAAAGCAGCTCTTTCGATGGATTCATAGGAGGTATTGTCGAAGGCTCCCTCTACGTTAATGAATATTCCCAGAGCTACTTGTTTAGCCATCAGCGTCCTTTCAATGCCCTTGATGAGGCAATGTAGGGCGTCCACTGTGGATTTGCCTGCTTGATAAGCAAATTGATTAGTATGAAGTGGAGTTTGCTTTAAGATAGCTCCTCTGATGTAGTTATCAATTATTTTCTCCATGGTTTTGAGGAGAAAGGAAGTGAGGCTTATGGGGCGGTAAGATTTAGCCTCTTCAGGAGGCCTTCTACCGCTTTTTGGTATGAATACCACTTTAGCCTCTCTCCAGGTCTCGGGTATATATCCGAGAATGTAGCTAGCTTTGAATATTCTCATTAAGCTGGGTATCAGGTAGTCTGTTCCCCTTTGGAGCAGGGCAGGAAAGATTCCGTCTCTGCCCGGCGATTTGAACGGCTTGAAGCTGTTGATCGCCCATTGTATTTTGTTAGCAGTAAACATTTTTCCTGCTAGGCTTTTGGTTTGCCGGGTTGGGCGTGTTATCGGCCCTTGAGTCACGTCTCTGATCTCTATGTCTGTTAGCGCCTTTGACCCAGGAAAATGGGTCTCTAAAAGTACCCTTAAGTTTTCCTTTAGATCGCCGGTGTATTTGCCGTTAGGTTTTTTTTATTAAGCCTATTCCGTTTGAGTGGTCTTTTGAGAGCACTTTTTGGAGCCTTACTGCTGGGATCAATTGCTCGATCCCTTCGCAGAAAGTACTCCATGAGCGCCACTTTGACTTCCTCAATTCTTTGTTGTATTCTGTGAGAGCTTTTTTGTAGTCGATCCACGTTCCTAAACTTTTAGCTCTATTGAATAGCTTCCTTACTTCGGCCCTACGTCGGCCGAGTTCTTTGTTCCACCAAGGAACGTTCCTCGAAGTCACTCTTTGTTTCAGAGGACAACTTTTCTCATAGGACGAGACTATGAGATCGCGAAGATGCACCGAGGCCGCATCGAGGTCCTCTCTTGTGTCGATTTGGTAACGGAGTCCGTCGGTTTCGGCTCTGATGTGCTCCGTGTAGAGACACCAGTCCGTCTCCTTCGGCACTCTGCACGTTTCGAGGCTGTGGGGGGATGCCTCCATGTGGAATCGGATTGTGCAATGGTCCGACATGGAGGCCTCGTCCGCCATGTGCCAATTTTTAATAAAATTTGCAATAAATGGACTCGCCAGGGTTAGATCTAAAACCTCTTTCCTAATCGCATTTATGAAGGTGGCTTTGTTCCCCCGGTTGATAATGTCCACGTCGTTCGCGGACAAATATTCAAAAAGGGACTCACCTCTTTTGTTTGTGTCCGTGCTGCCCCACATGAGATGGTGTGCGTTGGCGTCGCAGCCCAGAATGTAGTGTTTGTTCCTCCTTTTGCACCAGCTTATAAGGCGTATAACTTCCTCTGGAATGGAGTTATTTACGTCGCCTGGGAAGTAGGCAGAGGCCATTACAATTGGCCTTTTGCCACCTTCCGTGGGTACCTCTACAGCTACTGCAACTAAGTCCCTGGAGATGAATTCTGGAATCGAAACAAATTTGATATGTTTTTTGAGCAGAATTGCTGCTCTTGGATGTTCATGGTGGTCACTTATTACCTTACATGATCTGGTTGGAAGTCCCTTTATGTTTCCCCCATTTATCCAGGGCTCTTGGATTAGCCCCACGTCTGCGGACCCTCTGACAAACCCCCAATAAAGCACACTGGATGCGGCTTTTGAGTGTTGGAGGTTTATCTGGGTGAAGTTTATCCTGCCTGCCATTGTTGCAGTTACTTCTTTTTGCCGCAGCCTTTCTTTTGCGCTACCTTAGGCAATTTCCTGCCTTTAGGCTTTGCTCCAGAGTTGGCTGCAGCAGACGTTGAGGCGGGCAATCTCCTTTCACTAGCAACACCAGTGCTAGCTGGCTTGGTTGCAGAGCTAATAGAGGTGCTCGCCCCTTTGTCTTGGGCTTTGTTGGCGCCAGCGGTCCTTGGCCTAAGTTGAACTTGACCGAACTTATAGCTTACCTTAAAGCCCATGGTTTTCAATATCTCCGTCGACTGATGGTCGACAGAGAGCGTTGTTTCGAGTGTGGGGCCTATCGGATTTCTCCTAAGCACCCTCCAGCTCTTTGCACTGAGGCCTTCGTATTGGGCCTCTATTAGATTCAGGATTTTCTCGTTCGAGTAGTCCTGACTTCCGGGAAGATACGCCACCAGGACGACATTGTGAGGCATTTCTGCCTCTTCTACCATCCTGAGCGACGCACCCTCCCACGGTCGATTTCATCGGCGATGCTTCGTAGCCACTGCGCGGTGTCTTTGTCGGCACACACCAATGAAAGCCAACCTGGCCTATAATGGAGGCCGTGGAACTTGGGTCTTATTTTGTCCCCTGCTCCCATGGCCGCCATTTTCTCCACAACAGCCTCCTGCACGGCTTCCTGTTGTGCCGCTGTCAGGAGTGACTGTGGATAGTCTGAGGGTATAATTCCAACCCTCACTCCAGTCACAGCTTGGCTAAATGAGGGCTTGGCAGAACTGCTCTCCTGCTTCTTCGCTCTCTTAGCGTTTGCTGTTTCAGGGGTACTGCCGTCAGATCGGATCCTTTTGGCTCCTTTTCCTGGCGGCGTTGCCCTTTCGATTGGCTTCAGCGCCTTCTCAAGGGCCTCTTCCTTGGAGAGTCCTTTGGCGAGAAGATACTTCAGCCTTTTTCTGGCAGCTCCTCCTAATCGGACCTTTTGCTCTTTCACATTGAGAGCCTTAAGGTTTTCTCCGATTTTGGTGACGCTGTCAGTTAACTTATCCTCCTCCGGGTAGGGAAGTTCTTCCCTTACCGTTGGAGGATATGTTTCGAGGTCTTTGATAACCTCTTGTGTTTTTGTACTTGGTTCCATAAATGTTCCCACGAGTAGCAAGGGAAAAGAGGTCGCGTGTGGCAGAGCCCCGCATTACCACACGAAGGCTAATTGAAACACAGGTGCGCCAGGTTCCTGTGAGTTCGCATATTTATGACCAATCCTACCTCATTAGCCAGGCGAGCCTTTGGCATATGCTGTTCCACCGTGACTCTGAGGGTTTTTTATAGAGATTGTCTCCTCCCGGACCGGGCGGTGAAGCCAGGTCCCCCGACTGTCCTCTTAGTGCAACGTACCACTGCCACGCCCCGCAGCGGTCTTTGAAGCACCAGGTTCAGCTTCCGGTTTTAAGCAGATATCTGGCGTTCAGACATCTCTAGCTCGGATACCCCGGGTTAGCCATACCCGTCCTCTGGCATTTCTGCCAAAGTCCCTGGGGAAAAGTGATTGGGCTTAGTTTGGGGTGGTAAGGGGTAGTTGGGGGTGATTTATGAAAGCCGAAGTAATTTGGTTGAGTTTGGCATAGTTTTGCTATGGTTTGTAGCATTTTTTCTAATTTTAAAGTGATTGGGCTTATTTTGGGGTGGTAAGGGGTAGTTGGGGGTGATTTATGGTAGCCGAAGTAATTTAAGTGAGTTTGACATAGTTTGCTATGGTTTGTAGCATTTTTTGTAATTTTAAAGTGATTTGGCTTAGTTTGGGGTGGTAAGGGGTAGTTGGGGGTGATTTATGGTAGCCGAAGTAATTTGGGTGAGTTTGGCATAGTTTGCTATGGTTTGTGGCATTTTGTTTTATTTTAAAGTGATTGGAGTTACTTGGGGTTGCTAAGGGGTGGTAAGGGATGATTTAAGATAACGGATCTAATTTATGTCAGTTTGGCGTAGTTCGGGAATTTTTTGGGGTTGCTTTGGTGAAGTTTGCAATGGTAAGAGATATTTGAGGATGTTTAATGTAGACGGATTAAATTTGGAGTGGTTTGGTAATTTTTAAATGAGTCACGGATCGACATTATAATTGAAATCAAAATTATAATTGTAATATCTGCGCCTCGCTAGGTACGGCAAAAGTATGATCAGGAAAGCAGAAACTCGACCTTGAAACTGCTTTTGTCGCTGTCGTGTGGTTCGGGAGTGGTCCGTCTGAGTTCAGCCTAATGAAAACCGGTCGCCCGACGTCGAAGTTGTTTTGGCTAGACACGTGCTTCTAACAAAAAAAACACGATTTCCGCGAGCCGATCATTTTTTGTTTATTTTAACCGGTTTTTATCCGGTTTTTATTTAAATACAAAGGAACCGGGCCGAATTTCGCAAAATCCCTTCTTATCACTTCGTTTCGGCACATGATACACCCGTGTCTAAAATTTCAAGTCTCCAGGCCTCACGGTTTGGGCTGTGGGTTGATTATGAATCAGTGAATGTGTAGATGTGTAGATGAGTGTGTCAGTGAGGACACTTCGCTTTATATATATAGATTTAAAAATGATTGGGTTTAGTTTGTTGTGGTAAGGGTTAGTTGGTGATGATTTATGGTACCCGAAGTAATTTAGGTGAGTTTGGCATAGTTTGCAATGGTTACTAGAATTTTTTTGTAATTTAAAAGTGTTTGGGTATAGTTTGTTGTGGTAAGGGTTAGTTGGTGATGATTTATGGTAGCCGAAGTAATTTAGGTGAGTTTGGCATAGTTTGCTATGGTTAATAGCATTTTTTTGTAATTTAAAAGTGATTGGGTTTAGTTTGTTGTGGTAAGGGTTAGTTGGTGATGATTTATGTTAGCCGAAGTAATTAAGGTGAGTTTGGCATAGTTTGCTATGGTTACTAGCATTTTTTTGTAATTTAAAAGTGATTGGGTTTAGTTTGTTGTGGTAAGGGTTAGTTGGTGATGATTTAGAGTAGCCGAAGTAATTTAGGTGAGTCTGGCATAATTTGTTATGATTTGTACACCTTTTTTTGTAATTTCAAGATGATATGGTTTGGTTTGTTGTGGTAAGGGATAGTTGGGGGTGATTTACGGTAGCCGAAGTAATTTAGGTGATTCTGGTATAGTTTGTTATGATTTTTAGCATTTTTTTGTAATTTTAAAGTGATTGGGCTTAGTTTGTTGCTGTAAAGTGTAGTTGGGGGCGATTTTTGTTATCCGAAGTAATTTAGGTGAGTTTGGCATAGTTTGCTATTGTTAGTAGCATTTTTTTGTAATTTAAAAGTGATTGGGTTTAGTTTGTTGTGGTAAGGGTTAGTTGGTGATGATTTATGGTAGCCGAAGTAATTTAGGTGAGTTTGGCATAGTTTGATATGGTTACTAGCATTTGTTTGTAATTTAAAAGTGATTGGGTTTAGTTTGTTGTGGTAAGGGTTAGTTGGTGATGATTTAGAGTAGCCGAAGTAATTTAGGTGAGTCTGGCATAGTTTGTTATGATTTGTACACCTTTTTTTGTAATTTTAAGATGATATGGTTTGATTTGTTGTGGTAAGGGATAGTTGGGTGTGATTTACGGTAGCCGAATTAATTTAGGTGATTCGGGTATAGTTTGTTATGATTTTTAGCATTTTTTTCTAATTTTAAAGTGACTGGGCTTAGTTTGTTGCTGTAAAGTGTAGTTGGGGGTGATTTTTGATAGCCGAAGTAATTAGGTGAGTTTGGCATAGTTTGCTAGAGTTAGTAGCATTTTTTTGTAATTTAAAAATGATTGGGTTTAGTTTGGTGTGGTAAGGGTTAGTTGGTGATGATTTATGGTAGCCGAAGTAATTTAGGTGAGTTTGGCATAGTTTGCTATGGTTACTAGCATTTTTTTGTAATTTAAAAGTTATTGGGTTTAGTTTGTTGTGGTAAGGGTTAGTTGGTGAAGATTTAGAGTAGCCGAAGTAATTTAGGTGAGTCTGGCATAGTTTGTTATGATTTGTACACCTTTTTTTGTAATTTTAAGATGATATGGTTTGGTTTGTTGTTGTAAGGGGTAGTTGGGGGTGATTTAGGGTAGCCGAAGTAATTTAGGGTAGCCGAAGTAATTTAGGTGATTCTGGTATAGTTTGTTATGATTTTTAGCATCTTTTTGTAATTTTAAAGTGATTGGGCTTAGTTTGTTGCTGTAAATTGTAGTTGGGGGTGATTGTTGATAGCCGAAGTAATTTAGGTGAGTTTGGCATAGTTTGCTATGGTTAGTAGCATTTTTTTGTAATTTAAAAATGATTGGGTTTAGTTTGTTGTGGTAAGGGTTAGTTGGTGATGATTTATGGTAGCCGAAGTAATTTAGGTGAGTTTGGCATAGTTTGCTATGGTTACTAGCATTTTTTTGTAATTTAAAAGTGATTGGGTTTAGTTTGTTGTGGTAAGGGTTAGTTGGTGATGATTTAGAGTAGCCGAAGTAATTTAGGTGAGTCTAGCATACTTTGTTATGATGTGTACACCTTTTTTTGTAATTTTAAGATGATATGGTTTGGTTTGTTGTGGTAAGGGATAGTTGGGGGTGATTTACGGTAGCCGAAGTAATTTAGGTGATTCTGGTATAGTTTGTTATGAGTTTTAGCATTTTTTTGTAATTTTAAAGTGATTGGGCTTAGTTTGTTGTTGTAAAGTGTAGTTGGGGGTGATTTTTGATAGCCGAAGTAATTTAGGTGAGTTTGGCATAGTTTGCTATGGTTAGTAGCATTTTTTTGTAATTTAAAAGTGATTGGGTTTAGTTTGTTGTGGTAAGGGTTACTTGGTGATGATTTATGGTAGCCGAAGTAATTTAGGTGAGTTTGGCATAAGTTGCTATGGTTACTAGCATTTTTTTGTAATTTAAAAGTGATTGGGTTTAGTTTGTTGTGGTAAGGGTTAGTTGGTGATGATTTAGAGTACCCGAAGTAATTTAGGTGAGTCTGGCATAGTTTGTTATGATTTGTACACCATTTTTAGTAATTTTAAGATGATATGGTTTGGTTTGTTGTGGTAAGGGTTAGTTGGGGGTGATTTACGGTAGCCGAAGTAATTTAGGTGATTCTGGTATAGTTTGTTATGATTTTTAGCATTTTTTTGCAATTTTAAAGTGATTGGGCTTATTTTGTTGCTGTAAAGTGTAGTTGGGGGTGATTTTTGATAGCCGTAGTAATTTAGGTGAGTTTGGCATAGTTTGCTATGGTTAGTAGCATTTTTTTGTAATTTAAAAGTGATTTGGTTTAGTTTGTTGTGGTAAGGGTTAGTTGGTGATGATTAATGGTAGCCGAAGTAATTTAGGAGTTTGGCATAGTTTGCTATGGTTACTAGCATTTTTTTGTAATTTAAAAGTGATTGGGTTTAGTTTGTTGTGGTAAGGGTTAGTTGGTGATGATTTAGAGTAGCCGAAGTAATTTATGTGAGTCTGGCATAGTTTGTTATGATTTGTACACCTTTTTTTGTAATTTTAAGATGATATTGTTTGGTTTGTTGTGGTAAGGGATAGTTGGGGGTGATTTACGGTAGCCGAAGTAATTTAGGTGATTCTGGTATAGTTTGTAATGATTTTTAGCATTTTTTTGTAATTTTAAAGTGATTGGGCTTAGTTTGTTGCTGTAAAGTGTAGTAGGGGGAGATTTTTGATAGCCGAAGTAATTTAGGTGAGTTTGGCATAGTTTGCTATGGTTAGTAGCATTTTTTTGTAATTTAAATGTGATTGGGTTTAGTTTGTTGTGGTAAGGGTTAGTTGGTGATGATTTATGATAGCCGAAGTAATTTAGGTGAGTTTGGCATAGTTTGCTATGGTTACTAGAATTTTTTTGTAATTTAAAAGTGATTGGGTTTAGTTTGTTGTGGTAAGGGTTAGTTGGTGATGATTTATAATAGCCGAAGTAATTTAGGTGATTCTGGTATAGTTTGTTATGATTTTTAGCATTTTTTTGTAATTTTAAAGTGATTGGGCTTAGTTTGTTGCTCTAAAGTGTAGTTGGGGGTGATTTTTGATAGACAAAGTAATTTAGGTGAGTTTGGCATAGTTTGCTATGGTTAGTAGCATTTTTTTGTAATTTAAAAGTGATTGGGTTTAGTTTGTTGTGGTAAGGGTTAGTTAGTGATGATTTATGGTAGCCGAAGTAATTTAGGTGAGTTTGTCATAGTTTGCTATGGTTACTAGCATTTGTTTGTAATTTAAAAGTGATTGGGTTTAGTTTGTTGTGGTAAGGGTTAGTTGGTGATGATTTAGAGTAGCCGAAGTAATTTAGGTGAGCCTGGCATAGTTTGTTACGATTTGTACACCTTTTTTTGTAATTTTAAGATGATATGGTTTGGTTTGTTGTTGTAAGGGGTAGTTGGGGGTGATTTAGGGTAGCCGAAGTAATTTAGGGTAGCCGAAGTAATTTAGGTGATTCTGGTATAGTTTGTTATGATTTTTAGCATCTTTTTGTAATTTTAAAGTGATTGGGCTTAGTTTGTTGCTGTAAATTGTAGTTGGGGGTGATTGTTGATAGCCGAAGTAATTTAGGTGAGTTTGGCATAGTTTGCTATGGTTAGTAGCATTTTTTTGTAATTTAAAAATGATTGGGTTTAGTTTGTTGTGGTAAGGGTTAGTTGGTGATGATTTATGGTAGCCGAAGTAATTTAGGTGAGTTTGGCATAGTTTGCTATGGTTACTAGCATTTTTTTGTAATTTAAAAGTGATTGGGTTTAGTTTGTTGTGGTAAGGGTTAGTTGGTGATGATTTAGAGTAGCCGAAGTAATTTAGGTGAGTCTGGCATACTTTGTTATGATGTGTACACCTTTTTTTGTAATTTTAAGATGATATGGTTTGGTTTGTTGTGGTAAGGGATAGTTGGGGGTGATTTACGGTAGCCGAAGTAATTTAGGTGATTCTGGTATAGTTTGTTATGAGTTTTAGCATTTTTTTGTAATTTTAAAGTGATTGGGCTTAGTTTGTTGTTGTAAAGTGTAGTTGGGGGTGATTTTTGATAGCCGAAGTAATTTAGGTGAGTTTGGCATAGTTTGCTATGGTTAGTAGCATTTTTTTGTAATTTAAAAGTGATTGGGTTTAGTTTGTTGTGGTAAGGGTTACTTGGTGATGATTTATGGTAGCCGAAGTAATTTAGGTGAGTTTGGCATAAGTTGCTATGGTTACTAGCATTTTTTTGTAATTTAAAAGTGATTGGGTTTAGTTTGTTGTGGTAAGGGTTAGTTGGTGATGATTTAGAGTACCCGAAGTAATTTAGGTGAGTCTGGCATAGTTTGTTATGATTTGTACACCATTTTTAGTAATTTTAAGATGATATGGTTTGGTTTGTTGTGGTAAGGGTTAGTTGGGGGTGATTTACGGTAGCCGAAGTAATTTAGGTGATTCTGGTATAGTTTGTTATGATTTTTAGCATTTTTTTGCAATTTTAAAGTGATTGGGCTTATTTTGTTGCTGTAAAGTGTAGTTGGGGGTGATTTTTGATAGCCGTAGTAATTTAGGTGAGTTTGGCATAGTTTGCTATGGTTAGTAGCATTTTTTTGTAATTTAAAAGTGATTTGGTTTAGTTTGTTGTGGTAAGGGTTAGTTGGTGATGATTAATGGTAGCCGAAGTAATTTAGGAGTTTGGCATAGTTTGCTATGGTTACTAGCATTTTTTTGTAATTTAAAAGTGATTGGGTTTAGTTTGTTGTGGTAAGGGTTAGTTGGTGATGATTTAGAGTAGCCGAAGTAATTTATGTGAGTCTGGCATAGTTTGTTATGATTTGTACACCTTTTTTTGTAATTTTAAGATGATATTGTTTGGTTTGTTGTGGTAAGGGATAGTTGGGGGTGATTTACGGTAGCCGAAGTAATTTAGGTGATTCTGGTATAGTTTGTAATGATTTTTAGCATTTTTTTGTAATTTTAAAGTGATTGGGCTTAGTTTGTTGCTGTAAAGTGTAGTAGGGGGAGATTTTTGATAGCCGAAGTAATTTAGGTGAGTTTGGCATAGTTTGCTATGGTTAGTAGCATTTTTTTGTAATTTAAATGTGATTGGGTTTAGTTTGTTGTGGTAAGGGTTAGTTGGTGATGATTTATAATAGCCGAAGTAATTTAGGTGATTCTGGTATAGTTTGTTATGATTTTTAGCATTTTTTTGTAATTTTAAAGTGATTGGGCTTAGTTTGTTGCTCTAAAGTGTAGTTGGGGGTGATTTTTGATAGACAAAGTAATTTAGGTGAGTTTGGCATAGTTTGCTATGGTTAGTAGCATTTTTTTGTAATTTAAAAGTGATTGGGTTTAGTTTGTTGTGGTAAGGGTTAGTTAGTGATGATTTATGGTAGCCGAAGTAATTTAGGTGAGTTTGTCATAGTTTGCTATGGTTACTAGCATTTGTTTGTAATTTAAAAGTGATTGGGTTTAGTTTGTTGTGGTAAGGGTTAGTTGGTGATGATTTAGAGTAGCCGAAGTAATTTAGGTGAGCCTGGCATAGTTTGTTACGATTTGTACACCTTTTTTTGTAATTTTAAGATGATATGGTTTGGTTTGTTGTGGTAAGGGATAGTTGGGTGTGATTTACGTTAGCCGAATTAATTTAGGTGATTCTGGTATAGTTTGTTATGATTTTTAGAATTGTTTTCTAATTTTAAAGTGACTGGGCTTAGTTTGTTGCTGTAAAGTGTAGTTGGGGGTGATATTTGATAGCCGAAGTAATTAGGTGAGTTTGGCATAGTTTGCTATAATTAGTAGCATTTTTTTGTAATTTAAAAATTATTGGGTTTAGTTTGGTGTGGTAAGGGTTAGTTGGTGATGATTTATGGTAGCCGAAGTAATTAAGGTGAGTTTGGCATAGTTTGCCATGGTTACTAGCATTTTTTTGTAATTTAAAAGTGATTGGGTTTAGTTTGTTGTGGTAAAGGTTATTTGGTAATGATTTAGAGTAGCCGAAGTAATTTAGGTGATTCTGGTATAGTTTGTTATGATTTTTAGCATTTTTTTGTAATTTTAAAGTGATTGGGCTTAGTTTGATGCTGTAAAGTGTAGCTGGGGGGGATTTTTGGTAGCCGAAGTAATTTAGGTGAATTTTGCATAGTTTGCTATGGTTAGTAGCATTTTTTTGTAATTTAAAAGTGATTGGGTTTAGTTTGTTGTGGTAAGGGTTAGTTGGTGATGATTTAGAGTAGCCGAAGTAATTTAGGTGAGTCTGGCATAGTTTGTTATGATTTGTACATCTTTTTTTGTAATTTTAAGATGATATGGTTTGGTTTGTTGTGGTAAGGGATAGTTGGGGGTGATTTACGGTAGCCGAAGTAATTTAGGTGATTCTGGTATAGTTTGTAATGATTTTTAGCATTTTTTTGTAATTTTAAAGTGATTGGGCTTAGTTTGTTGCTGTAAAGTGTAGTAGGGGGAGATTTTTGATAGCCGAAGTAATTTAGGTGAGTTTGGCATAGTTTGCTATGGTTAGTAGCATTTTTTTGTAATTTAAAAGTGATTGGGTTTAGTTTGTTGTGGTAAGGGTTAGTTGGTGATGATTAATGGTAGCCGAAGTAATTTTGGTGAGTTTGGCATAGTTTGCTATGGTTACTAGCATTTTTTTAAAATCTAGAAGTGATTGGGTTTAGTTTGTTGTGGTAAGGGTTAGTTGGTGATGATTTAGAGTAGCCGAAGTAATTTAGGTGATTCTGGTATAGTTTGTTATGATTTTTAGCATTTTTCTGTAATTTTAAAGTGATTGGGCTTAGTTTGTTGCTGTAAAGTGTAGTAGGGGGAGATTTTTGATAGCCGAAGTAATTTAGGTGAGTTTGGCATAGTTTGCTATGGTTAGTAGCATTTTTTTGTAATTTAAATGTGATTGGGTGTAGTTTGTTGTGGTAAGGGTTAGTTGGTGATGATTTATGATAGCCGAAGTAATTTAGGTGAGTTTGGCATAGTTTGCTATGGTTACTAGCATTTTTTTGTAATTTAAAAGTGATTGGGTTTAGTTTGTTGTGGTAAGGGTTAGTTGGTGATGATTTAGAGTAGCCGAAGTAATTTAGGTGAGTCTGGCATAGTTTGTTATGATTTGTACACCTTTTTTTGTAATTTTAAGATGATATTGTTTGGTTTGTTGTGGTAAGGGATAGTTGGGGGTGATTTACGGTAGCCGAAGTAATTTAGGTGATTCTGGTATAGTTTGTTATGATTTTTAGCATTTTTTTGTAATTTTAAAGTGATTGGGCTTAGTTTGTTGCTCTAAAGTGTAGTTGGGGGTGATTTTTGATAGACAAAGTAATTTAGGTGAGTTTGGCATAGTTTGCTATGGTTACTAGCATTTTTTTGTAATTTAAAAGTGATTGGGTTTAGTTTGTTGTGGTAAGGGTTAGTTGGTGATGATTTAGAGTAGTCGAAGAAATTTAGGTGAGTTTGGTATAGTTTGTTATGATTTGTACACCTTTTTTTGTAATTTTAAGATGATATGGTTTGGTTTGTTGTGGTAAGGGATAGTTGGCGGTGATTTACGGTAGCCGAAGTAATTTAGGTAATTCTGGTATAGTTTGTTATGATTTTTAAAATTTTTTTGTAATTTTAAAGTGATTGGGCTTAGTTTGTTGCTGTAAAGTGTAGCTGGGGGTGATTTTTGATAGCCGAAGTAATTTAGGTGAGTTTGGCATAGTTTGCTATGGTTAGTAGCATTTTTTTGTAAATTAAAAGTGATTGGGTTTAGTTTGTTGTGGTAAGGGTTAGTTGGTGATGATTTATGGTACTTGAAGTAATTTAGGTGAGTTTGGCATAGTTTGCTATGGTTACTAGCATTTTTTTGTAATTTAAAAGTGATTGGGTTTAGTTTGTTGTGGTAAGGGTTAGTTGGTGATGATTTAGAGTAGCCGAAGTAATTTATGTGAGTCTGGCATAGTTTGTTATGATTTGTACACTTTTTTTTGTAATTCTAAGATGATATGGTTTGGTTTGTTGTGGTAAGGGATATTTGGGGGTGATTTACGGTAGCCGAAGTAATTTAGGTGATTCTGGTATAGTTTGTTATGATTTTTAGCAACATTTTTGTAATTTTAAAGTGATTGGGTTTAGTTTGTTGCTGTAAAGAGTAGTTGGGGGTGATTTTTGATAGCCGAAGTAATCTAGGTGAGTTTGGCATAGTTTGCTATGGTTAGTAGCATTTTTTTGTAATTTAAAAGTGATTGGGTTTAGTATGTTGTGGTAAGGGTTAGTTGGTGATGATTTATGGTAGCCGAAGTAATTTAGGTGAGTTTGGCATAGTTTGCTATGGTTACTAGCATTTTTTTGTAATTTAAAAGTGATTGGGTTTAGTTTGTTGTGGTAAGGGTTAGTTGCTGATGATTTAGAGTAGCTGAAGTAATTTAGGTGAGTCTGGCATAGTTTGTTATGATTTGTACAACTTTTTTTGTAATTATAAAATGATATGGTTTGGTTTGTTGTGGTAAGGGATAGTTGGGGGTGATTAACGGTAGCCGAAGTAATTTAGGTGATTCTGGTATAGTTTGTTATGATTTTTAGCATTCTTTTGCATTTTTAAAGTGATTGGGCTTAGTTTGTTGCTGTAAAGTGTAGTTGGGGGTGATTTTTGATAGCCGAAGTAATTTAGGTGAGTTTGGCATAGTTTGCTATGGTTAGTAGCATTTTTTTGTAATTTAAAAGTGATTGGGTTTAGTTTGTTGTGGTAAGGGTTAGTTAGTGATGATTTATGGTAGCCGAAGTAATTTAGGTGAGTTTGTCATAGTTTGCTATGGTTACTAGCATTTGTTTGTAATTTAAAAGTGATTGGGTTTAGTTTGTTGTGGTAAGGGTTAGTTGGTGATGATTTAGAGTAGCCGAAGTAATTTAGGTGAGCCTGGCATAGTTTGTTACGATTTGTACACCTTTTTTTGTAATTTTAAGATGATATGGTTTGGTTTGTTGTGGTAAGGGATAGTTGGGTGTGATTTACGTTAGCCGAATTAATTTAGGTGATTCTGGTATAGTTTGTTATGATTTTTAGAATTGTTTTCTAATTTTAAAGTGACTGGGCTTAGTTTGTTGCTGTAAAGTGTAGTTGGGGGTGATATTTGATAGCCGAAGTAATTAGGTGAGTTTGGCATAGTTTGCTATAATTAGTAGCATTTTTTTGTAATTTAAAAATGATTGGGTTTAGTTTGGTGTGGTAAGGGTTAGTTGGTGATGATTTATGGTAGCCGAAGTAATTAAGGTGAGTTTGGCATAGTTTGCCATGGTTACTAGCATTTTTTTGTAATTTAAAAGTGATTGGGTTTAGTTTGTTGTGGTAAGGGTTATTTGGTGATGATTTAGAGTAGCCGAAGTAATTTAGGTGATTCTGGTATAGTTTGTTATGATTTTTAGCATTTTTTTGTAATTTTAAAGTGATTGGGCTTAGTTTGATGCTGTAAAGTGTAGCTGGGGGGGATTTTTGGTAGCCGAAGTAATTTAGGTGAATTTTGCATAGTTTGCTATGGTTAGTAGCATTTTTTTGTAATTTAAAAGTGATTGGGTTTAGTTTGTTGTGGTAAGGGTTAGTTGGTGATGATTTAGAGTAGCCGAAGTAATTTAGGTGAATCTGGCATAGTTTGTTATGATTTGTACATCTTTTTTTGTAATTTTAAGATGATATGGTTTGGTTTGTTGTGGTAAGGGATAGTTGGGGGTGATTTACGGTAGCCGAAGTAATTTAGGTGATTCTGGTATAGTTTGTTATGATTTTTAGCATTTTTTTGTAATTTTAAAGTGATTGGGCTTAGTTTGTTGCTGTAAAGTGTAGTTGGGGGTGATTTTTGATAGCCGAAGTAATTTAGGTGAGTTTGGCATAGTTTGCTATGGTTAGTAGCATTTTTTTGTAATTTAAAAGTGATTGGGTTTAGTTTGTTGTGGTAATGGTTAGCTGGTGATGATTTAGAGTAGCCGAAGTAATTTAGGTGTGTCAGGCATAGTTTGTTATGATTTGTACACCTTTTTTTGTAATTTTAAGATGATATGGTTTGGTTTGTTGTGGAAAGGGATAGTTAGGGGTGATTTACGGTAGCCCAAGTAATTTAGGTGATTCTGGTATAGTTTGTTATGATTTTTAGCATTTTTTTGTAATTTTAAAGTGATTGGGCTTAGTTTGATGCTGTAAAGTGTAGCTGGGGGGGATTTTTGGTAGCCGAAGTAATTTAGGTGAATTTTGCATAGTTTGCTATGGTTAGTAGCATTTTTTTGTAATTTAAAAGTGATTGGGTTTAGTTTGTTGTGGTAAGGGTTAGTTGGTGATGATTTAGAGTAGCCGAAGTAATTTAGGTGAGTCTGGCATAGTTTGTTATGATTTGTACATCTTTTTTTGTAATTTTAAGATGATATGGTTTGGTTTGTTGTGGTAAGGGATAGTTGGGGGTGATTTACGGTAGCCGAAGTAATTTAGGTGATTCTGGTATAGTTTGTTATGATTTTTAGCATTTTTTTGTAATTTTAAAGCGATTGGGCTTAGTTTGTTACTGTAAAGTGTAGTTGGGGGTGATTTTTGATAGCCGAAGTAATTTAGGTGAGTTTGGCATAGTTTGCTATGGTTAGTAGCATTTTTTTGTAATTTAAAAGTGATTGGGTTTAGTTTGTTGTGGTAAGGGTTAGCTGGTGATGATTTAGAGTAGCCGAAGTAATTTAGGCGAGTCTGGCATAGTTTGTTATGATTTGTACACCTTTTTTTGTAATTTTAAGATGATATGGTTTGGTTTGTTGTGGGAAGGGATAGTTAGGGGTGATTTACGGTAGCCCAAGTAATTTAGGTGATTCTGGTATAGTTTGTAATGATTTTTAGAATTTTTTTGTAATTTTAAAGTGATTGGGCTTAGTTTGTTGCTGTAAAGTGTAGTTGGGGGTGATTTTTGATAGCCGAAGTAATTTAGGTGAGTTTGGCATAGTTTGCTGTGGTTAGTAGCATTTTTTTGTAATTTAAAAGTGATTGGGTTTAGTTTGTTGTGGTAAGGGTTAGTTGGTGATGATTTATGGTAGCCGAAGTAATTTAGGTGAGTTTGGCATAGTTTGCTATGGTTACTAGCATTTTTTTGTAATTTAAAAGTGATTGGGTTTAGTTTGTTGTGGTAAGGGTTAGTTGGTGATGATTTAGAGTAGCCGAAGTAATTTAGGTGAGTCTGGCATAGTTTTCTCTGGTTAGTAGCATTTTTTTGTAATTTAAAAGTGATTGGGTTTAGTTTGTTGTGGTAAGAGTTAGTTGGTGATGATTTATGGTAGCCGAAGTAATTTAGGTGAGTTTGGCATAGTTTGCTAAGGTTACTAGCATTTTTTAGTAATTTAAAAGTGATTGGGTTTAGATTGTTGTGGTAAGGGTTAGTTGGTGATGATTTAGAGTAGCCGAAGTAATTTAGGTGAGTCTGACATAGTTTGTTATGATTTGTACACCTTTTTTTGTAATTTTAAGATGATATGGTTTGGTTTGTTGTGGTAAGGGATATTTGTTATAGTTTGTTATGATTTTTAGCATTTTTTTGTAATTTTAAAGTGATTGGGCTTAGTTTGTTGCTGTAAAGTGTAGTTGGGGGTGATTTTTGATAGCCGAAGTAATTTAGGTGAGTTTGGCATAGTTTGCTATGGTTAGTAGCATTTTTTTGTAATTTAAAAGTGATTGGGTTTAGTTTGTTGTGGTAAGGGTTAATTGGTGATGATTTAGAGTAGACGAATTAATTTGGGTGAGTTTGGCATAGTTTGCTATGGTTAGTAGCATTTTTTTGTAATTTAAAAGTGATTGGGTTTAGTTTGTTGTGGTAAGAGTTAGTTGGTGATGATTTATGGTAGCCGAAGTAATTTAGGTCAGTTTGGCATAGTTTGCTAAGGTTACTAGCATTTTTTAGTAATTTAAAAGTGATTGGGTTTAGATTGTTGTGGTAAGGGTTAGTTGGTGATGATTTAGAGTAGCCGAAGTAATTTAGGTGAGTCTGGCATAGTTTGTTATGATTTGTACACCTTTTTTTGTAATTTTAAGATGATATGGTTTGGTTTGTTGTGGTAAGGGATAGTTGTGGGTGATTTACGGTAGCCGAAGTAATTTAGGTGATTCTGGTATAGTTTGTTATGATTTTTAGCATTTTTTTGTAATTTAAAGTGATTGGGCTTAGTTTGTTGCTGTAAAGTGTAGTTGGGGGTGATTTTTGATAGCCGGAGTAATCTAGGTGAGTTTGGCATAGTTTGCTATGGTTAGTAGCATTTTTTTGTAATTTAAAAGTGATTGGGTTTAGTTTGTTGTGGTAAGGGATAGTTGGTTATGATTTATGGTAGCCGAAGTAATTTAGGTGAGTTTGGCATAGTTTGCCATGGTTACTAGCAGTTTTTTATAATTTAAAAGTGATTGGGTTTAGTTTGTTGTGGTAAGGGTTAGTTGGTGATGATTTAGAGTAGCCGAAGTAATTTAGGTGAGTCTGGCATAATTTGTTATGATTTGTAAACCTTTTTTTGTAATTTCAAGATGATATGGTTTGGTTTGTTGTGGTAAGGAATAGTTGGGGGTGATTTACGGTAGCCGAAGTAATTTAGGTGATTCTGGTATAGTTTGTTATGATTTTTAGCATTTTTTTGTAATTTTAAAGTGATTGGGCTTAGTTTGTTGCTGTAAAGTGTAGTTAAGGGTGATTTTTGATAGCCGAAGTAATTTAGGTGAGTTTGGCATAGTTTGCTGTGGTTAGTAGCATTTTTTTGTAATTTAAAAGTGATTGGGTTTAGTTTGTTGTGGTAAGGGTTAGTTGGTGATGATTTATGGTAGCCGAAGTAATTTAGGTGAGTTTGGCATAGTTTGCTATGGTTACTAGCATTTTTTTGTAATTTAAAAGTGATTGGGTTTAGTTTGTTGTGGTAAGGGTTAGTTGGTGATGATTTAGAGTAGCCGAAGTAATTTAGGTGAGTCTGGCATAGTTTGTTATGATTTGTACACCTTTTTTTGTAATTTTAAGATGATATGGATTGGTTTGTTGTGGTGAGGGATAGTTGGGGGTGACTTACAGTAGCCGAAGTAATTTAGGTGATTCTGGTATTGTTTGTTATAATTTTTAGCATTTTTTTGTAATTTTAAAGTGATTGGGCTTAGTTTGTTGCTGTAAAGTGTAGTTGGGGGTTATTTTTGATAGCCGAAGTAATTTAGGTGAGTTTGGCATAGTTTGCTATGGTTAGTAGCATTTTTTTGTAATTTAAAAGTGATTGGGTTTAGTTTGTTGTGGTAAGGGTTAGTTGGTGATGATTTAGAGTAGCCGAAGTAATTTAGGTGATTCTGGTATAGTTTGTTATGATTTTTAGCATTTTTTTGTAATTTTAAAGTGATTGGGCTTAGTTTGATGCTGTAAAGTGTAGCTGGGGGGGATTTTTGGTAGCCGAAGTAATTTAGGTGAATTTTGCTTAGTTTGCTATGGTTAGTAGCATTTTTTTGTAATTTAAAAGTGATTGGGTTTAGTTTGTTGTGGTAAGGGTTAGTTGGTGATGATTTAGAGTAGCCGAAGTAATTTAGGTGAGTCTGGCATAGTTTGTTATGATTTGTACATCTTTTTTTGTAATTTTAAGATGATACGGTTTGGTTTGTTGTGGTAAGGGATAGTTGGGGGTGATTTACGGTAGCCGAAGTAATTTAGGTGATTCTGGTATAGTTTGTTATGATTTTTAGCATTTTTTTGTAATTTTAAAGTGATTGGGCTTAGTTTGTTGCTGTAAAGTGTAGTTGGGGGTGATTTTTGATAGCCGAAGTAATTTAGGTGAGTTTGGCATAGTTTGCTATGGTTAGTAGCATTTTTTTGTAATTTAAAAGTGATTGGGTTTAGTTTGTTGTGGTAAGGGTTAGTTGGTTATGATTTAGAATAGCCGAAGTAATTTAGGTGAGTCAGGCATAGTTTGTTATGATTTGTACACCTTTTTTTGTAATTTTAAGATGATATGGTTTGGTTTGTTGTGGTAAGGGATAGTTGGGGGTGATTTACGGTAGCCGAAGTAATTTAGGTGATTCTTGTATAGTTTGTTATGATTTTTAGCATTTTTTTGTAATTTTAAAGTGATTGGGCTTAGTTTGTTGCTGTAATGTGTAGTTGGGGGTGATTTTTGATAGCCGAAGTAATTTAGGTGAGTTTGGCATAGTTTGCTATGGTTAGTAGCATTTTTTTGTAATTTAAAAGTGATTGGGTTTAGTTTGTTGTGGTAATGGTTAGCTGGTGATGATTTAGAGTAGCCGAAGTAATTTAGGTGTGTCAGGCATAGTTTGTTATGATTTGTACACCTTTTTTTGTAATTTTAAGATGATATGGTTTGGTTTGTTGTGGTAAGGGATAGTTGGGGGTGATTTACGGTAGCCGAAGTAATTTAGGTGATTCTGGTATAGTTTGTTATGATTTTTAGCATTTTTTTGTAATTTTAAAGTGATTGGGCTTAGTTTGTTGCTGTAAAGTGTAGTTGGGGGTGATTTTTGATAGCCGAAGTAATTTAGGTGAGTTTGGCATAGTTCGCTATGGTTAGTAGCATTTTTTTGTAATTTTAAAGTGATTGGGCTTAGTTTGTTGCTGTAAAGTGTAGTTGGGGGTGATTTTTGATAGCCGAAGTAATTTAGGTGAGTTTGGCATAGTTTGCTATGGTTAGTAGCATTTTTTTGTAATTTAAAAGTGATTGGGTTTAGTTTGTTGTGGTAAGGGTTAGCTGGTGATGATTTAGAGTAGCCGAAGTAATTTAGGTGAGTCAGGCATAGTTTGTTATGATTTGTACACTTTTTTTTGTAATTTTAAGATGATATGGTTTGGTTTGTTGTGGTAAGGGATAGTTGTTATAGTTTGTTATGAATTTTAGCATTTTTTTGTAATTTTAAAGTGATTGAGCTTAGTTTGTTGCTGTAAAGTGTAGTTGGGGGTGATTTTTGATAGCCGAAGTAATTTAGGTGAGTTTGGCATAGTTTGCTATGGTTAGTAGCATTTTTTTGTAATTTAAAAGTGATTGGGTTTAGTTTGTTGTGGTAAGGGTTAGTTGGTGATGATTTAGAGTAGACGAAATAATTTGGGTGAGTTTGGCATAGTTTGCTATGGTTAGTAGCATTTTTTTGTAATTTAAAAGTGATTGGGTTTAGTTTGTTGTGGTAAGAGTTTGTTGGTGATGATTTATGGTAGCCGAAGTAATTTAGGTGAGTTTGGCATAGTTTGCTAAGGTTACTAGCATTTTTTAGTAATTTAAAAGTGATTGGGTTTAGATTGTTGTGGTAAGGGTTAGTTGGTGATGATTTAGAGTAGCCGAAGTAATTTAGGTGAGTCTGGCATAGTTTGTTATGATTTGTACACCTTTTTTTGTAATTTTAAGATGATATGGTTTGGTTTGTTGTGGTAAGGGATAGTTGTTAGTGATTTACGGTAGCCGAAGTAATTTAGGTGATTCTGGTATAGTTTGTTATGATTTTTAGCATTTTTTTGTAATTTAAAGTGATTGGGCTTAATTTGTTGCTGTAAAGTGTAGTTGGGGGTGATTTTTGATAGCCGAAGTAATTTAGGTGAGTTTGGCATAGTTTGCTATGGTTAGTAGCATTTTTTTGTAATTTAAAAGTGATTGGGTTTAGTTTGTTGTGGTAAGGGATAGTTGGTTATGATTTATGGTAGCCGAAGTAATTTAGGTGAGTTTGGCATAGTTTGCTATGGTTACCAGCAGTTTTTTGTAATTTAAAAGTGATTGGGTTTAGTTTGTTGTGGTAAGGGTTAGTTGGTGATGATTTAGAGTAGCCGAAGTAATTTAGGTGAGTCTGGCATAATTTTTTATGATTTGTACACCTTTTTTTGTAATTTCAAGATGATATGGTTTGGTTTGTTGTGGTAAGGGATAGTTGGGGGTGATTTACGGTAGCCGAAGTAATTTAGGTGATTCTGGTATAGTTTGTTATGATTTTTAGCATTTTTTTGTAATTTTAAAGTGATTGGGCTTAGTTTGTTGCTGTAAAGTGTAGTTGGAAGTGATTTTTGATAGCCGAAGTAATTTAGGTGAGTTTTGCATAGTTTGCTATGGTTAGTAGCATTTTTTTGTAATTTAAAAGTGATTGGGTTTAGTTTGTTGTGGTAAGGGTTAGTTGGTGATGATTTATGGTAGCCGAAGTAATTTAGGTGAGTTTGGCATAGTTTGCTATGGTTACTAGCATTTTTTTTAAATTTAAAAGTGATTGGGTTTAGTTTTTTGTATTAAGGGTTAGTTGGTGATGATTTAGAGTAGCCGAAGTAATTTAGGTGAGTCTGGCATAGTTTGTTATGATTTGTACACCTTTTTTTGTAATTTTAATATGATATGGATTGGTTTGTTGTGGTAAGGGATAGTTGGGGGTGATTTACGGTAGCCGAAGTAATTTAGGTGATTCGGGTATAGTTTGTTATGATGTTTAGCATTTTTTTGTAATTTTAAAGTTATTGGGCTTAGTTTGTTGCTGTAAAGTGTAGTTGGGGGTGATTTTTGATAGCCGAAGTAATTTAGGTGAGTTTGGCATAGTTTGCTATGGTTAGTAGCATTTTTTTGTAATTTTAAAGTGATTGGGCTTAGTTTGTTGCTGTAAAGTGTAGTTGGGGGTGATTTTTGATAGCCGAAGTAATTTAGGTGAGTTTGGCATAGTTTGCTATGGTTAGTAGCATTTTTTTGTAATTTAAAAGTGATTGGGTTTAGTTTGTTGTGGTAAGGGTTAGCTGGTGATGATTTAGAGTAGCCGAAGTAATTTAGGCGAGTCTGGCATAGTTTGTTATGATTTGTACACCTTTTTTTGTAATTTTAAGATGATATGGTTTGGTTTGTTGTGGGAAGGGATAGTTAGGGGTGATTTACGGTAGCCGAAGTAATTTAGGTGATTCTGGTATAGTTTGTTATGATTTTTAGCATTTTTTTGTAATTTTAAAGTGATTGGGCTTAGTTTGTTGCTGTAAAGTGTAGTTGGGGGTGATTTTTGATAGCCGAACTAATTTAGGTGAGTTTGGCATAGTTTGCTGTGGTTAGTAGCATTTTTTTGTAATTTAAAAGTGATTGGGTTTAGTTTGTTGTGGTAAGGGTTAGTTGGTGATGATTTATGGTAGCCGAAGTAATTTAGGTGAGTTTGGCATAGTTTGCTATGGTTACTAGCATTTTTTTTGTAATTTAAAAGTGATTGGGTTTAGTTTGTTGTGGTAAGGGTTAGTTGGTGATGATTTAGAGTAGCCGAAGTAATTTAGGTGAGTCTGGCATAGTTTGCTATGGTTAGTAGCATTTTTTTGTAATTTAAAAGTGATTGGGTTTAGTTTGTTGTGGTAAGAGTTAGTTGGTGATGATTTATGGTAGCCGAAGTAATTTAGGTGAGTTTGGCATAGTTTGCTAAGGTTACTAGCATTTTTAGTAATTTAAAAGTGATTGGGTTTAGATTGTTGTGGTAAGGGTTAGTTGGTGATGATTTAGAGTAGCCGAAGTAATTTAGGTGAGTCTGGCATAGTTTGTTATGATTTGTACACCTTTTTTTGTAATTTTAAGATGATATGGTTTGGTTTGTTGTGGTAAGGGATAGTTGTTATAGTTTGTTATGATTTTTAGCATTTTTTTGTAATTTTAAAGTGATTGGGCTTAGTTTGTTGCTGTAAAGTGTAGTTGGGGGTGATTTTTGATAGCCGAAGTAATTTAGGTGAGTTTGGCATAGTTTGCTATGGTTAGTAGCATTTTTTTGTAATTTAAAAGTGATTGGGTTTAGTTTGTTGTGGTAAGGGTTAGTTGGTGATGATTTAGAGTAGACGAAATAATTTGGGTGAGTTTGGCATAGTTTGCTATGGTTAGTAGCATTTTTTTGTAATTTAAAAGTGATTGGGTTTAGTTTGTTGTGGTAAGGGATAGTTGGTTATGATTTATGGTAGCCGAAGTAATTTAGGTGAGTTTGGCATAGTTTGCTATGGTAACTAGCAGTTTTTTGTAATTTAAAAGTGATTGGGTTTAGTTTGTTGTGGTAAGGGTTAGTTGGTGATGATTTAGAGTAGCCGAAGTAATTTAGGTGAGTCTGGCATAATTTGTTATGATTTGTACACCTTTTTTTGTAATTTCAAGATGATATGGTTTGGTTTGTTGTGGTAAGGGATAGTTGGGGGTGATTTACGGTAGCCGAAGTAATTTAGGTGATCCTGGTATAGTTTGTTATGATTTTTAGCATTTTTTTGTAATTTAAAGTGATTGGGCTTAGTTTGTTGCTGTAAAGTGTAGTTGGGGGTGATTTTTGATAGCCGAAGTAATTTAGGTGAGTTTGGCATAGTTTGCTATGGTTAGTAGCATTTTTTTGTAATTTAAAAGTGATTGAGTTTAGTTTGTTGTGGTAAGGGATAGTTGGTTATGATTTATGGTAGCCAAAGTAATTTAGGTGAGTTTGGCATAGTTTGCTAAGGTTACTAGCATTTTTTAGTAATTTAAAAGTGATTGGGTTTAGTATGTTGTGGTAAGGGTTAGTTGGTGATGATTTAGAGTAGCCGAAGTAATTTAGGTGAGTCTGGCATAGTTTGTTATGATTTGTACACCTTTTTTTGTAATTTTAAGATGATATGGTTTGGTTTGTTGTAGTAAGGGATAGTTGTGGGTGATTTACGGTAGCCGAAGTAATTTAGGTGATTCTGGTATAGTTTGTTATGATTTTTAGCATTTTTTTGTAATTTAAAGTGATTGGGCTTAGTTTGTTGCTGTAAAGTGTAGTTGGGGGTGATTTTTGATAGCCGAAGTAATTTAGGTGAGTTTGGCATAGTTTGCTATGGTTAGTAGCATTTTTTTGTAATTTAAAAGTGATTGGGTTTAGTTTGTTGTGGTAAGGGATAGTTGGTTATGATTTATGGTAGCCGAAGTAATTTAGGTGAGTTTGGCATAGTTTGCTATGGTTACTAGCAGTTTTTTGTAATTTAAAAGTGATTGGGTTTAGTTTGTTGTGGTAAGGGCTGGTTGGTGATGATTTAGAGTAGCCGAAGTAATTTAGGTGAGTCTGGCATAATTTGTTATGATTTGTACACCTTTTTTTGTAATTTCAAGATGATATGGTTTGGTTTGTTGTGGTAAGGGATAGTTGGGGGTGATTTACGTTAGCCGAAGTAATTTAGGTGATTCTGGTATAGTTTGTTATGATTTTTAGCATTTTTTTGTAATTTTAAAGTGATTGGGCTTAGTTTGTTGCTGTAAAGTGTAGTTGGAAGTGATTTTTGATAGCCGAAGTAATTTAGGTGAGTTTTGCATAGTTTGCTATGGTTAGTAGCATTTTTTTGTAATTTAAAAGTGATTGGGTTTAGTTTGTTGTGGTAAGGGTTAGTTGGTGATGATTTATGGTAGCCGAAGTAATTTAGGTGAGTTTGGCATTGTTTGCTATGGTTACTAGCATTTTTTTGTAATTTAAAAGTGATTGGGTTTAGTTTTTTGTATTAAGGGTTAGTTGGTGATGATTTAGAGTAGCCGAAGTAATTTAGGTGAGTCTGGCATAGTTTGTTATGATTTGTACACCTTTTTTTGTAATTTTAAGATGATATGGATTGGTTTGTTGTGATAAGGGATAGTTGGGGGTGATTTACGGTAGCCGAAGTAATTTAGGTGATTCTGGAATAGTTTGTTATGATGTTTAGCATTTTTTTGTAATTTTAAAGTGATTGGGCTTAGTTTGTTGCTGTAAAGTGTGGTTGGGGGTGATTTTTGATAGCCGAAGTAATTTAGGTGAGTTTGGCATAGTTTGCTATGGTTAGTAGCATTTTTTTGTAATTTAAAATTGATTGGGTTTAGTTTATTGTGGTAAGGGTTAGTTGGTGATGATTTAGAGTAGCCGAAGTAATTTAGGTGAGTCTGGCATAGTTTGTTATGATTTGTACACCTTTTTTTGTAATTTTAAGATGATATGGTTTGGTTTGTTGTGGTAAGGGATAGTTGGTGATGATTTATGGTAGCCGAAGTAATTTAGGTGAGTTTGGCATAGTTTGCTATGGTTACTAGCATTTTTTTGTAATTTAAAAGTGATTGGGTTTAGTTTGTTGTGGTAAGGGTTAGTTGGTGATGATTTAGAGTAGCCGAAGTAATTTAGGTGAGTCTGGCATAGTTTGTTATGATGTGTACACCTTTTTTTGTAATTTTAAGATGATATGGTTTGGTTTGTTGTGGTAAGGGATAGTTGGGAGTAATTTACTTTAGCCGAAGTAATTTAGGTGATTCTGGTATAGTTTGTTATGATTTTTAGCATTTTTTTGTAATTTCAAAGTGATTGGGCTTAGTTTGTTGCTGTAAAGTGTAGTTGGGGGCGATTTTTGATAGCCGAAGTAATTTAGGTGAGTTTGGCATAATTTGCTATGGTTAGTAGCATTTTTTTGTAATTTAAAAGTGATTGGGTTTAGTTTGTTGTGGTAAGGGTTAGTTGGTGATGATTTATGGTAGCCGAAGTAATTTAGGTAAGTTTGGCATAGTTTGCTATGGTTACTAGCATTTGTTTGTAATTTAAAAGTGATTGGGTTTAGTTTGTTGTGGTAAGGGTTAGTTGGTGATGATTTAGAGTAGCCGAAGTAATTTAGGTGAGTCTGGCATAGTTTGTTATGATTTGTACACCTTTTTTTGTAATTTTAAGATGATATGGTTTGGTTTGTTGTGGTAAGGGATAGTTGGGTGTGATTTACGGTAGCCGAATTAATTTAGGTGATTCTGGTATAGTTTGTTATGATTTTTAGCATTTTTTTCTAATTTTAAAGTGACTGGGCTTAGTTTGTTGCTGTAAAGTGTAGTTGGGGGTGATTTTTGATAGCCGAAGTAATTAGGTGAGTTTGGCATAGTTTGCTATGGTTAGTAGCATTTTTTTGTAATTTAAAAATGATTGGGTTTAGTTTGGTGTGGTAAGGGTTAGTTGGTGATGATTTATGGTAGCCGAAGTAATTTAGGTGAGTTTGGCATAGTTTGCTATGGTTACTAGCATTTTTTTGTAATTTAAAAGTTATTGGGTTTAGTTTGTTGTGGTAAGGGTTAGTTGGTGATGATTTAGAGTAGCCGAAGTAATTTAGGTGAGTCTGGCATAATTTGTTATGATTTGTACACCTTTTTTTGTAATTTCAAGATGATATGGTTTGGTTTGTTGTGGTAAGGGATAGTTGGGGGTGATTTACGTTAGCCGAAGTAATTTAGGTGATTCTGGTTTAGTTTGTTATGATTTTTAGCATTTTTTTGTAATTTTAAAGTGATTGGGCTTAGTTTGTTGCTGTAAAGTGTAGTTGGAAGTGATTTTTGATAGCCGAAGTAATTTAGGTGAGTTTTGCATAGTTTGCTATGGTTAGTAGCATTTTTTTGTAATTTAAAAGTGATTGGGTTTAGTTTGTTGTGGTAAGGGTTAGTTGGTGATGATTTATGGTAGCCGAAGTAATTTAGGTGAGTTTGGCATAGTTTGCTATGGTTACTAGCATTTTTTTGTAATTTAAAAGTGATTGGGTTTAGTTTTTTGTATTAAGGGTTAGTTGGTGATGATTTAGAGTAGCCGAAGTAATTTAGGTGAGTCTGGCATAGTTTGTTATGATTTGTACACCTTTTTTTGTAATTTTAAGATGATATGGATTGGTTTGTTGTGGTAAGGGATATTTGGGGGTGATTTACGGTAGCCGAAGTAATTTAGGTGATTCTGGTATAGTTTGTTATGATGTTTAGCATTTTTTTGTAATTTTAAAGTGATTGGGCTTAGTTTGTTGCTGTAAAGTGTGGTTGGGGGTGATTTTTGATAGCCGAAGTAATTTAGGTGAGTTTGGCATAGTTTGCTATGGTTAGTAGCATTTTTTTGTAATTTAAAATTGATTGGGTTTAGTTTATTGTGGTAAGGGTTAGTTGGTGATGATTTAGAGTAACCGAAGTAATTTAGGTGAGTCTGGCATAGTTTGTTATGATTTGTACACCTTTTTTTGTAATTTTAAGATGATATGGTTTGGTTTGTTGTGGTAAGGGATAGTTGGTGATGATTTATGGTAGCCGAAGTAATTTAGGTGAGTTTGGCATAGTTTGCTATGGTTACTAGCATTTTTTTGTAATTTAAAAGTGATTGGGTTTAGTTTGTTGTGGTAAGGGTTAGTTGGTGATGATTTAGAGTAGCCGAAGTAATTTAGGTGAGTCTGGCATAGTTTGTTATGATGTGTACACCTTTTTTTGTAATTTTAAGATGATATGGTTTGGTTTGTTGTGGTAAGGGATAGTTGGGAGTAATTTACTTTAGCCGAAGTAATTTAGGTGATTCTGGTATAGTTTGTTATGATTTTTAGCATTTTTTTGTAATTTTAAAGTGATTGGGCTTAGTTTGTTGCTGTAAAGTGTAGTTGGGGGCGATTTTTGATAGCCGAAGTAATTTAGGTGAGTTTGGCATAGTTTGCTATGGTTAGTAGCATTTTTTTGTAATTTAAAAGTGATTGGGTTTAGTTTGTTGTGGTAAGGGTTAGTTGGTGATGATTTATGGTAGCCGAAGTAATTTAGGTAAGTTTGGCATAGTTTGCTATGGTTACTAGCATTTGTTTGTAATTTAAAAGTGATTGGGTTTAGTTTGTTGTGGTAAGGGTTAGTTGGTGATGATTTAGAGTAGCCGAAGTAATTTAGGTGAGTCTGGCATAGTTTGTTATGATTTGTACACCTTTTTTTGTAATTTTAAGATGATATGGTTTGGTTTGTTGTGGTAAGGGATAGTTGGGTGTGATTTACGGTAGCCGAATTAATTTAGGTGATTCTGGTATAGTTTGTTATGATTTTTAGCATTTTTTTCTAATTTTAAAGTGACTGGGCTTAGTTTGTTGCTGTAAAGTGTAGTTGGGGGTGATTTTTGATAGCCGAAGTAATTAGGTGAGTTTGGCATAGTTTGCTATGGTTAGTAGCATTTTTTTGTAATTTAAAAATGATTGGGTTTAGTTTGGTGTGGTAAGGGTTAGTTGGTGATGATTTATGGTAGCCGAAGTAATTTAGGTGAGTTTGGCATAGTTTGCTATGGTTACTAGCATTTTTTTGTAATTTAAAAGTTATTGGGTTTAGTTTGTTGTGGTAAGGGTTAGTTGGTGATGATTTAGAGTAGCCGAAGTAATTTAGGTGAGTCTGGCATAGTTTGTTATGATTTGTACACCTTTTTTTGTAATTTTAAGATGATATGGATTGGTTTGTTGTGGTAAGGGATAGTTGGGGGTGATTTACGGTAGCCGAAGTAATTTAGGTGATTCTGGTATAGTTTGTTATGATGTTTAGCATTTTTTTGTAATTTTAAAGTTATTGGGCTTAGTTTGTTGCTGTAAAGTGTAGTTGGGGGTGATTTTTGATAGCCGAAGTAATTTAGGTGAGTTTGGCATAGTTTGCTATGGTTAGTAGCATTTTTTTGTAATTTTAAAGTGATTGGGCTTAGTTTGTTGCTGTAAAGTGTAGTTGGGGGTGATTTTTGATAGCCGAAGTAATTTAGGTGAGTTTGGCATAGTTTGCTATGGTTAGTAGCATTTTTTTGTAATTTAAAAGTGATTGGGTTTAGTTTGTTGTGGTAAGGGTTAGCTGGTGATGATTTAGAGTAGCCGAAGTAATTTAGGCGAGTCTGGCATAGTTTGTTATGATTTGTACACCTTTTTTTGTAATTTTAAGATGATATGGTTTGGTTTGTTGTGGGAAGGGATAGTTAGGGGTGATTTACGGTAGCCGAAGTAATTTAGGTGATTCTGGTATAGTTTGTTATGATTTTTAGCATTTTTTTGTAATTTAAAGTGATTGGGCTTAGTTTGTTGCTGTAAAGTGTAGTTGGGGGTGATTTTTGATAGCCGAAGTAATTTAGGTGAGTTTGGCATAGTTTGCTATGGTTAGTAGCATTTTTTTGTAATTTAAAAGTGATTGGGTTTAGTTTGTTGTGGTAAGGGTTAGTTGGTGATGATTTAGAGTAGCCGAAGTAATTTAGGTGAGTCTGGCATAGTTTGCTATGGTTAGTAGCATTTTTTTGTAATTTAAAAGTGATTGGGTTTAGTTTGTTGTGGTAAGAGTTAGTTGGTGATGATTTATGGTAGCCGAAGTAATTTAGGTGAGTTTGGCATAGTTTGCTAAGGTTACTAGCATTTTTAGTAATTTAAAAGTGATTGGGTTTAGATTGTTGTGGTAAGGGTTAGTTGGTGATGATTTAGAGTAGCCGAAGTAATTTAGGTGAGTCTGGAATAGTTTGTTATGATTTGTACACCTTTTTTTGTAATTTTAAGATGATATGGTTTGGTTTGTTGTGGTAAGGGATAGTTGTTATAGTTTGTTATGATTTTTAGCATTTTTTTGTAATTTTAAAGTGATTGGGCTTAGTTTGTTGCTGTAAAGTGTAGTTGGGGGTGATTTTTGATAGCCGAAGTAATTTAGGTAAGTTTGGCATAGTTTGCTATGGTTAGTAGCATTTTTTTGTAATTTAAAATTGATTGGGTTTAGTTTGTTGTGGTAAGGGTTAGTTGGTGATGATTTAGAGTAGACGAAATAATTTGGGTGAGTTTGGCATAGTTTGCTATGGTTAGTAGCATTTTTTTGTAATTTAAAAGTGATTGGGTTTAGTTTGTTGTGGTAAGGGATAGTTGGTTATGATTTATGGTAGCCGAAGTAATTTAGGTGAGTTTGGCATAGTTTGCTATGGTAACTAGCAGTTTTTTGTAATTTAAAAGTGATTGGGTTTAGTTTGTTGTGGTAAGGGTTAGTTGGTGATGATTTAGAGTAGCCGAAGTAATTTAGGTGAGTCTGGCATAGTTTGTTATGATTTGTACACCTTTTTTTGTAATTTTAAGATGATATGGTTTGGTTTGTTGTAGTAAGGGATAGTTGTGGGTGATTTACGGTAGCCGAAGTAATTTAGGTGATTCTGGTATAGTTTGTTATGATTTTTAGCATTTTTTTGTAATTTAAAGTGATTGGGCTTAGTTTGTTGCTGTAAAGTGTAGTTGGGGGTGATTTTTGATAGCCGAAGTAATTTAGGTGAGTTTGGCATAGTTTGCTATGGTTAGTAGCATTTTTTTGTAATTTAAAAGTGATTGGGTCTAGTTTGTTGTGGTAAGGGATAGTTGGTTATGATTTATGGTAGCCGAAGTAATTTAGGTGAGTTTGGCATAGTTTGCTATGGTTACTAGCAGTTTTTTGTAATTTAAAAGTGATTGGGTTTAGTTTGTTGTGGTAAGGGTTAGTTGGTGATGATTTAGAGTAGCTGAAGTAATTTAGGTGAGTCTGGCATAATTTGTTAAGATTTGTACACCTTTTTTTGTAATTTCAAGATGATATGGTTTGGTTTGTTGTGGTAAGGGATAGTTGGGGGTGATTTACGTTAGCCGAAGTAATTTAGGTGATTCTGGTATAGTTTGTTATGATTTTTAGCATTTTTTTGTAATTTTAAAGTGATTGGGCTTAGTTTGTTGCTGTAAAGTGTAGTTGGAAGTGATTTTTGATAGCCGAAGTAATTTAGGTGAGTTTTGCATAGTTTGCTATGGTTAGTAGCATTTTTTTGTAATTTAAAATTGATTGGGTTTAGTTTGTTGTGGTAAGGGTTAGTTGGTGATGATTTATGGTAGCCGAAGTAATTTAGGTGAGTTTGGCATAGTTTGCTATGGTTACTAGCATTTTTTTGTAATTTAAAAGTGATTGGGTTTAGTTTTTTGTATTAAGGGTTAGTTGGTGATGATTTAGAGTAGCCGAAGTAATTTAGGTGAGTCTGGCATAGTTTGTTATGATTTGTACACCTTTTTTTGTAATTTTAAGATGATATGGATTGGTTTGTTGTGGTAAGGGATAGTTGGGGGTGATTTACGGTAGCCGAAGTAATTTAGGTGATTCTGGTATAGCTTGTTACTAGCTGAATGTACCCGGCGTTGCCCGGACGTAGATTAAATAAACGCAGTGTTGACAAAAGTGGTGTATTTGTGATGTAGACTAATCGACATTATAATACAATTAAACAGGAATGCTCTACTTTTCCAATCACAAAATAAACAAATTTGCTGAAATTAACCTGCATTGCCAGGACCGGGTACTTCAATATGATTTGGAAAATGACGATAATTTCGTTTCTGGGTGCAAGCTCCTTTTTTTTCACTCTTTTTCACTCTTCAAGAGAAGGAGAGTTGACAGAGAAGCTGAACTATTCCAAATTATTCCCATTTAGTTCTCTAACAACGTTAAAGAATGTCGTCGAAGAATGTTGAAATATATAAATAAATAATTTCACACCATAAAAACGATGTATTTGGTGTAGTTTCGGATGATAAGGTTTTTTTTGGGGATTGTTTTGAATGGTTATTGATGGTTGGCGGGGTTTAGCTTTGGCGGATTAAACGAAACTTTTGGTAATTTTAATGCGATTGGGTTTAGTTTGGCTTGGTAAGAAGTGGTTGGGGTGATATAGCGGAAGTCGAAGTAATTTATGCGAGTTTAGCGTAGTTTGCTTGTAATTCGTAATTTTTTTACATTTTAGGTTGATGTGGGGTAGTTTGGAATGGCAAGTGTATGATTTTTGAGAGTAGTTTGGAATGGTACATTATGTTTAGGGGTTTTTAACGTATTCAGGTAAAATATACAGAAAATTTGGTAATTTTAAAATGAACAATTATAGTGCGAACCTCTTGAGCTCTATTTTCGGTAATAAAATGCAATAGGAAAGATAGTAAAAAAGACTATTTCCATCACTTTTCAGAGGATTTATACGTGGTGGTATTTGTACCCCGCTTACTATTCCTCCATCTTAGTTATAAATAATGCAGAACAATAATGAACACAATGTACATAAAATAAATAGTGTAAATCGTGTATAAGCACACATTACTTATGATGTCAGTGAAATCCGGTAAAACTGCAAATTTCGGATTTTGGCCGGAGCAGGTTTGGTGAAGATCAAATACACCACTATCATTAAATGAACGTAAAAATTAGCGTACGGTATATAAGTGGAGTCCGGTACGACGATGGTAATTTTTCGAAAATCGATTGGGGAGATATTTACTTAACGTCAAGAACAAATCGGGAATATTATATTAAAAAAATTTATTTAATAGCGATAGAACTTCGAATACTGATGCGTCGCCTCGACCTTGGCGACGTTGAGTACCAGCGTTCCAGACGCTGAAGCAGCAATTTTAACAATTATATTAGGTGCACGTGCCTAGTGCGTATTAAAAAAATTTGGATTACCAAATAATACTCGCGCAGGTGTACTCGACTGGCCCGTCATAATTTGCACAAAATGAATTAACATACTAAAGTATATAAATATTTTGACGGGAATGTGGTGGGTGTAAAAATCTTATTCGGCCTCTCCGACAAACTAACACTTGTTTACATTAACATGCATGCCTTCATGGACCTGTGACGAATTACAAACAAATATCTAAATTTCAAGTGTTCCATTTGATTTCGTTTCTGGATGCAAGCGGTTTTTTTCACTCTTGTCAGTCTGAACTTATTACATAGTGATATTTTCACATCCAGGTGCCCTAAATTTATTTTGCCGCTGATTTCAAAAATTTTTCTGGAAGGAAAGTAGTCAGCAGTGGGGCTCGTCAGGGGTGGCAGGGTTGGCAGTGCCACTCCAAGTATAAATTTACTATCGAACACAAAATTAGTTCTGTAATTCAGTTGCAGAATTATGAATTTTTCAGATATTTTCACGAAAATTTAGCGCTTACCGCCACTGGTATGAATGTCAGTGATATCTGGTACATACAACGGTGAAAATTTCGGGGCAAATTTAGTGAAAAACAAATACACCACTATCTATATATATAAAGCGAAGTGTCCTCACTGACACACTCATTCATCTACACACTGATTCATAATCAACCCACAGCCCAAACCGTGAGGGCTGGAGACTTGAAATTTTAGACACGGGTGTATCATGTGCCGAAAGTGAACACTAAGAAGGGATTTTGCGAAATTCGGCCCGGTTCCTTTGTAATTCAATAAAAACCGGCTAAAATAAACAAAAAATGATCGGATCGCGGAGACCGTGTTTATGTTAGAAGCACGTATCTAGCCAAAACAACTTCGACGACGGGCGACCTGTTTACATTAAAAGCACTTATTTAACCTAAACAATTTCAACGTCGAGTTTCTGCTTTTGTGATCAAATTTTTACCGTACCTAGCGAGGCCGCGGATATTTTTATTATAATCTTGATTTCAATTATAATGTCGATCCGTGACTCAATTAAAAATTACAAAACCACTGCAAATTTAATCCGTCTACATTAAACATCCTCAAATATCTCTTACAATTGCAAACTTTACCAAATCAACCCCAAAAAATTCCCGAACTACGCCAAACTGACATAAATTAGATCCGCCGTTATCTTAAACTAGCTGAATGTACCCGGCGTTGCCCGGACGTAGATTAAATAAACGCAGTGTTGACAAAAGTGGTGTATTTGTGATGTAGACTAATCGACATTATAATACAATTAAACAGGAATGCTCTACTTTTCCAATCACAAAATAAACAAATTTGCTGAAATTAACCTGCATTGTAGGACCGGGTACTTCAATATGATTTGGAAAATGACGATAATTTCGTTTCTGGGTGCAAGCTCCTTTTTTTTCACTCTTTTTCACTCTTCAAGAGAAGGAGAGTTGACAGAGAAGCTGAACTATTCCGAATTATTCCCATTTAGTTCTCTAACAACGTTAAAGAATGTCGTCGAAGAATGTTGAAAAATATAAATAAATAATTTCACACCATAAAAACGATGTATTTGGTGTAGTTTCGGATGATAAGGTTTTTTTTGGGGATTGTTTTGAATGGTTATTGATGGTTGGCGGGGTTTAGCTTTGGCGGATTAAACGAAACTTTTGGTAATTTTAATGCGATTGGGTTTAGTTTGGCTTGGTAAGAAGTGGTTGGGGTGATATAGCGGAAGTCGAAGTAATTTATGCGAGTTTAGCGTAGTTTGCTTGTAATTCGTAATTTTTTTACATTTTAGGTTGATGTGGGGTAGTTTGGAATGGCAAGTGTATGATTTTTGAGAGTAGTTTGGAATGGTACATTATGTTTAGGGGTTTTTAACGTATTCAGGTAAAATATACAGAAAATTTGGTAATTTTAAAATGAACAATTATAGTGCGAACCTCTTGAGCTCTATTTTCGGTAATAAAATGCAATAGGAAAGATAGTAAAAAAGACTATTTCCATCACTTTTCAGAGGAATTATACGTGGTGGTATTTGTACCCCGCTTACTATTCCTCCATCTTAGTTATAAATAATGCAGAACAATAATGAACACAATGTACATAAAATAAATAGTGTAAATCGTGTATAAGCACACATTACTTATGATGTCAGTGAAATCCGGTAAAACTGCAAATTTCGGATTTTGGCCGGAGCAGGTTTGGTGAAGATCAAATACACAACTATCATTAAATGAACGTAAAAATTAGCGTACGGTATATAAGTGGAGTCCGGTACGACGATGGTAATTTTTCGAAAATCGATTGGGGAGATATTTACTTAACGTCAAGAACAAATCGGGAATATTATATTAAAAAAATTTATTTAATAGCGATAGAACTTCGAATACTGATGCGTCGCCTCGACCTTGGCGACGTTGAGTACCAGCGTTCCAGACGCTGAAGCAGCAATTTTAACAATTATATTAGGTGCACGTGCCTAGTGCGTATTAAAAAAATTTGGATTACCAAATAATACTCGCGCAGGTGTACTCGACTGGCCCGTCATAATTTGCACAAAATGAATTAACATACTAAAGTATATAAATATTTTGACGGGAATGTGGTGGGTGTAAAAATCTTATTCGGCCTCTCCGACAAACTAACACTTGTTTACATTAACATGCATGCCTTCATGGACCTGTGACGAATTACAAACAAATATCTAAATTTGAAGTGTTCCATTTCATTTCGTTTCTGGATGCAAGCGGTTTTTTTCACTCTTGTCAGTCTGAACTTATTACATAGTGATATTTTCACATCCAGGTGCCCTAAATTTATTTTGCCGCTGATTTCAAAAATTTTTCTGGATGGAAAGTAGTCAGCAGTGGGGCTCGTCAGGGGTGGCAGGGTTGGCAGTGCCACTCCAAGTATAAATTTACTATCGAACACAAAATTGGTTCTGTAATTCAGTTGCAGAATTATGAATTTTTCAGATATTTTCACGAAAATTTAGCGCTTATGGTATGAATGTCAGTGATATCTGGTACATACAACGGTGAAAATTTCGGGGCAAATTTGGTGAAAAACAAATACACTACTATCATTAACTAAGCGTAAAAATTAGCGTACAAATATAAGTGGAGTCCGATGCTGATAATTTTTCGAAAATTGATTGGGGGCAGATTTGGTTAACGCGAGGATCAAATGTTAAATTAAAATACTTTATTTGATAGCGGTAGACCTTCGAACACTGATGCGTCGCCTCATCGAATTTGGCGACTTTGCGAACAGTTTCCGACGCTGGAGCAGCAATTTTCACAATTGTAGTTGTGTTAAAATTAAACACCGCGATCGAGTACTGCTCCACACGCTGAACCAGCAATTCTCGAATTCTCAGAAACGATAAGAAAGGCTTATCCAACGCTTGGTATGTGCGAATTTCTGCATAGATACTCAATCAAACTAAATCGAGCATCGCCTTTTCACGTTTCTGACCTTGCCCTTGACGTGGCAGGCTCCAGCTGCTTCAATAATGTAAAAATCTTATTCGGCCTCTCCAATAAACTCACATTTGTTTACATTAACACGCATTCCCTCATGGACTTGTGACGAATTACAAACAAATATTTCAACTTCAAGTGTTCCATTTAATTTCGTTTCTGGGCGCAAGCTCCTTTCTTTTCACTCTAGTCAGTCTAAACTTATTACACAGAGTTATATTTTCAAATCCAGGCGCCCTAAAGAATTTTGTCATTGTTTTCAAAAGTTTCAAGAGAAGGAGAGTTGACATAGAAGCTAAATTATTCCAAATTATTCCCATTTAGTTCTCTGACAACGTTAAAGACAATGTTGAAATATATAAATACAAAATTTTACACCATAAAAACGAAGTATTTAGGAATTATGTATAAAAAAAGTCGAAGTTATTCTTCGCTCTTGAGCTCTATTTCCGGTATTAAAAATGCAATAGGAAAGATAGTAAGAAAGACTATTTCCATCACTTTTCACGGGAATTATACGTGGTAGTGTTTGTTCTCCGCTTACTATTAGATTTTCAAACTGCTCCATCTTTGTTATAAATAATGCAGAACAATAATGAACGCAATGTACGTAAAATAAATAGTGTAAATAAATCGTGTCTAAGCATACAATACTTAAGCGTATGATGTCAGTGTAAATTTTGGATTTCGGCCGGAGCAGGTTTGGTGAAGAACAAATACACCACTATCATTAACTGAACGTAAAAATTAGCGTACGAAAATAAGTGAAGTCCGGTCCGACGCTGGAAATTTTTCGAAAATCGATTGGGGAGAGTTTTGGTTAACGGCAAGAACAAATCGGGAATATTATATTAAAATAATTTATTTAATAGCGATAGAACATTGAATACCGATGCGTCGCCTCGACCTTGGCGACGTTGAGTACCAGCGTTCCAGACGCTGAAGCAGCAATTTTCACAATTATATGAGGTGCACGTGCCTAGTGCGTATAAAAACAATTTGGATAACAAAAGAGATTAATTTGCATGTACCAAATAATACTCGCACAGGTGTACTCGTATGGCCCGTCATAATTTTCACAAAATCAATTTAAGAAATTAACATTCTAAAGTAAATAAATATTTTGACAGGAATGTTAAAAATCTTATTCGGTCTCTCCGACAAACTAACACTTGTTTACATTAAAATGCATTCCTTCATGGACCTGTGACGAATTACAAACAAATATCGAAATTTCAAGTGTTCCATGTCAGTCTGAACTTATTACACAGTGATATTTTCACATTCAGGCGTCCTAAATTATTTTGACGTTGATTTATAAAGTTTCCCTGGAAGGAGAGTAGTCAGCAGGTGCCTCGTCAGGAGTGGCAGGCTTGGCAGTGCCACTCCAAGTATAAATTTACTATCGAACACAAAGATAGTTCTGATTCAATTGCAGAATTTCGAATTTTTCAGATATTTTTACGAAACTCTAGCGCTTACACCGCCTTTATACCTCTTTAAAGTTAAAAACCATAGAGCTGTTTATACAAATGCACGCATGTTGAAAAGGTAGGGCTTGCCCCGTCAGCGTGTTGCAATTCAGAAATACGTTTATGTTTGCATCTCAACTGGAACAAAAATTTATTGGAAGGTGGAAGAGAATCAAAATAGGTATCAGCATATTTAATATTCAGAATAACGACTATTAGTCGGAACAATATATTTTATGTGCAGATATTTATTAATATTTTATGATTTAATAGATAAGGCATTTATAAATAACACAACCAAATAGAAGATTTTGATTGAAAACGATTATTAATTTATGGTAGCCGAAGTAATTTAAGTGAGTTTGGCATAGCTTGCTATGTTTTGTAGCATTTTTGTAATTTTAAAGTGATTAGGATAATTTTGGGGCGGTAAGGGGTAGTTGGGGGTGATTTATGGTAGCCGAAGTAATTTAGGTGAGTAAGGCATAGTTTGCTATGGTTTGTAGCATTTTTTTGCAATTTTAAAATGATTGGGCTTATTTTGGGGTAGTAAGGGGTTGTTGGGGGTGATTTATGTTAGCCGAAGTAATTTAGGTGAGTTAGGCATAGTTTGCTATGGTTTGTAGCATTTTTTGTAATTTTAAAGTGATTGGGCTTAGTTTGGGGTGGTAAGGGGTAGTTGGGGGTGATTTATGGTAGCCGAAGTAATTCAGGTGAGTTTGAGATAGTTTGCTATGGCTTGTAGCATTTTTCGTAATTTTAAAGTGATTGGGCTTATTTTGGGGTGGTAAGGGGTAGTTGGGGGTGATTTATGGTAGCCGAAGTAATTTAGGTGAGTTAGGCATAGTTTGCTATGGTTTGTACCATTTTTTTGTAATTTTAAAATGATTGGGCTTATTTTGGGGAAGTAAGGGGTTGTTGGGGGTGATTTATGTTAGCCGAAGTCATTTAGGTGAGTTAGGCATAGTTTGCTATGGTTTGTAGCATTTTTTGTAATTTTAAAGTGATTGGGCTTATTTTGGGGTGGTAAGGGGTAGTTGGGGGTGATTTATGGTAGCCGAAGTAATTTAGGTGAGTTAGGCATAGTTTGCTATGATTTGTTGAATATTTTGTAATTATAAAGTGATTGGGCTTATTTTGGGGTTGTAAGGGGTAGTTCGGGGTGATTTATGGTAGCCGAAGTAATTTAGGGGAGTTTGGCATAGTTTGCTACGGTTTGTAGAATTTTTTTGTAATTTTAAAGTGATTGAGCCTATTTTGGGGTGGTAAGGGGTAGTTGGGGGTGATTTATATAAGCCAAAGTAATTTAAGTGAGTTTGGCATAGTTTGCTATGGTTTGTAGCATTTTTTGTAATTTTAAAGTGATTGGGCTTATTTTGGGGTGGTAAGGGGTAGTTGGGGGTGATTTATGGTAGCCGAAGCAATTTAGGTGAGTTAGGCATAGTTTGCTATGATTTGTTGAATATTTTGTAATTTTAAAGTGATTGGGTTTAGTTTGTGGTTGGTAAGGGGTAGTTGGGGGTGATTTATGGTAGCCGCAGTAATTTAAGTGAGTTTGGCATAGTTTGCTATGGTTTGTAGCATTTTTTTGTAATTTTAAAGTGATTGGGCTTATTTTGGGGTAGTAAGGGGTTGTTGGGGGTGATTTATGTTAGCCGAAGTAATTTAGGTGAGTTAGGCATAGTTTGCTATGGTTTGTAGCATTTTTTGTAATTTTAAAGTGATTGGGATGAGTTAGGGGTGGTAAGGGGTAGTTGGGGGTGATTTATGATAGCCGAAGTAATTTAAGTGAGTTTGGCATAGTTTGCTATGGTTTGTAGCATTTTTTGTAATTTTAAAGTGATTGGGTTTATTTTGGGGTAGTAAGGGGTTGTTGGGGGTGATTTATGTTAGCCGAAGTAATTTAGGTGAGTTAGGCATAGTTTGCTATGGTTTGTAGCATTTTTTATAATTTTAAAGTGATTGGGCTTATTTTGGGGTAGTAAGGGGTAGTTGGGGGTGATTTATGTTAGCCGAAGTAATTTAGGTGAGTTAGGCATAGTTTGCTATGGTTTGTAGCATTTTTTGTAATTTTAAAGTGATTGGGATGAGTTAGGGGTAGTAAGGGGTTGTTGGGGGTGATTTATGTTAGCCGAAGTAATTTAGGTGAGTTAGGCATAGTTTGCTATGGTTTGTAGCATTTTTTATAATTTTAAAGTGATTGGGCTTATTTTGGGGTAGTAAGGGGTAGTTGGGGGTGATTTATGTTAGCCGAAGTAATTTAGGTGAGTTAGGCATAGTTTGCTATGGTTTGTAGCATTTTTTGTAATTTTAAAGTGATTGGGATGAGTTAGGGGTGGTAAGGGGTAGTTGGGGGTGATTTATGATAGCCGAAGTAATTTAAGTGAGTTTGGCATAGTTTGGTATGGTTTGTAGAATTTTTTGTAATTTTAAAGTGATTGGGCTGAGTTTGGGGTGGTAAGGGGTAGTTGGGGGTGATTTATGGTAGCCGAAGTAATTTAGGTGAGTTAGGGATAGTTTGCTATGATTTGTGTCATTTTGTTTTATTTTAAAGTGATTGGAGTTACTTGGGGTTGCTAAAGGGTGGTAAGGGATGATTTAAGATAACGGATCTAATTTATGTCAGTTTGGCTTAGTTCGGGAATTTTTTGGGGTTGATTTGGTAAAGTTTGCAGTGGTAAGAGATATTTGAGGATGTTTAATGTTGACGGATTAAATTTGGAGTGATTTGGTAATTTTTAATTGAGTCACGGATCGACATTATAATTGAAATCAAAATTATAATTGAAATATCTGCGGCCTCGCTAGGTACGGCAAAAGTATGATCACGAAAGCAGAAACTCGACGTTGAAATTGTTTAGGTTAAATAAGTGCTTTTAATGTAAACCGGTCGCCCGTCGTCGATGTTGTTTTGGCTAGATACGTGCTTCTAACATAAACACGGTCTCCGCGATCGGATCATTTTTTGTTTATTTTAGCCGGTTTTTATTGAATTACAAAGGCACCGGGCCGAATTTCGCAAAATCCCTTCTTAGTGTTCAGTTTCGGCACATGATACACCCGTGTCTAAAATTTCAGGTCTCCAGCCCTCACGGTTTGGGCTGAGGGTTGATTATGAATCAGTGTGTAGATGAATGAGTGTGTCAGTGAGGACACTTCGCTTTATATAATAGATGATGTTTAGCATTTTTTTGTAATTTTAAAGTGATTGGGCTTAGTTTGTTGCTGTAAAGTGTGGTTGGGGGTGATTTTTGATAGGCGAAGTAATATTTGTTATGATGTTTAGCATTTTTTTGTAATTTTAAAGTGATTGGGCTTAGTTTGTTGCTGTAAAGTGTGGTTGGGGGTGATTTTTGATAGCCGAAGTAATTTAGGTGAGTTTGGCATAGTTTGCTATGGTTAGTAGCATTTTTTTGTAATTTAAAATTGATTGGGTTTAGTTTATTGTGGTAAGGGTTAGTTGGTGATGATTTAGAGTAGCCGAAGTAATTTAGGTGAGTCTGGCATAGTTTGTTATGATTTGTACACCTTTTTTTGTAATTTTAAGATGATATGGTTTGGTTTGTTGTGGTAAGGGATAGTTGGTGATGATTTATGGTAGCCGAAGTAATTTAGGTGAGTTTGGCATAGTTTGCTATGGTTACTAGCATTTTTTTGTAATTTAAAAGTGATTGGGTTTAGTTTGTTGTGGTAAGGGTTAGTTGGTGATGATTTAGAGTAGCCGAAGTAATTTAGGTGAGTCTGGCATAGTTTGTTATGATGTGTACACCTTTTTTTGTAATTTTAAGATGATATGGTTTGGTTTGTTGTGGTAAGGGATAGTTGGGAGTAATTTACTTTAGCCGAAGTAATTTAGGTGATTTTGGTATAGTTTGTTATGATTTTTAGCATTTTTTTGTAATTTTAAAGTGATTGGGCTTAGTTTGTTGCTGTAAAGTGTAGTTGGGGGCGATTTTTGATAGCCGAAGTAATTTAGGTGAGTTTGGCATAGTTTGCTATGGTTAGTAGCATTTTTTTGTAATTTAAAAGTGATTGGGTTTAGTTTGTTGTGGTAAGGGTTAGTTGGTGATGATTTATGATAGCCGAAGTAATTTAGGTAAGTTTGGCATAGTTTGCTATGGTTACTAGCATTTGTTTGTAATTTAAAAGTGATTGGGTTTAGTTTGTTGTGGTAAGGGTTAGTTGGTGATGATTTAGAGTAGTCGAAGTAATTTAGGTGAGTCTGGCATAGTTTGTTATGATTTGTAAACCTTTTTTTGTAATTTTAAGATGATATGGTTTGGTTTGTTGTGGTAAGGGATAGTTGGGTGTGATTTACGGTAGCCGAATTAATTTAGGTGATTCTGGTATAGTTTGTTATGATTTTTAGCATTTTTTTCTAATTTTAAAGTGACTGGGCTTAGTTTGTTGCTGTAAAGTGTAGTTGGGGGTGATTTTTGATAGCCGAAGTAATTAGGTGAGTTTGGCATAGTTTGCTATGGTTAGTAGCATTTTTTTGTAATTTAAAAATGATTGGGTTTAGTTTGGTGTGGTAAGGGTTAGTTGGTGATGATTTATGGTAGCCGAAGTAATTTAGGTGAGTTTGGCATAGTTTGCTATGGTTACTAGCATTTTTTTGTAATTTAAAAGTTATTGGGTTTAGTTTGTTGTGGTAAGGGTTAGTTGGTGATGATTTAGAGTAGCCGAAGTAATTTAGGTGAGTCTGGCATAATTTGTTATGATTTGTACACCTTTTTTTGTAATTTCAAGATGATATGGTTTGGTTTGTTGTGGTAAGGGATAGTTGGGGGTGATTTACGTTAGCCGAAGTAATTTAGGTAATTCTGGTATAGTTTGTTATGATTTTTAGCATTTTTTTGTAATTTTAAAGTGATTGGGCTTAGTTTGTTGCTGTAAAGTGTAGTTGGAAGTGATTTTTGATAGCCGAAGTAATTTAGGTGAGTTTTGCATAGTTTGCTATGGTTAGTAGCATTTTTTTGTAATTTAAAAGTGATTGGGTTTAGTTTGTTGTGGTAAGGGTTAGTTGGTGATGATTTATGGTAGCCGAAGTAATTTAGGTGAGTTTGGCATAGTTTGCTATGGTTACTAGCATTTTTTTGTAATTTAAAAGTGATTGGGTTTAGTTTTTTGTATTAAGGGTTAGTTGGTGATGATTTAGAGTAGCCGAAGTAATTTAGGTGAGTCTGGCATAGTTTGTTATGATTTGTACACCTTTTTTTGTAATTTTAAGATGATATGGATTGGTTTGTTGTGGTAAGGGATAGTTGGGGGTGATTTACGGTAGCCGAAGTAATTTAGGTGATTCTGGTATAGTTTGTTATGATGTTTAGCATTTTTTTGTAATTTTAAAGTGATTGGGCTTAGTTTGTTGCTGTAAAGTGTGGTTGGGGTGATTTTTGATAGCCGAAGTAATTTAGGTGAGTTTGGCATAGTTTGCTATGGTTAGTAGCATTTTTTTGTAATTTAAAATTAATTGGGTTTAGTTTATTGTGGTAAGGGTTAGTTGGTGATGATTTAGAGTAGCCGAAGTAATTTAGGTGAGTCTGGCATAGTTTGTTATGATTTGTACACCTTTTTTTGTAATTTTAAGATGATATGGTTTGGTTTGTTGTGGTAAGGGATAGTTGGTGATGATTTATGGTAGCCGAAGTAATTTAGGTGAGTTTGGCATAGTTTGCTATGGTTACTAGCATTTTTTTGTAATTTAAAAGTGATTGGGTTTAGTTTGTTGTGGTAAGGGTTAGTTGGTGATGATTTAGAGTAGCCGAAGTAATTTAGGTGAGTCTGGCATAGTTTGTTATGATGTGTACACCTTTTTTTGTAATTTTAAGATGATATGGTTTGGTTTGTTGTGGTAAGGGATAGTTGGGAGTAATTTACTTTAGCCGAAGTAATTTAGGTGATTCTGGTATAGTTTGTTATGATTTTTAGCATTTTTTTGTAATTTTAAAGTGATTGGGCTTAGTTTGTTGCTGTAAAGTGTAGTTGGGGGCGATTTTTGATAGCCGAAGTAATTTAGGTGAGTTTGGCATAGTTTGCTATGGTTAGTAGCATTTTTTTGTAATTTAAAAGTGATTGGGTTTAGTTTGTTGTGGTAAGGGTTAGTTGGTGATGATTTATGGTAGCCGAAGTAACTTAGGTAAGTTTGGCATAGTTTGCTATGGTTACTAGCATTTGTTTGTAATTTAAAAGTGATTGGGTTTAGTTTGTTGTGGTAAGGGTTAGTTGGTGATGATTTAGAGTAGCCGAAGTAATTTAGGTGAGTCTGGCATAGTTTGTTATGATTTGTACAACTTTTTTTGTAATTTTAAGATGATATGGTTTGGTTTGTTGTGGTAAGGGATAGTTGGGTGTGATTTACGGTAGCCGAATTAATTTAGGTGATTCTGGTATAGTTTGTTATGATTTTTAGCATTTTTTTCTAATTTTAAAGTGACTGGGCTTAGTTTGTTGCTGTAAAGTGTAGTTGGGGGTGATTTTTGATAGCCGAAGTAATTAGGTGAGTTTGGCATAGTTTGCTATGGTTAGTAGCATTTTTTTGTAATTTAAAAATGATTGGGTTTAGTTTGGTGTGGTAAGGGTTAGTTGGTGATGATTTATGGTAGCCGAAGTAATTTAGGTGAGTTTGGCATAGTTTGCTATGGTTACTAGCATTTTTTTGTAATTTAAAAGTTATTGGGTTTAGTTTGTTGTGGTAAGGGTTAGTTGTTGATGATTTAGAGTAGCCGAAGTAATTTAGGAGAGTCTGGCATAGTTTGTTATGATTTGTACACCTTTTTTTTGTAATTTTAAGATGATATGGTTTGGTTTGTTGTGGTAAGGGGTAGTTGGGGGTGATTTAGGGTAGCCGAAGTAATTTAGGTGATTCTGGTATAGTTTGTTATAATTTTTAGCATTTTTTTCTAATTTTAAAGTGATTGGGCTTAGTTTGTTGCTGTAAATTTTAGTTGGGGGTGATTTTTGATAGCCGAAGTAATTTAGGTGAGTCTGGCATACTTTGTTATGATGTGTACACCTTTTTTTGTAATTTTAAGATGATATGGTTTGGTTTGTTGTGGTAAGGGATAGTTGGGGGTGATTTACGGTAGCCGAAGTAATTTAGGTGATTCTGGTATAGTTTGTTATGATTTTTAGCATTTTTTTGTAATTTTAAAGTGATTGGGCTTAGTTTGTTGCTGTAAAGTGTAGTTGGGGGTGATTTTTGATAGCCGAAGTAATTTAGGTGAGTTTGGCATAGTTTGCTATGGTTAGTAGCATTTTTTTGTAATTTAAAAGTGATTGGGTTTAGTTTGTTGTGGTAAGGGTTACTTGGTGATGATTTATGGTAACCAAAGTAATTTAGGTGAGTTTGGCATAAGTTGCTATGGTTACTAGCATTTTTTTGTAATTTAAAAATGATTGGGTTTAGTTTGTTGTGGTAAGGGTTAGTTGGTGATGATTTAGAGTACCCGAAGTAATTTAGGTGAGTCTGGCATAGTTTGTTATGATTTGTACACCATTTTTAGTAATTTTAAGATGATATGGTTTGGTTTGTTGTGGTAAGGGATAGTTGGGGGTGATTTACGGTAGCCGAAGTAATTTAGGTGATTCTGGTATAGTTTGTTATAATTTTTAGCATTTTTTTGTAATTTTAAAGTGATTGGGCTTAGTTTGTTGCTGTAAAGTGTTGTTGGGAGTGATTTTTGATAGCCGAAGTAATTTAGGTGAGTTTGGCATAGTTTGCTATGGTTAGTAGCATTGTTTTGTAATTTAAAAGTGATTGGGTTTAGTTTGTTGTGGTAAGGGTTATTTGGTGATGATTTATGGTAGCCGAAGTAATTTAGGTGCTTCTGGTATAGTTTGTTATGATTTTTAGCATTTTTTTGTAATTTTAAAATGATTGGGCTTAGTTTGTTGCTGTAAAGTGTAGTTGAGAAGTGATTTTTGATAGCCGAAGTAAATTAGGTGAGTTTTGCATAGTTTGCTATGGTTAGTAGCATTTTTTTGTAATTTAAAAGTGATTGGGCTTAGTTTGTTGTGGTAAGGGTTAGTTGGTGATGATTTATGGTAGCCGAAGTAATTTAGGTGAGTTTGGCATAGTTTGCTATGGTTACTAGCATTTTTTTATAATTTAAAAGTGATTGGGTTTAGTTTGTTGTGGTAAGGGTTAGTTGGTGATGATTTAGAGTAGCCGAAGTAATTTAGGTGAGTCTGGCATAGTTTGTTATGATTTGTACACCTTTTTTTGTAATTTTAAGATGATATGGATTGGTTTGTTGTGGTAAGGGATAGTTGGGGGTGATTTACGGTAGCCGAAGTAATTTAGGTGATTCTGGTATAGTTTGTTATGATTTTTAGCATTTTTTTGTAATTTTAAAGTGATTGTGCTTAGTTTGTTGCTGTAAAGTGTAATTGGGGGTGATTTATGGTAGCCGAAGTAATTTAGGTGAGTTTGGCATAGTTTGCTATGGTTACTAGCATTTTTTTGTAATTTAAAAGTGATTGGGTTTAGTTTGTTGTGGTAAGGGTTAGTTGGTGATGATTTAGAGTAGCCGAAGTAATTTAGGTGAGTCTGGCATAGTTTGTTATGATTTGTACACCTTTTTTTGTAATTTTAAGATGATATGGTTTGTTTTGTTGTGGTAAGGGATAGTTGGTGATGATTTATGGTAGCCGAAGTAATTTAGGTGAGTTTGGCATAGTTTGCTATGGTTATTAGCATTTTTTTGTAATTTAAAAGTGATTGGGTTTAGTTTGTTGTGGTAAGGGTTAGTTGGTGATGATTTAGAGTAGCAGAAGTAATTTAGGTGAGTCTGGCATAGTTTGTTATGATTGTTAGCATTTTTTTGCAATTTTAAAGTGATTGGGCTTACTTTGTTGCTGTAAAGTGTAGTTGGTGGTGATGTTTGATAGCCTTGGTAATTTAGGTGAGTTTGGCATAGTTTGCTATGGTTAGTAGCATTTTTTTGTAATTTAAAAGTGATTGGGTTTAGTTTGTTGTGGTAAGGGTTAGTTGGTGATGATTAATGGTAGCCGAAGTAATTTAGGAGTTTGGCATAGTTTGTTATGATTTGTACACCTTTTTTTGTAATTTTAAGATTATATGGTTTGGTTTGTTGTGGTAAGGGATAGTTGGGGGTGATTTACGGTGGCCGAAGTAATTTAGGTGATTCTGGTATAGTTTGTTATGATTTTTAGCATTTTTTTGTAATTTTAAAGTGATTGGGCTTAGTTTGTTGCTGTAAAGTGTAGTTGGGGGTGATTTTTGATAGACAAAGTAATTTAGGTGAGTTTGGCATAGTTTGCTATGGTTAGTAGCATTTTTTTGTAATTTAAAAGTGATTGGGTTTAGTTTGTTGTGGTAAGGGTTAGTTGGTGATGATTTATGGTAGCCGAAGTAATTTAGGTGAGTTTGGCATAGTTTGCTATGGTTACTAGCATTTTTTTGTAATTTAAAAGAGATTGGGTTTAGTTTGTTGTGGTAAGGGTTAGTTGGTGATGATTTAGAGTAGCCGAAGTATTTTAGGTGAGTCTGGCATAGTTTGTTATGATTTGTACACCTTTTTTTGTAATTTTAAGATGATATGGTTTGGTTTGTTGTGGTAAGGGATAGTTGGGGGTGATTTACGGTAGCCGAAGTAATTTAGGTGATTCTGGTATAGTTTGTTATGATTTTTAGCATTTTTTTGTAATTTTAAAGTGATTGGGCTTAGTTTGTTCCTGTAAAGTGTAGTTGGGGGTGATTTTTGATAGCCGAAGTAATTTAGGTGAGTTTGGCATAGTTTGATATGGTTAGTAGCATTTTTTTTTAATTTAAAAGTGATTGGGTTTAGTTTGTTGTGGCAAGGGTTAGTTGGTAATGATTTATGGTAGCCGAAGTAATTTAGGTGAGTTTGGCATAGTTTGCTATGATATCTAGCATTTTTTTGTAATTTAAAAGAGATTGGATTTAGTTTGTTGTGGTAAGGGTAAGTTGGTGATGATTTAGAGTACCCGAAGTAATTTAGGTGAGTCTGGCATAGTTTGTTATGATTTGTACACCTTTTTAAGTAATTTTAAGATGATACGGTTTGGTTTGTTGTGGTAAGGGATAGTTGGGTGTGATTTACGGTAGCCGAAGTAATTTAGGTGTTTCTGGTATAGTTTGTTATGATTTTTAGCATTTTTTTGGAATTTTAAAGTGATTGGGCTTAGTTTGTTGCTGTAAAGTGTAGTTGGGGGTTATTTTTGATAGCCGAAGTAATTTAGGTGAGTTTGGCAAAGTTTGCTATGGTTAGTAGCATTTTTTTGTAATTTAAAAGTGATTGGGTTTAGTTTGTTGTGGTAAGGGTTAGTTGGTGATGATTTATGGTAGCCGAAGTAATTTAGGTGAGTTTGGCATAGTTTGCTATGGTTACTAGCATTTTTTTGTAATTTAAAAGTGATTGGGTTTAGTTTGTTGTGGTAAGGGTTAGTTGGTGATCATTTAGAGTAGCCGAAGTAATTTAGGTAAGTCTGGCATAGTTTGTTATGATTTGTACACCTTTTTTTGTAAGTTTAAGATGATATGGTTTTGTTTGTTGTGGTAAGGGATAGTTGGGGGTGATTTACGGTAGCCGAAGTAATTTAGGTTATTCTGGTATAGTTTGTTATGATTTTTAGCATTTTTTTGTAATTTTAAATTGATTGTGCTTAGTTTGTTGCTGTAAAGTGTAGTTGGGGGTGATTTTTGATAGCCGAAGTAATTTAGGTGAGTTTGGCATAGTTTGCTATGGTTAGTAGCATTTTTTTGTAATTTAAAAGTGATTGGGTTTAGTTTGTTGTGGTAAGGGTTAGTTGGTGATGATTAATGGTAGCCGAAGTAATTTTGGTGAGTTTGGCATAGTTTGCTATGGTTACTAGCATTTTTTTTAATTTAAAAGTGATTGGGTTTAGTTTGTTGTGGTAAGGGTTAGTTGGTGATGATTTAGAGTAGCCGAAGTAATTTAGGTGAGTCTGGCATAGTTTGTTATGATTTGTACACCTTTTTTTGAAATTTTAAGATGATATGGTATGGTTTGTTGTGGTAAGGGATAGTTGGGGGTGATTTACGTTGGCCGAAGTAATTTAGGTGATTCTGGTATAGTTTGTTATGATTTTTAGCATTTTTTTGTAATTTTAAAGTGACTGGGCTTAGTTTGTTGCTGTAAAGTGTAGTTGGGGGTGATTTTTGATAGCCGAAGTAATTTAGGTGAGTTTGGCATAGTTTGCTATGGTTAGTAGCATTTTTTTGTAATTTAAAAGTGATTGTGTTTAGTTTGTTGTGGTAAGAGTTAGTTGGTGATGATTTATGGTAGCCGAAGTAATTTAGGTGAGTTTGGCATAGTTTGCTATGGTTACTAGCATTTTTTTGTAATTTAAAAGTGAATGGGTTTAGTTTGTTGTGGTAAGGGTTAGTTGGTGATGATTTAGAGTAGCCGAAGTATTTTAGGTGAGTCTGGCATAGTTTGTTATGATTTGTACACCTTTTTTTGTAATTTTAAGATGATATGGTTTGGTTTGTTGTGGTAAGGGATATTTGGGGGTGATTTACGTAGCCGAAGTAATTTAGGTGATTCTGGTATAGTTTGTTATGATTTTTAGCATTTTTTTTGTAATTCTAAAGTGATTGGGCTTAGTTTGTTGCTGTAAATTGTAGTTGGGGGTGATTTTTGATAGCCGAAGTAATTTAGGTGAGTTTGGCATAGTTTGCTATGGTTAGTAGCATTTTTTTGTTATTTAAAAGTGATTGGGTTTAGTTTGTTGTGGTAAGGGTTAGTTGGTGATGATTTAGAGTAGCCGAAGTAATTTAGGTGAATCTGGCATAGTTTGTTATCATTTGTACACCTTTTTTTGTAATTTTAAGATGATATTGTTTGGTTTGTTGTGGTAAGGGATAGTTGGGGGTGATTTACGGTAGCCGAAGTAATTTAGGTGATTCTGGTATAGTTTGTTATGATTTTAAGCATTTTTTTGTAATTTTAAAGTGATTGGGCTTAGTTTGTTGCTCTAAAGTGTAGTTGGGGGTGATTTTTGATAGACGAAGTAATTTAGGTGAGTTTGGCATAGTTTCCTATGGTTACTAGCATTTTGTAATTTAAAAGTTATTGGGTTTATTTTGTTGTGGTAAGGGTTAGTTGGTGATGATTTAGAGTAGCCGAAGTAATTTATGTGAGTCTGGCATAGTTTGTTATGATTTGTACACTTTTTTTTGTAATTTTAAAATGATATGGTTTGGTTTGTTGTGGTAAGGGATATTTGGGAATGATTTACGGTAGCCGAAGTAATTTAGGTGATTCTGGTATAGTTTGTTATGATTTTTAGCATTTTTTTGTAATTTTAAAGTGATTGGGTTTAGTTTGTTGCTGTAAAGAGTAGTTAGGGGTGATTTTTGATAGCCGAAGTAATCTAGGTGAGTTTGGCATAGTTTGCTATGGTTAGTAGCATTTTTTTGTAATTTAAAAGTGATTGGGTTTAGTTTGTTGTGGTAAAGGTTAGTTGGTGATGATTTATGGTAGCCGAAGTAATTTAGATGAGTTTGGCATAGTTTGCTATGGTTACTAGCATTTTTTTGTAATTTAAAAGTGATTGGGTTTAGTTTGTTGTGGTAAGGGTTAGTTGCTGATGATTTAGAGTAGCCGAAGTAATTTAGGTGAGTTTGGCATAGTTTGCTATGGTTACTAGCATTTTTTTGTAATTTAAAAGTGATTGGGTTTATTTTGTTTTGGTAAGGGTTAGTTGGTGATGATTTAAAGTAGCCGAAGTAATTTAGGTGAGTCTGGCATAGTTTGTTATGATTTGTACACCTTTTTTTGTAATTTTAAGATGATATGGTTTGGTTTGTTGTGGGAAGGGATAGTTAGGGGTGATTTACGGTAGCCGAAGTAATTTAGGTGATTCTGGTATAGTTTGTTATGATTTTTAGCATTTTTTTGTAATTTTAAAGTGATTGGGCTTAGTTTGTTGCTGTAAAGTGTGGTTGGGGGTGATGTTTGATAGCCGAAGTAATTTAGGTGAGTTTGGAATAGTTTGCTGTGGTTAATAGCATTTTTTTGTAATTTAAAAGTGATTGGGTTTAGTTTGTTGTGGTAAGGGTTAGTTGGTGATGATTTAGAGTAGCCGAAGTAATTTAGGTGAGTCTGGCATAGTTTGTTATGATTTGTATACTTTTTTTTGTAATTTTAAGATGATATGGTTTGGTTTGTTGTTGTAAGGGATAGTTGGGGGTGATTTACGGTAGCCGAAGTAATCTAGGTAATTCTGGTATAGTTTGTTATGATTTTTAGCATTTTTTTGTAATTTTAAAGTGATTGGGCTTAGTTTGTTGCTGTAAAGTGTAGTTGGGGGTAATTTTTGATAGCCGAAGTAATTTAGGTGAGTTTGGCATAGTTTGCTATGGTTAGTAGCATTTTTTTGTAATTTAAAAGTGATTGGGTGTATTTTGTTGTGGTAAGGGTTAGTTGGTAATGATTTATGGTAGCCGAAATAATTTAGGTAAGTTTGGCATAGTTTGCTATGGTTACTAGCACTTTTTTGTAATTTAAAAGTGATTGGGTTTAGTTTGTTGTGGTAAGGGTTAGTTGGTGATGATTTAGAGTAGCCGAAGTAATTTAGGTGAGTCTGGCATAGTTTGTTATGATTTGTACACCTTTTTTTGTAATTTTAAGATGATATGGTTTGGTTTGTTGTGGGAAGGGATAGTTAGGTGTGATTTACGGTAGCCGAAGTTATTTAGGTGATTCTGGTATAGTTTGTTATGATTTTTAGCATTTTTTTGTAATTTTAAAGTGATTGGGCTTAGTTTGTTGCTGTAAAGTGTAGTTGGGTGTGATTTTTGATAGCCGAAGTAATGTAGGTGAGTTTGGCATAGTTTGCTGTGGTTAGTAGAATTTTTTTGTAATTTAAAAGTGATTGGGTTTAGTTTGTTGTGGTAAGGGTTGGTTGGTGATGATTTATGGTAGCCGAAGTAATTTAGGTGAGTTTGGCATAGTTTGCTTTGGTTACTAGCATTTTTTTGTAATTTAAAAGTGATTGGGTTTAGTTTGTTGTGGTAAGGGTTAGTTGGTGATGATTTAGAGTAGCCGAAGTAATTTAGGTGAGTCTGGCATAGTTTGTTATGATTTGTACACCTTTTTTTGTAATTTTAAGATGATATGGTTTGGTTAGTTGTGGTAAGGGATAGTTGGGGGTGATTTACGGTAGCCGAAGTAATTTAGGTGATTCTGGTATAGTTTGTTATGATTTTTAGAATTTTTTTGTAATTTTAAAGTGATTGGGCTTAGTTTGTTGCTGTAAAGTGTAGTTGGGGGTGATTTTTGATAGCCGAAGTAATTTAGGTGAGTTTGGCATAGTTTGCTATGGTTAGTAGCATTTTTTTGTAATTTAAAAGTGATTGGGTTTAGTTTGTTGTGGTAAGGGTTAGTTGGTGATGATTTATGGTAGCCGAAGTAATTTAGGTGAGTTTGGCATAGTTTGCTATGGTTACTAGCATTTTTTTGTAATTTAAAAGTGATTGGGTTTAGTTTGTTGTGGTAAGGGTTAGTTGGTGATGATTTAGAGTAGTCGAAGTAATTTAGGTGAGTCTGGCATAGTTTGTTATGATTTGTACACCTTTTTTTGTAATTTTAAGATGACATGGTTTGGTTTGTTGTGGTAAGGGAGAGTTGGGGGTGATTGACGGTAGCCGAAGTAATTTAGGTGATTCTGGTATAGTTTGTTAGCATTTTTTTGTAATTTTAAAGTGATTGGGCTTAGTTTGTTGCTGTAAAGTGTAGTTGGGAGTGATTTTTGATAGCCGAAGTAATTTAGGTGAGTTTGGCATAGTTTGCTATGATTAGTAGCATTTTTTTGTAATTTAAAAGTGATTGGGTTTAGTTTGTTGTGGTAAGGGTTGGTTGGTGATGATTTCTGGTAGCTGAAGTAATTTAGGTGAGTTTGGCATAGTTTGCTATGGTTACTAGCATTTTTTTGTAATTTAAAAGTGATTGGGTTTAGTTTGTTGTGGTAAGGGTTAGTTGGTGATGATTTAGAGTAGCCGAAGTAATTTAGGTGAGTCTGGCATAGTTTGTTATGATTTGTACACCTTTTTTTGTAATTTTAAAATGATATGGTTTGGTTAGTTGTGGTAAGGGATAGTTGGGGGTGATTTACGGTAGCCGAAGTAATTTAGGTGATTCTGGTATAGTTTGTTATGATTTTTAGAATTTTTTTGTAATTTTAAAGTGATTGGGCTTAGTTTGTTGCTGTAAAGTGTAGTTGGGGGTGATTTTTGATAGCCGAAGTAATTTAGGTGAGTTTGGCATAGTTTGCTATGGTTAGTAGCATTTTTTTGTAATTTAAAAATGATTGGGTTTAGTTTGTTGTGGTAAGGGTTAGTTGGTGATGATTTATGGTAGCCGAAGTAATTTAGGTGAGTTTGGCATAGTTTGCTATGGTTACTATCATTTTTTTGTAATTTAAAAGTGATTGGGTTTATTTTGTTGTGGTAAGGGTTATTTGGTGATGATTTAGAGTAGCCGAAGTAATTTAGGTGAGTCTGGCATAATTTGTTATGATTTGTACACCTTTTTTGTAATTTTAAGATGATATGGTTTGGTTTGTTGTGGTAAGGGATAGTTGGGTGTGATATACGGTAGCCGAAGTAATTTAGGTAATTCTGGTATAATTTGTTATAATTTTTAGCATTTTTTTGTAATTTTAAAGTGATTAGGCTTAGTTTGTTGCTGTAAAGTGTAGTTGGGGGTGATTTTTGATAGCCGAAGTAATTTAGGTAAGTTTGGCATAGATTGCTATGGTTAGTAGCATTTTTTTGTAATTTAAAAGTGATTGGGTTTAGTTTGTTGTGGTAAGGGTTAGTTGGTGATGATTTATGGTAGTCGAAGTAATTTAGGTGAGTTTGGCATAGTTTGTTATGATTTGTACACCTTTTTTTGTAATTTTAAGATGATATGGCTTGGTTTGTTATGGTAAGGGATAGTTGGGGGTGATTTACGGTAACCGAAGTAATTTAGGTGATTCTGGTATAGTTTGTTATGATTTCTAGCATTTTTTTGTAATTTTAAAGTGATTGGGTTTAGTTTGTTGCTGTAAGGTGTTGTTGGGGGTGATTTTTGATAGCCGAAGTAATTTAGGTGAGTTTGGCATAGTTTGCTATGGTTAGTAGCATTTTTTTGTAATTTAAAAGTGATTGGGTTTAGTTTGTTGTGGTAAGGGTTAGTTGGTGATGATTTATGGTAGCCGAAGTAATTTAGGTGAGTTTGGCATAGTTTGCTATGGTTACTAGCATTTTTTTGTAATTTAAAAGTGATTGGGTTTAGTTTGTTGTGGTAAGGGTTAGTTGGTGATGATTTAGAGTAACCGAAGTAATTTAGGTGAGTCTGGCATAGTTTGTTATGATTTGTACACCTTTTTTTGTAATTTTAAGATGATATGGTTTGGTTTGTTGTGGTAAGGGATAGTTGGGGGTGATATACGGTAGCCGAAGTAATTTAGGTGATTCTGGTATAGTTTGTTATAATTTTTAACATTTTTTTGTAATTTTAAAGTGATTGGGCTTAGTTTGTTGCTGTAAAGTGTAGTTGGGGGTGATTTTTGATAGCCGAAGTAATTTAGGTGAGTTTGGCATAGTTTGCTATGGTTACTAGCATTTTTTTGTAATTTAAAAGTGATTGGGTTTAGTTTGTTGTGGTAAGGGTTAGTTGGTGATGATTTAGATTAGCCGAAGTAATTTAGGTGAGTCTGGCATAGTTTGTTATGATTTGTACACCTTTTTTTGTAATTTTAAGATGATATGGTTTGGTTTGTTGTGGTAAGGGAGAGTTGGGGGTGATTGACGGTAGCCGAAGTAATTTAGGTGATTCTGGTATAGTTTGTTACGATTTTTAGCATTTTTTTGTAATTTTAAAGTGATTGGGCTTAGTTTGTTGCTGTAAAGTGTAGTTGGGAGTGATTTTTGATAGCCGAAGTAATTTAGGTGAGTTTGGCATAGTTTGCTATGGTTAGTAGCATTTTTTTGTAATTTAAAAGTGATTGGGTTTAGTTTGTTGTGGTAAGGGTTGGTTGGTGATGATTTCTGGTAGCTGAAGTAATTTAGGTGAGCTTGGCATAGTTTGCTATGGTTACTAGCATTTTTTTGTAATTTAAAAGTGATTGGGTTTAGTTTGTTGTGGTAAGGGTTAGTTGGTGATGATTTAGAGTAGCCGAAGTAATTTAGGTGAGTCTGGCATAGTTTGTTATGATTTGTACACCTTTTTTTGTAATTTTAAGATGATATGGTTTGGTTAGTTGTGGTAAGGGATAGTTGGGGGTGATTTACGGTAGCCGAAGTAATTTAGGTGATTCTGGTATAGTTTGTTATGATTTTTAGAATTTTTTTGTAATTTTAAAGTGATTGGGCTAAGTTTGTTGCTGTAAAGTGTAGTTGGGGGTGATTTTTGATAGCCGAAGTAATTTAGGTGAGTTTGGCATACTTTGCTATGGTTAGTAGCATTTTTTTGTAATTTAAAAATGATTGGGTTTAGTTTGTTGTGGTAAGGGTTAGTTGGTGATGATTTATGGTAGCCGAAGTAATTTAGGTGAGTTTGGCATAGTTTGCTATGGTTACTATCATTTTTTTGTAATTTAAAAGTGATTGGGTTTATTTTGTTGTGGTAAGGGTTATTTGGTGATGATTTAGAGTAGCCGAAGTAATTTAGGTGAGTCTGGCATAATTTGTTATGATTTGTACACCTTTTTTGTAATTTTAAGATGATATGGTTTGGTTTGTTGTGGTAAGGGATAGTTGGGGGTGATATACGGTAGCCGAAGTAATTTAGGTAATTCTGGTATAATTTGTTATAATTTTTAGCATTTTTTTGTAATTTTAAAGTGATTGGGATTAGTTTGTTGCTGTAAAGTGTAGTTGGGGGTGATTTTTGATAGCCGAAGTAATTTAGGTGAGTTTGGCATAGTTTGCTATGGTTACTAGCATTTTTTTGTAATTTAAAAGTGATTGGGTTTAGTTTGTTGTGGTAAGGGTTAGTTGGTGATGATTTAGAGTAACCGAAGTAATTTAGGTGAGTCTGGCATAGTTTGTTATGATTTGTACACCTTTTTTTGTAATTTTAAGATGATATGGTTTGGTTTGTTGTGGTAAGGGATAGTTGGGGGTGATATACGGTAGCCGAAGTAATTTAGGTGATTCTGGTATAGTTTGTTATAATTTTTAACATTTTTTTGTAATTTTAAAGTGATTGGGCTTAGTTTGTTGCTGTAAAGTGTAGTTGGGGGTGATTTTTGATAGCCGAAGTAATTTAGGTGAGTTTGGCATTGTTTGCTATGGTTACTAGCATTTTTTTGTAATTTAAAAGTGATTGGGTTTAGTTTGTTGTGGTAAGGGTTAGTTGGTGATGATTTAGATTAGCCGAAGTAATTTAGGTGAGTCTGGCATAGTTTGTTATGATTTGTACACCTTTTTTTGTAATTTTAAGATGATATGGTTTGGTTTGTTGTGGTAAGGGATAGTTGGGGGTGATTTACGGTAGCCGAAGTAATTTAGGTGATTCTGGTATAGTTTGTTATGATTTTTAGCATTTTTTTGTAATTTTAAAGTGATTGGGCTTAGTTTGTTGCTGTAAAGTGTAGTTGGGGGTGATTTTTAATAGCCGAAGTAATTTAGGTGAGTTTGGCATAGTTTGCTATGGTTAGTAGCATTTTTTTGTAATTTAAAAGTGATTGGGTTTAGTTTGTTGTGGTAAGGGTTAGTTGGTGATGATTTATGGTAGCCGAAGTAATTTAGGTGAGTTTGGCATAGTTTGCTATGGTTACTAGCATTTTTTTGTAATTTAAAAGTGATTGGGTTTAGTTTGTTGTGGTAAGGGTTAGTTGGTGATGATTTAGAGTAGCCGAAGTAATTTAGGTGAGTCTGGCATAGTTTGTTATGATTTGTACACCTTTTTTTGTAATTTTAAGATGATATGGTTTGGTTTGTTGTGGTAAGGGATAGTTGGGGGTGATTTACGGTAGCCGAAGTAATTTAGGTGATTCTGGTATAGTTTGTTATGATTTTTAGCATTTTTTTGTAATTTTAAAGTGATTGAACTTAGTTTGTTGCTGTAAAGTGTAGTTGGGGGTGATTTTTAATAACCGAAGTAATTTAGGTGTGTTTGGCATAGTTTGCTATGGTTACTAGCATTTTTTTGTAATTTAAAAGTGATTGGGATAGTTTGTTGTGGTAAGGGTTAGTTGGTGATGATTTAGAGTAGCCGAAGTAATTTAGGTGAGTCTGGCATAGTTTGTTATGATTTGCACACCTTTTTTTGTAATTTTAAGATGATATGGTTTGGTTTGTTGTGGTAAGGGATAGTTGGGGGTGATTTAAGGTAGCCGAAGTAATTTAGGTGATTCTGGTATAGTTTGTTATGATTTTTAGCATTTTTTTGTAATTTTAAAGTGATTGGGCTTAGTTCGTTGCTGTAAAGTGTAGTTGGGGGTGATTTTTGATAGCCGAAGTAATTTAGGTAAGTTTGGCATAGTTTGCTATGGTTAGTAGCATTTTTTTGTAATTTAAAAGTGATTGGGTTTAGTTTGTTGTGGTAAGGGTTAGTTGGTGATGATTTATGGTAGCCGAAGTAATTTAGGTGAGTTTGGCATAGTTTGCTATGGTTACTAGCATTTTTTTGTAATTTAAAAGTGATTGGGTTTAGTTTGTTGTGGTAAGGGTTAGTTGGTGATGATTTAGAGTAGCCGAAGTAATTTAGGTGAGTCTGGCATAGTTTGTTATGATTTGTACACCTTTTTTTGTAATTTTAAGATGATATGGTTTGGTTTGTTGTGGTAAGGGATAGTTAGGGGTGATTTACGGTAGCCGAAGTAATTTAGGTGATTCTGGTATAGTTTGTTATGATTTTTAGCATTTTTTTGTAATTTTAAAGTGATTGAACTTAGTTTGTTGCTGTAAAGTGTAGTTGGGGGTGATTTTTAATAACCGAAGTAATTTAGGTGTGTTTGGCATAGTTTGCTATGGTTACTAGCATTTTTTTGTAATTTAAAAGTGATTGGGTTAGTTTGTTGTGGTAAGGGTTAGTTGGTGATGATTTAGAGTAGCCGAAGTAATTTAGGTGAGTCTGGCATAGTTTGTTATGATTTGTACACCTTTTTTTGTAATTTTAAGATGATATGGTTTGGTTTGTTGTGGTAAGGGATAGTTGGGGGTGATTTAAGGTAGCCGAAGTAATTTAGGTGATTCTGGTATAGTTTGTTATGATTTTTAGCATTTTTTTGTAATTTTAAAGTGATTGGGCTTAGTTCGTTGCTGTAAAGTGTAGTTGGGGGTGATTTTTGATAGCCGAAGTAATTTAGGTAAGTTTGGCATAGTTTGCTATGGTTAGTAGCATTTTTTTGTAATTTAAAAGTGATTGAGTTTAGTTTGTTGTGGTAAGGGTTAGTTGGTGATGATTTATGGTAGCCGAAGTAATTTAGGTGAGTTTGGCATAGTTTGCTATGGTTACTAGTATTTTTTTGTAATTTAAAAGTGATTGGGTTTAGTTTGTTGTGGTAAGGGTTAGTTGGTGATGATTTAGAGTAGCCGAAGTAATTTAGGTGAGTCTGGCATAGTTTGTAGTGATTTGTACACCTTTTTTTGTAATTTTAAGATGATATGGTTTGGTTTGTTGTGGTAAGGGATAGTTGGTGATGATTTATGGTAGCCGAAGTAATTTAGGTGAGTTTGGCATAGTTTGCTATGGTTACTAGCATTTTTTTGTAATTTAAAAGTGATTGGGTTTAGTTTGTTATGGTAAGGGTTAGTTGGTGATGATTTAGAGTAGCCAAAGTAATTTAGGTGAGTCTGGCATAGTTTGTTTGATTTGTACACCTTTTTTTGTAATTTTAAGATGATATGGTTTGGTTTGTTGTGGTAAGGGACAGTTGTGGTTGATTTACAGTAGCCGAACTAATTTAGGTGATTCTGGTATAGTTTGTTATAATTTTTAGCATTTTTTTTTAATTTTAAAGTGATTGGGCCTAGTTTGTTGCTGTAAAGTGTATTTGAAGGTGATTTTTGATAGCCGAAGTAATTTAGGTGAGCTTGGTATAGTTTGCTATGGTTAGTAGCATTTTTTTGTAATTTAAAAGTGATTGGGTTTAGTTTGTTGTGGTAAGGGTTAGTTGGTGATGATTTATGGTAGCCGAAGTAATTTAGGTGAGTTTGGCATAGTTTGCTATGATTACTAGCATTTTTTTGTAATTTAAAAGTGATTGGGTTTAGTTTGTTGTGGTAAGGGTTAGTTGGTGATGATTTAGAGTAGCCGAAGTAATTTAGGTTAGTCTGGCATAGTTTGTTATGATTTGTACTCCTTTTTTTGTAATTTTAAGATGATATGGTTTGGTTTGTTGTGGTAAGGGATAGTTGGGGGTGATTTACGGTAGCCGAAGTAATTTAGGTGATTCTGGTATAGTTTGTTATGATTTTTAGCATTTTTTTGTAATTTTAAAGTGATTGGGCTTAGTTTGTTGCTGTAAAGTGTTGTTGGGGGTGATTTTTGATAGCCGAAGTAATTTAGGTGAGCTTGGTATAATTTTCTATGGTTAGTAGCGTTTTTTTGTAATTTAAAAGTGATTGGGTTTAGTTTGTTGTGGTAAGGGTTAGTTGGTGATGATTTATGGTAGCCGAAGTAATTTAGGTGAGTTTGGCATAGTTTGCTATGGTTACTAGCATTTTTTTGTAATTTAAAAGTGATTGGGTTTAGTTTGTTGTGGTAAGAGTTAGTTGGTGATGATTTATGGTAGCCGAAGTAATTTAGGTGAGTTTGGCATAGTTTGCTATGATTACTAGCATTTTTTTGTAATTTAAAAGTGATTGGGTTTAGTTTGTTGTGGTAAGGGTTAGTTGGTGATGATTTATGGTAGCCGAAGTAATTTAGGTGAGTTTGGCATAGTTTGCTATGATTACTAGCATTTTTTTGTAATTTAAAAGTGATTGGGTTTAGTTTGTTGTGGTAAGGGTTAGTTGGTGATGATTTAGAGTAGCCGAAGTAATTTAGGTGAGTCTGGCATAGTTTGTTATGATTTGTACACCTTTTTTTGTAATTTTAAGATGATATGGTTTGGTTTGTTGTGGTAAGGGATAGTTGGTGATGATTTATGGTAGCCGAAGTAATTTAGGTGAGTTTGGCATAGTTTGCTATGGTTACTAGCATTTTTTTGTAATTTAAAATTGATTGGGTTTAGTTTGTTGTGGTAAGGGTTAGTTGGTGATGATTTAGAATAGCCGAAGTAATTTAGGTGAGTCTGGCATAGTTTGTTATGATTTGTACACCTTTTTTTGTAATTTTAAGATGATATGGTTTGGTTTGTTGTGGTAAGGGATAGTTAGGGGTGATTTACGGTAGCCGAAGTAATTTAGGTGATTCTGGTATAGTTTGTTATGATTTTTAGCATTTTTTTGTAATTTTAAAGTGATTGGGCTTAGTTTGTTGCTGTAAAGTGTAGTTAGGGGTGATTTTTGATAGCCGAAGTAATTTAGGTGAGTTTGGCATAGTTTGCTATGGTTAGTAGCATTTTTTTGTAATTTAAAAGTGATTGGGTTTAGTTTGTTGTGGTAAGGGTTAGTTGGTGATTATTTATGGTAGCCGAAGTAATTTAGGTGAGTTTGGCATACTTTGCTATGGTTACTAGCATTTTTTTGTAATTTAAAAGTAATTGGGTTTAGTTTGTTGTGGTAAGGGTTAGTTGGTGATGATTTAGAGTAGCCAAAGTAATTTAGGTGAGTCTGGCATAGTTTGTTATGATTTGTACACCTTTTTTTGTAATTTTAAGATGATATGGTTTGGTTTGTTGTGGTAAGGGACAGTTGTGGTTGATTTACGGTAGCCGAAGTAATTTAGGTGATTCTGGTATAGTTTGTAATGATTTTTAGCATTTTTTTGTAATTTTAAAGTGATTGGGCTTAGTTTGTTGCTGTAAAGTGTTGTTGGGGGTGATTTTTGATAGCCGAAGTAATTTAGGAGAGCTTGGTATAGTTTTCTATGGTTAGTAGCGTTTTTTTGTAATTTAAAAGTGATTGGGTTTAGTTTGTTGTGGTAAGGGTTAGTTGGTGATGATTTATGGTAGCCGAAGTAATTTAGGTGAGTTTGGCATAGTTTGCTATGGTTACTAGCATTTTTTTGTAATTTAAAAGTGATTGGGTTTAGTTTGTTGTGGTAAGGGTTAGTTGGTGATGACTTATGGTAGCCGAAGTAATTTAGGTGAGTTTGGCATAGTTTGCTATGATTACTAGCATTTTTTTGTAATTTAAAAGTGATTGGGTTTAGTTTGTTGTGGTAAGGGTTTGTTGGTGATGATTTAGAGTAGCCGAAGTAATTTAGGTGAGTCTGGCATAGTTTGTTATGATTTGTACACCTTTTTTTGTAATTTTAAGATGATATGGTTTGGTTTGTTGTGGTAAGGGATAGTTGGGGGTGATTTACGGTAGCCGAAGTAATTTAGGTGATTCTGGTATAGTTTGTTATGATTTTTAACATTTTTTTGTAATTTTAAAGTGATTGGGCTTAGTTTGTTGCTGTAAAGTGTTGTTGGGGGTGATTTTTGATAGCCGAAGTAATTTAGGTGAGCTTGGTATAGTTTTCTATGGTTGGTAGTGTTTTTTTGTAATTTAAAAGTGATTGGGTTTAGTTTGTTGTGGTAAGGGTTAGTTGGTGATGATTTATGGTAACCGAAGTAATTTAGGTGAGTTTGGCATAGTTTGCTATGGTTACTAGCATTTTTTTGTAATTTAAAAGTGATTGGGTTTAGTTTGTTGTGGTAAGGGTTAGTTGGTGATGATTTAAAGTAGCCGAAGTAATTTAGGTGAGTCTGGCATAGTTTGTTATGATTTGTAAACCTTTTTTTGTAATTTTAAGATGATACGGTTTGGTTTGTTGTGGTAAGGGATAGTTGGGGGTGATTTACGGTAGCCGAAGTAATTTAGGTGATCCTGGTATCGTTTGTTATGATTTTTAGCATTTTTTTGTAATTTTAAAGTGATTGGGCTTAGTTTGTTGCTGAAAAGTGTTGTTGTGGGTGATTTTTGATAGCCGAAGTAATTTAGGTGAGTTTGGCATAGTTTTCTATGGTTAGTAGCGTTTTTTGTAATTTAAAAGTGATTGGGTTTAGTTTGTTGTGGTAAGGGTTAGTTGGTGATGATTTATGGTAGCCGAAGTAATTTAGGTGAGCTTGGCATAGTTTGCTATGGTTACTAGCATTTTTTTGTAATTTAAAAGTGATTGGGTTTAGTTTGTTGTGGTAAGGGTTAGTTGGTGATGATTTAGAGTAGCCGAAGTAATTTAGGTGAGTCTGGCATAGTTTGTTATGATTTGTACACCTTTTTTTGTAATTTTAAGATGATATGGTTTGGTTTGTTGTGCTAAAGGATAGTTGGGGGTGATTTACGGTAGCCGAAGTAATTTAGGTGATTCTGGTATAGTTTGTTATGATTTTTAGCATTTTTTTGTAATTTTAAAGTGATTGGGCTTAGTTTGTTACTGTAAAGTGTAGTTGGGGGTGATTTCTGATAGCCGAAGTAATTTAGGTGAGTTTGGCATAGTTTGCTATGGTTAGTAGCATTTTTTTGTAATTTATGTGATTGGGTTTAGTTTGTTGTGGTAAGGGTTAGTTGGTGATTATTTATGGTAGCCGAAGTAATTTAGGTGAGTTTGGCATACTTTGCTATGGTTACTAGCATTTTTTTGTAATTTAAAAGTAATTGGGTTTAGTTTGTTGTGGTAAGGGTTAGTTGGTGATGATTTAGAGTAGCCAAAGTAATTTAGGTGAGTCTGGCATAGTTTGTTATGATTTGTACACCTTTTTTTGTAATTTTAAGATGATATGGTTTGGTTTGTTGTGGTAAGGGACAGTTGTGGTTGATTTACGGTAGCCGAAGTAATTTAAGTGATTCTGGTATAGTTTGTTATGATTTTTAGCATTTTTTTTTAATTTTAAAGTGATTGGGCTTAGTTTGTTGCTGTAAAGTGTAGTTGGGGTAGATTTTTGATAGCCGAAGTAATTTAGGTGAGCTTGGTATAGTTTGCTATGGTTAGTAGCATTTTTTTGTAATTTAAAAGTGATTGGGTTTAGTTTGTTGTGGTAAGGGTTAGTTGGTGATGATTTATGGTAGCCGAAGTAATTTAGGTGAGTTTGGCATAGTTTGCTATGATTACTAGCATTTTTTTGTAATTTAAAAGTGATTGGGTTTAGTTTGTTGTGGTAAGGGTTGGTTGGTGATGATTTAGAGTAGCCGAAGTAATTTAGGTGAGTCTGGCATAGTTTGTTATGATTTGTACACCTTTTTTTGTAATTTTAAGATGATATGGTTTGGTTTGTTGTGGTAAGGGATAGTTGGGGGTGATTTACGGTAGCCGAAGTAATTTAGGTGATTCTGGTATACTTTGTTATGATTTTTAGCATTTTTTTGTAATTTTAAAGTCATTGGGCTTAGTTTGTTGCTGTAAAGTGTTGTTGGGTGTGATTTTTGATAGCCGAAGTAATTTAGGTGAGTTTGGAGTAGTTTTCTATGGTTAGTAGCGTTTTTTTGTAATTTAAAAGTGATTGGGTTTAGTTTGTTGTGGTAAGGGTTAGTTGGTGATGATTTATGGTAGCCGAAATAATTTAGGTGAGTTTGGCATAGTTTGCTATGGTTACTAGCATTTTTTTGTAATTTAAAAGTGATTGGGTTTAGTTTGTTGTGGTAAGGGTTAGTTGGTGATGATTTAAAGTAGCCGAAGTAATTTAGGTGAGTCTGGCATAGTTTGTTATGATTTGTACACCTTTTTTTGTAATTTTAAGATGTTATGGTTTGGTTTGTTGTGGTAAGGGATAGTTGGGGGTGATTTACAGTAGCCGAAGTAATTTAGGTGATTTTGGTATACTTTGTTATGATTTTTAGCATTTTTTTGTAATTTTAAAGTGATTGGGCTTAGTTTGTTGCTGTAAAGTGTAGTTGGGGGTGATTTTTGATAGCCGAAGTAATTTAGGTAAGTTTGGCATAGTTTGCTATAGTTAGTAGCATTTTTTTGTAATTTAAAAGTGATTGGGTTTAGTTTGTTGTGGTAAGGGTTAGTTGGTGATGATTTATGGTAGCCGAAGTAATTTAGGTGAGTTTGGCATAGTTTGCTATGGTTACTAGCATTTTTTTTTAATTTAAAAGTGATTGGGTTTAGTTTGTTGTGGTAAGGGTTAGTTGGTGATGATTTAGAGTAGCCGAAGTAATTTAGGTGAGTTTGTAATTTTAAAGTGATTGGGCTTAGTTTGTTGCTGTAAAGTGTAGTTGGTTGTGATTTTTGATAGCCGAAGTAATTTAGGTGAGTTTGGCATAGTTTGCTACGGTTAGTAGCATTTTTTTGTAATTTAAAAGTGATTGGGTTTAGTTTGTTGTGGTAAGGGTTAGTTGGTGATGATTTATGGTAGCCGAAGTAATTTAGGTGAGTTTGGCATAGTTTGCTATGGTTACTAGCATTTTTTTTAATTTAAAAGTGATTGGGTTTAGTTTGTTGTGGTAAGGATTAGTTGGTGATGATTTAGAGTAGCCGAAGTAATTTAGGTGAGTCTGGCAGAGTTTGTTATGATTTGTACACCTTTTTTTGTAATTTTAAGATGATATGGTTTGGTTTGTTGTGGTAAGGGATAGTTGAGGGTGATTTACGGTAGCCGAAGTAATTTAGGTGATTCTGGTATAGTTTGTTATGATTTTTAGCATTTTTTTGTAATTTTAAAGTGATTGGGCTTAGTTTGTTGCTGTAAAGTGTAGTTGGGGGTGATTTTTGATAGCCGAAGTAATTTAGGTAAGTTTGGCATAGTTTGCTATAGTTAGTAGCATTTTTTTGTAATTTAAAAGTGATTGGGTTTAGTTTGTTGTGGTAAGGGTTAGTTGGTGATGATTTATGGTAGCCGAAGTAATTTAGGTGAGTTTGGCATAGTTTGCTATGGTTACTAGCATTTTTTTTTAATTTAAAAGTGATTGGGTTTAGTTTATTGTGGTAAGGGTTAGTTGGTGATGATTTAGAGTAGCCGAAGTAATTTAGGTGAGTCTGGCATAGTTTGTTATGATTTGTACACCTTTTTTTGTAATTTTAAGATGATATGGTTTGGTTTGTTGTGGTAAGGGATAGTTGGGGGTGATTTACGGTAGCCGAAGTAATTTAGGTGATTCTGGTATAGTGTGTTATGATTTTTAGCATTTTTTTGTAATTTTAAAGTGATTGGGCTTAGTTTGTTGCTGTAAAGTGTAGTTGGTTGTGATTTTTGATAGCCGAAGTAATTTAGGTGAGTTTGGAATAGTTTGCTATGGTTACTAGCATTTTTTTTTAATTTAAAAGTGATTGGGTTTAGTTTGTTGTGGTAAGGGTTAGTTGGTGATGATTTAGAGTAGCCGAAGTAATTTAGGTGAGTCTGGCATAGTTTGTTATGATTTGTACACCTTTTTTTGTAATTTTAAGATGATATGGTTTGGTTTGTTGTGGTAAGGGATAGTTGGGGGTGATTTACGGTAGCCGAAGTAATTTAGGTGATTCTGGTATAGTGTGTTATGATTTTTAGCATTTTTTTGTAATTTTAAAGTGATTGGGCTTAGTTTGTTGCTGTAAAGTGTAGTTGGTTGTGATTTTTGATAGCCGAAGTAATTTAGGTGAGTTTGGCATAGTTTGCTATGATTAGTAGCATTTTTTTGTAATTTAAAAGTGATTGGGTTTAGTTTGTTGTGGTAAGGGTTAGTTGGTGATGATTTATGGTAGCCGAAGTAATTTAGGTGAGTTTGGCATAGTTTGCTATGGTTACTAGCATTTTTTGTAATTTAAAAGTGATTGGGTTTAGTTTGTTGTGGTAAGGATTAGTTGGTGATGATTTAGAGTGGCCGAAGTAATTTAGGTGAGTCTGGCAGAGTTTTTTATGATTTGTACACCTTTTTTTGTAATTTTAAGATGATATGGTTTGGTTTGTTGTGGTAAGGGATAGTTGGGGGTGATTTACGGTAGCCGAAGTAATTTAGGTGATTCTGGTATAGTTTGTTATGATTTTTAGCATTTTTTTGTAATTTTAAAGTGATTGGGCTTAGTTTGTTGCTGTAAAGTGTTGTTGGGGGTGATTTTTGATAGCCGAAGTAATTTAGGTGAGCTTGGTATAGTTTTCTATGGTTAGTAGCGTTTTTTTGTAATTTAAAAGTGATTGGGTTTAGTTTGTTGTGGTAAGGGTTAGTTGGTGATGATTTATGGTAGCCGAAGTAATTTAGGTGAGTTTGGCATAGTTTGCTATGGTTACTAGCATTTTTTTGTAATTTAAAAGTGATGGGGTTTAGTTTGTTGTGGTAAGGGTTAGTTGGTGATGATTTAAAGTAGCCGAAGTAATTTAGGTGAGTCTGGCATAGTTTGTTATGATTTGTAAACCTTTTTTTGTAATTTTGAGATGATATGGTTTGGTTTGTTGTGGTAAGGGATAGTTGGGGGTGATTTACGGTAGCCGAAGTAATTTAGGTGATTCTGGTATAGTTTGTTATGATTTTTAGCATTTTTTTGTAATTTTAAAGTGATTGGGCTTAGTTTGTTGCTGAAAAGTGTTGTTGTGGGTGATTTTTGATAGCCGAAGTAATTTAGGTGAGTTTGGCATAGTTTTCTATGGTTAGTAGCGTTTTTTTGTAATTTAAAAGTGATTGGGTTTAGTTTGTTGTGGTAAGGGTTAGTTGGTGATGATTTATGGTAGCCGAAGTAATTTAGGTGAGTTTGGCATAGTTTGCTATGGTTACTAGCATTTTTTTGTAATTTAAAAGTGATTGGGTTTAGTTTGTTGTGGTAAGGGTTAGTTGGTGATGATTTAGAGTAGCCGAAGTAATTTAGGTGAGTCTGGCATAGTTTGTTATGATTTGTACACCTTTTTTTGTAATTTTAAGATGATATGGTTTGGTTTGTTGTGGTAAGGGATAGTTGGGGGTGATTTACGGTAGCCGAAGTAATTTAGGTGATTCTGGTATAGTGTGTTATGATTTTTAGCATTTTTTTGTAATTTTAAAGTGATTGGGCTTAGTTTGTTGCTGTAAAGTGTAGTTGGTTGTGATTTTTGATAGCCGAAGTAATTTAGGTGAGTTTGGCATAGTTTGCTACGGTTAGTAGCATTTTTTTGTAATTTAAAAGTGATTGGGTTTAGTTTGTTGTGGTAAGGGTTAGTTGGTGATGATTTATGGTAGCCGAAGTAATTTAGGTGAGTTTGGCATAGTTTGCTATGGTTACTAGCATTTTTTTTAATTTAAAAGTGATTGGGTTTAGTTTGTTGTGGTAAGGATTAGTTGGTAATGATTTAGAGTAGCCGAAGTAATTTAGGTGAGTCTGGCAGAGTTTGTTATGATTTGTACACCTTTTTTTGTAATTTTAAGATGATATGGTTTGGTTTGTTGTGGTAAGGGATAGTTGAGGGTGATTTACGGTAGCCGAAGTAATTTAGGTGATTCTGGTATAGTTTGTTATGATTTTTAGCATTTTTTTGTAATTTTAAAGTGATTGGGCTTAGTTTGTTGCTGCAAAGTGTAGTTGGGGGTGATTTTTGATAGCCGAAGTAATTTAGGTAAGTTTGGCATAGTTTGCTATAGTTAGTAGCATTTTTTTGTAATTTAAAAGTGATTGGGTCTAGTTTGTTGTGGTAAGGGTTAGTTGGTGATGATTTATGGTAGCCGAAGTAATTTAGGTGAGTTTGGCATAGTTTGCTATGGTTACTAGCATTTTTTTTTAATTTAAAAGTGATTGGGTTTAGTTTGTTGTGGTAAGGGTTAGTTGGTGATGATTTAGAGTAGCCGAAGTAATTTAGGTGAGTCTGGCATAGTTTGTTATGATTTGTACACCTTTTTTTGTAATTTTAAGATGATATGGTTTGGTTTGTTGTGGTAAGGGATAGTTGGGGGTGATTTACGGTAGCCGAAGTAATTTAGGTGATTCTGGTATAGTGTGTTATGATTTTTAGCATTTTTTTGTAATTTTAAAGTGATTGGGCTTAGTTTGTTGCTGTAAAGTGTAGTTGGTTGTGATTTTTGATAGCCGAAGTAATTTAGGTGAGTTTGGCATAGTTTGCTATGGTTAGTAGCATTTTTTTGTAATTTAAAAGTGATTGGGTTTAGTTTGTTGTGGTAAGGGTTAGTTGGTGATGATTTATGGTAGCCGAAGTAATTTAGGTGAGTTTGGCATAGTTTGCTATGGTTACTAGCATTTTTTTGTAATTTAAAAGTGATTGGGTTTAGTTTGTTGTGGTAAGGATTAGTTGGTGATGATTTAGAGAAGCCGAAGTAATTTAGGTGAGTCTGGCAGAGTTTGTTATGATTTGTACACCTTTTTTTGAAATTTTAAGATGATATGGTTTGGTTTGTTGTGGTAAGGGATAGTTGAGGGTGATTTACGGTAGCCGAAGTAATTTAGGTGATTCTGGTATAGTTTGTTATGATTTTTAGCATTTTTTTGTAATTTTAAAGTGATTGGGCTTAGTTTGTTGCTGTAAAGTGTAGTTGGGGGTGATTTTTGATAGCCGAAGTAATTTAGGTAAGTTTGGCATAGTTTTGCTATGGTTAGTAGCATTTTTTTGTAATTTAAAAGTGATTACTAGCATTACTAGCATTTTTTTGTAATTTAAAAGTGATTGGGTTTAGTTTGTTGTGGTAAGGATTAGTTGGTGATGATTTAGAGAAGCCGAAGTAATTTAGGTGAGTCTGGCAGAGTTTGTTATGATTTGTACACCTTTTTTTGAAATTTTAAGATGATATGGTTTGGTTTGTTGTGGTAAGGGATAGTTGAGGGTGATTTACGGTAGCCGAAGTAATTTAGGTGATTCTGGTATAGTTTGTTATGATTTTTAGCATTTTTTTGTAATTTTAAAGTGATTGGGCTTAGTTTGTTGCTGTAAAGTGTAGTTGGGGGTGATTTTTGATAGCCGAAGTAATTTAGGTAAGTTTGGCATAGTTTTGCTATGGTTAGTAGCATTTTTTTGTAATTTAAAAGTGATTGGGTTTAGTTTGTTGTGGTAAGGGTTAGTTGGTGATGATTTATGGTAGCCGAAGTAATTTAGGTGAGTTTGGCATAGTTTGCTATGGTTACTAGCATTTTTTTGTAATTTAAAAGTGATTGGGTTTAGTTTGTTGTGGTAAGGGTTAGTTGGTGATGATTTAGAGTAGCCGAAGTAATTTAGGTGAGTCTGGCATAGTTTGTTATGATTTGTACAACTTTTTTGTAATTTTAAGATGATATGGTTTTGGTTTGTTGTGGTAAGAGATAGTTGGGGGTGATTTACGGTAGCCGAAGTAATTTAGGTGATTCTGGTATAGTTTGTTATGGTTACTAGCATTTTTTTGTAATTTAAAAGTGATTGGGTTTAGTTTGTTGTGGTAAGGGTTAGTTGGTGATGATTTAGAGTAGCCGAAGTAATTTAGGTGAGTCTGGCATGGTTTGTTAGGATTTGTACATCTTTTTTTGTAATTTTAAGATGATATGGTTTGGTTTTGTTGTGGTAAGGGACAGTTGGGGGTGATTTACGGTAGCCGAAATAATTTAGGTGATTCTGGTATAGTTTGTTATGATTTTTAGCATTTTTTTGTAATTTTAAAGTGATTGGGCTTAGTTTGTTGCTGTAAAGTGTAGCTGGGGGTGGTTTTTGATAGCCGAAGTAATTTAGGTGAGTTTGGCATAGTTTGCTATGGTTAGTAGCATTTTTTTGTAATTTAAAAGTGATTGGGTTTAGTTTGTTGTGGTAAGGGTTAGTTGGTGATGATTTATGGTAGCCGAAGTAATTTAGGTGAGTTTGGCATAGTTTGCAATGGTTACTAGCATTTTTTTGTAATTTAAAAGTGATTGGGTTTAGTTTGTTGTGGTAAGGGTTAGTTGGTGATGATTTAGAGTAGCCGAAGTAATTTAGGTGAGTCTGGCATAGTTTGTTATGATTTGTACACCTTTTTTTGTAATTTTAAGATGATATGGTTTGGTTTGTTGTGGTAAGGGATAGTTGGGGGTGATTTACGGTAGCCGAAGTAATTTAGGTGATTCTTGTATTGTTTGTTATGATCTTTAGCATTTTTTTGTAATTTTAAAGTGATTGGGCTTAGTTTGTTGCTGTAAAGTGTAGTTGGGGGTGATTTTTGATAGCCGAAGTAATTTAGGTGAGTTTGGCATAGTTTGCTATGGTTAGTAGCATTTTTTTGTAATTTAAAAGTGATTGGGTTTAGTTTGTTGTGGTAAGGGTTAATTGGTGACGATTTATGGTAGCCGAAGTAATTTAGGTGAGCTTGGCATAGTTTGCTATTGTTACTAGCATTTTTTTGTAATTTAAAAGTGATTGGGTTTAGTTTGTTGTGGTAAGGGTTAGTTGGTGATGATTTAGAGTAGCCGAAGTAATTTAGGTGAGTCTGGCAGAGTTTGTAATGATTTGTACACCTTTTTTTTAATTTTAAGATGATATGGTTTGGTTTGTTGTGGTAAGGGATAGTTGGGGGTGATCTACGGTAGCCGAAGTAATTTAGGTGATTCTGGTATAGTTTGTTATGATTTTTAGCATTTTTTTGTTATTTTAAAGTGATTGGGCTTAGTTTGTTGCTGTATAGTGTAGTTGGGGGTGATTTTTGATAGCCGAAGTAATTTAGGTGAGTTTGGCATAGTTTGCTATGGTTAGTAGCATTTTTTTGTAATTTAAAAGTGATTGGGTTTAGTTTGTTGTGGTAAGGGTTAGTTGGTGATGATTTATGGTAGCCGAAGTAATTTAGGTGAGTTTGGCATAGTTTGCTATGGTTACTAGCATTTTTTTGTAATTTAAAAGTGATTGGGTTTAGTTTGTTGTGGTAAGGGTTAGTTGGTGATGATTTAGAGTGGCCGAATTAATTTAGGTGAGTCTGGCATAGTTTGTTATGATTTGTACACCTTTTTTTGTAATTTTAAGATGATATGGTTTGGTTTGTTGTGGTAAGGGATAGTTGGGGGGATTTACGTTAGCCGAAGTAATTTAGGTGATTCTGGTATAGTTTGTTATGATTTTTAGCATTTTTTTGTAATTTTAAAGTGATTGGGCTTAGTTTGTTGCTGTAAAGTGTAGTTGGGGGTGATTTTTGATAGCCGAAGTAATTTAGGTGAGTTTGGCATAGTTTGCTATGGTTAGTAGCATTTTTTTGTAATTTAACAGTGATTGGGTTTAGTTTATTGTGGTAAGGGTTAGTTGGTGATGATTTATGGTAGCCGAAGCAATTTAGGTGAGTTTGGCATAGTTTGCCATGGTTACTAGCATTTTTTTGTAATTTAAAAGTGATTGGGTTTAGTTTGTTGTGGTAAGGGTTAGTTGGTGATGATTTAGAGTAGCCGAAGTAATTTAGGTGAGTCTGGCATAGTTTGTTATGATTTGTACACCTTTTTTTGTAATTTTAAGATGATATGGTTTGGTTTGTTGTGGTAAGGGATAGTTGGGGGTGATTTACGTTAGCCGAAGTAATTTAGGTGATTCTGGTATAGTTTGTTATGATTTTTAGCATTTTTTTGTAATTTTAAAGTGATTGGGCTTAGTTTGTTGCTGTAAAGTGTAGTTGGGGGTGATTTTTGATAGCCGAAGTAATTTAGGTGAGTTTGGCATAGTTTGCTATGGTTAGTAGCATTTTTTTGTAATTTAAAAGTGATTGGGTTTAGTTTGTTGTGGTAAGGGTTAGTTGGTGATGATTTATGGTAGCCGAAGTAATTTAGGTGAGTTTGGCATAGTTTGCTATGGTTACTAGCATTTTTTTGTAATTTAAAAGTGATTGGGTTTAGTTTGTTGTGGTAAGGATTAGTTGGTGATGATTTAGAGTAGCCGAAGTAATTTAGGTGAGTCTGGCATAGTTTGTTATGATTTGTACACCTTTTTTTGTAATTTTAAGATGATATGGTTTGGTTTGTTGTGGTAAGGGATAGTTGGGGGTGATTTACGGTAGCCGAAGTAATTTAGGTGATTCTGGTATACTTTGTTATGATTTTTAGCATTTTTTTGTAATTTTAAAGTGACTGGGCTTAGTTTGTTGCTGTAAAGTGTAGTTGGGGATGATTTTTGGTAGCCGAAGTAATTTAGGTGAGTTTGGCATAGTTTGCTATGGTTAGTAGCATTTTTTTGTAATTTAAAAGTGATTGGGTTTAGTTTGTTGTGGTAAGGGTTAGTTGGTAATGATTTATGGTAGCCGAAGTAATTTAGGTGAGTTTGGCATAGCTTGCTATGGTTACTAGCATTTTTTTGTAATTTAAAAGTGATTGGGTTTAGTTTGTTGGGGTAAGGGTTAGTTGGTGATGATTTAGAGTAGCCGAAGTAATTTAGGTGAGTCTGGCATAGTTTGTTATGATTTGTACACCTTTTTTTGTAATTTTAAGATGATATGGTTTGGTTTGTTGTGGTAAGGGATAGTTGGGGGTGATTTACGGTAGCCGAAGTAATTTAGGTGATTCTGGTATAGTTTGTTATGATTTTTAGCATTTTTTTGTAATTTTAAAGTGATTGGGCTTAGTTTGTTGCTGAAAAGTGTAGTTGGGGGTGATTTTTGATAGCCGAAGTAATTTAGGTGAGTTTGGCATAGTTTGCTGTGGTTAGTAGCATTTTTTTGTAATTTAAAAGTTATTGGATTTAGTTTGTTGTGGTAAGGGTTAGTTGGTGATGATTTATGGTAGCCGAAGTAATTTAGGTGAGTTTGGAATAGTTTGCTATGGTTACTAGCATTTTTTTTTAATTTAAAAGAGATTGGGTTTAGTTTGTTGTGGTAAGGGTTAGTTGGTGATGATTTAGAGTAGCCGAAGTAATTTAGGTGAGTCTGGCATAGTTTGTTATGATTTGTACACCTTTTTTTTGTAATTTTAAGATGATATGGTTTGGTTTGTAGTGGTAAGGGAGAGTTGGGGGTGATTTACGGTAGCCGAAGTAATTTAGGTGATTCTGGTATAGTTTGTTATGATTTTTAGCATTTTTTTGTAATTTTAAAGTGATTGGGCTTAGTTTGTTGCGGTAAAGTGTAGTTGGGGGTGATTTTTGATAGCCGAAGTAATTTAGGTGAGTTTGGCATAGTTTGCTATGGTTAGTAGCATTTTTTTGTAATTTAAAAGTGATTGGGTTTAGTTTATTGTGGTAAGGGTTAGTTGGTGATGATTTATGGTAGCCGAAGTAATTTAGGTGAGTTTGGCATAGTTTGCCATGGTTACTAGCATTTTTTTGTAATTTAAAAGTGATTGGGTTTAGTTTGTTGTGGTAAGGGTTAGTTGGTGATGTTTTAGATTAGCCGAAGTAATTTAGGTGAGTGTGGCATAGTTTGTTATAATTTGTACACCTTTTTTTGTAATTTTAAGATGATATGGTTTGGTTTGTTGTGGTAAGGGATAGTTGGGGGTGATTTACGGTAGCCGAAGTAATTTAGGTGATTCTGGTATAGTTTGTTATGATTTTTAGCATTTTTTTGTTATTTTAAAATGATTGGGCTTAGTTTGTTGCTGTAAACTGTAGTTGGGGGTGATTTTTGATAGCCGAAGTAATTTAGGTGAGTTTGGCATAGTTTGCTATGGTTAGTAGCATTTTTTTGTAATTTAAAAGTGATTGGGTTTAGTTTGTTGTGGTAAGGGTTAGTTAGTGATGATTTATGGTAGCCGAAGTAATTTAGGTGAGTTTGGCATAGTTTGCTATGGTTACTAGCATTTTTTTGTAATTTAAAAGTGATTGGGTTTAGTTTGTTGTGGTAAGGGTTAGTTGGTGATGATTTAGAGTAGCCGAATTAATTTAGGTGAGTCTGGCATAGTTTATTATGATTTGTACACCTTTTTTTGTAATTTTAAGATGATATGGTTTGGTTTGTTGTGGTAAGGGATAGTTGGGGGTGATTTACGGTAGCCGAAGTAATTTAGGTGATTCTGGTATAGTTTGTTATGATTTTTAGCATTTTTTTGTAATTTTAAAGTGATTGGGCTTAGTTTGTGTCTGTAAAGTGTAGTTGGGGGTGATTTTTGATAGCCGAAGTAATTTAGGTGAGTTTGGCATAGTTTGCTATGGTTAGTAGCATTTTTTTGTAATTTAAAAGTGATTGGGTTTAGTTTGTTGTGGTACGGGTTAGTTGGTGATGATTTATGGTAGCCGAAGTAATTTAGGTGAGTTTGGCATAGTTTGCTATGGTTACTAGCATTTTTTTGTAATTTAAAAGTGATTGGGTTTAGTTTGTTTTGGTAAGGGTTAGTTGGTGATGATTTAGAGTAGCCGAAGTAATTTAGGTGAGTCTGGCATAGTTTGTTATGATTTGTACACCTTTTTTTGTAATTTTAAGATGATATGGTTTGGTTTGTTGTGGTAAGGGATAGTTGGGGGTGATTTACGGTAGCCGAAGTAATTTAGGTGATTCTGGTATACTTTGTTATGATTTTTAGCATTTTTTTGTAATTTTAAAGTGACTGGGCTTAGTTTGTTGCTGTAAAGTGTAGTTGGGGATGATTTTTGGTAGCCGAAGTAATTTAGGTGAGTTTGGCATAGTTTGCTATGGTTAGTAGCATTTTTTTGTAATTTAAAAGTAATTGGGTTTAGTTTGTTGTGGTAAGGGTTAGTTGGTAATGATTTATGGTAGCCGAAGTAATTTAGGTGAGTTTGGCATAGTTTGCTATGGTTACTAGCATTTTTTTGTAATTTAAAAGTGATTGGGTTTAGTTTGTTGTGGTAAGGGTTAGTTGGTGATGATTTAGAGTAGCCGATGTAATTTAGGTGAGTCTGGCATAGTTTGTTATGATTTGTACACCTTTTTTTGTAATTTTAAGATGATATGGTTTGGTTTGTTGTGGTAAGGGATAGTTGGGGGTGATTTACGGTAGCCGAAGTAATTTAGGTGATTCTGGTATAGTTTGTTATGATTTTTAGCATTTTTTTGTAATTTTAAAGTGATTGGGCTTAGTTTGTTGCTGAAAAGTGTAGTTGGGGGTGATTTTTGATAGCCGAAGTAATTTAGGTGAGTTTGGCATAGTTTGCTGTGGTTAGTAGCATTTTTTTGTAATTTAAAAGTTATTGGATTTAGTTTGTTGTGGTAAGGGTTAGTTGGTGATGATTTATGGTAGCCGAAGTAATTTAGGTGAGTTTGGAATAGTTTGCTATGGTTACTAGCATTTTTTTTTAATTTAAAAGAGATTGGGTTTAGTTTGTTGTGGTAAGGGTTAGTTGGTGATGATTTAGAGTAGCCGAAGTAATTTAGGTGAGTCTGGCATAGTTTGTTATGATTTGTACACCTTTTTTTGTAATTTTAAGATGATATGGTTTGGTTTGTAGTGGTAAGGGACAGTTGGGGGTGATTTACGGTAGCCGAAGTAATTTAGGTGATTCTGGTATAGTTTGTTATGATTTTTAGCATTTTTTTGTAATTTTAAAGTGATTGGGCTTAGTTTGTTGCGGTAAAGTGTAGTTGGGGGTGATTTTTGATAGCCGAAGTAATTTAGGTGAGTTTGGCATAGTTTGCTATGGTTAGTAGCATTTTTTTGTAATTTAAAAGTGATTGAGTTTAGTTTATTGTGGTAAGGGTTAGTTGGTGATGATTTATGGTAGCCGAAGTAATTTAGGTGAGTTTGGCATAGTTTGCCATGGTTACTAGCATTTTTTTGTAATTTAAAAGTGATTGGGTTTAGTTTGTTGTGGTAAGGGTTAGTTGGTGATGTTTTAGATTAGCCGAAGTAATTTAGGTGAGTGTGGCATAGTTTGTTATAATTTGTACACCTTTTTTTGTAATTTTAAGATGATATGGTTTGGTTTGTTGTGGTAAGGGATAGTTGGGGGTGATTTACGGTAGCCGAAGTAATTTAGGTGATTCTGGTATAGTTTGTTATGATTTTTAGCATTTTTTTGTTATTTTAAAATGATTGGGCTTAGTTTGTTGCTGTAAACTGTAGTTGGGGTGATTTTTGATAGCCGAAGTAATTTAGGTGAGTTTGGCATAGTTTGCAATGGTTAGTAGCATTTTTTTGTAATTTAAAAGTGATTGGGTTTAGTTTGTTGTGGTAAGGGTTAGTTAGTGATGATTTATGGTAGCCGAAGTAATTTAGGTAAGTTTGGCATAGTTTGCTATGGTTACTAGCATTTTTTTGTAATTTAAAAGTGATTGGGTTTAGTTTGTTGTGGTAAGGGTTAGTTGGTGATGATTTAGAGTAGCCGAAGTAATTTAGGTGAGTCTGGCATAGTTTGTTGTGATTTGTACATATTTTTTTGTAATTTTAAGATGATATGGTTTGGTTTGTTGTCGTAAGGGATAGTTGGGGGTGATTTACGGTAGCCGAAGTAATTTAGGTGATTCTGGTATACTTTGTTATGATTTTTAGCATTTTTTTGTAATTTTAAAGTGATTGGGCTTAGTTTGTTGCGGTAAAGTGAAGTTGGAGGTGATTTTTGATAGCCGAAGTAATTTAGGTGAGTTTGGCATAGTTTGCTATGGTTAGTAGCATTTTTTTGTAATTTAAAAGTGATTGGGTCTAGTTTATTGTGGTAAGGGTTAGTTGGTGATGATTTATGGTAGCCGAAGTAATTTAGGTGAGTTTGGCATAGTTTGCCATGGTTACTAGCATTTTTTTGTAATTTAAAAGTGATTGGGTTTAGTTTGTTGTGGTAAGGGTTAGTTGGTGATGTTTTAGAGTAGCCGAAGTAATTTAGGTGAGTCTGGCATAGTTTGTTATGA